>LNAC01000043.1:6928447-7230174 GCA_002007465.1 Ailurus styani | reverse complement strand
AAAAAAAAAAAAAAAAGAACTGTGGGAGCTTGAAAGGGAGTGGCAGAGTACAGAATGTGTTCTCAATTTTTAAAAATTAAAAAANGAAAGGGAGTGGCAGAGTACAGAATGTGTTCTCAATTTTTAAAAATTTTATTGTAAATTTTTTTAAAATTAAAATATTCCCAGTGTACTTTCTTGGTCTTTAACCCCTGACAGCTACTATTAATTTTAACCTGTTAATGGTCTAAACACGTTTCAACATATATTAAGCCCATTCCAAATATTCTGCAAATATTGAACCTATCTCTTAAGAACAGCATGCTATTGAAAGGATTGGGACGGGAATGTAAGCAAGCTCAATTTGAGAGAGAAGAAAACAAGTGAGCTCTTGGGTCACAGAAATATTTGAGAGGGGGCAGTCTCCTCAGGCAAGGGCAACAAAAGCTAAAATAAACAAATGAGATTACATCAAACTAAAATGTTTTTGCAAAGCTAAGGAAACCATCAACAAAACAAAAGGGTGATCTACTGAATGGGAAAAGATATTTACAAATCATACATCTGGTAATAGGTTAATATCCAAAATTACAAAGAATGTGCACGACTTAAAATTAAAAAAAAAGAAAAAAAAATTGGGGCTCCTGGGTGGCTCAGTGGGTTAAGCCTCTGCTTTCGGCTCAGGTCATGATCTCAGGGTCCTGGGATCGAGACCCACATTGGGCTCTCTGCTCAGCAGAGAGACTGTTTCCCCCTCTCCCTCTGCCTGCCTCTCTGCCTACTTGTGATCTCTCTCTGTCAAGTAAATAAACAAAATCTTAAAAAAAAAAAAAAGACAAAAAAACCCTTTACAACCTGATTTTAAAAAGGGCAGGCGACTAGACATTTTTCCAAAGAAGACATACAGATGCACAATAGACACATGAAAAATGCTCACCATCACTAATTATCAGGGAAATGCAAATCAAAACCACAATGAGACATCACTTCACACCTGTTAGAAAGGCTATATCATGAAGAAGACAAAAGATGGCAAGTGTTGACAAGGAGTGGAGAAGAGGAAATCCTCATTGGTGAGAATGTCAATTGGTGTAGCCACAGTATGGGGATTCCTCAAAAAATGGAAAACAGAATTATATATGATCCAGCAATTCCATTCCTGGGTAAGTATATGAAGAAAATAAAAGCACCAATTCAAAGAGATGTACCTCTTTGTTCATCGCAGCATTATTTACAATAGTCAAGATATGGAAGCAGCCCGTGCTCATCCACAGATGAGCAGATAAAGATGGAATATATCTACAATGGAATATTACTCAGCCATAAAAAAGAATGAAATCTTGCCATTTGAGACAACATGGGTGGACCTCCAGGATATTACTCTAAGTGAAATTAGTCAGACAGAGAAAGATAAATACCATATGATTTCACTTACATGTGGAATCTAAAAAACAAACCAAGTAAAACAGAAACAGACTCATCGATACAGGAAATTAGCTGTTGGTTACTAGAATGAGGAGGGTTTAGGAGTTTCGCAAAATAGGTGACCCGGATTAAGAGATACAAATTCATGGTTAAAAAATAGATGTCATGGTATGTGATGTACAGTATAGGGAATATAGTTCATAATACTGTAATAATTTTCTATGGTGACAGATGGTAACTAAACTTATTGTGGGGATCATTTCATAATGCATAAAAATATCAAACCACTATGACATACACCTGAAATTAATAGAGTATTATTGTATGTCATTTCTACTTCAATAATATTTTTTTAAATAGATAAAAGTGATCTCACAGTTTCTTTTCATATACAACTGAACTGGCTTTGCATGGTATATGAAGTTAAAGAAGCACAAACATCCACCAAATGGGGGGCCTGGGTGGCTCAGTTGTGAAGCGTCTGCCTTCAGCTCAGGTCATGATTCTAGGGCCCTGGGATTGAGCCCTTCATTAGGCTCCTTGCTCAGCAGGAAGTCTACTTCTCTCTCTCCCATGCCCCCTGCTTGTGTTCCCTCTCTCGCTGTGTCTGTCTCTGTCAATTAAATAAATACAATACAATACAATACAATAAAGTAAAATAAAATAAAATAAAATAACCACCCACCAAAGAATCTAAGAAGGCATTGGGAGAAGCTTCTTCCCCTCAAAGAAAAGATCTTTTTAAGTCAAAACTTCAAACTTTCTCTCTTCCTTCTCTCTCCCTCTTTCTCTCTCCTTTCTCTCGTCCTCTTTTCTCTCTGTATATTTATTTATATCACTCGAAGACATGTTATAGATTAATTCCCTGATTCATTTTGTTATGTCTTCTTTTTTCACATATTTCTCCTTTCATCCCTAAATGTTATGCTGGCATATATGAATTTAGGTAGGAAGAAAAACATGAAGAATGACCTTCCATAGCAAATGATGATCTTCCTTTGTCTCCCAGTCTGAGCCTTTGCACCCACACACTGCCTGGCGTGTGGAGACCAACCAGACGGCCCTCACTGTTAGATGCCAGAAGGGACTGTGCAAGCCAAGGGCCCTGGGCTCACAAGCTAAAACTTGCATGCTTGGCAAGGCTCAGATGCCAAGGTTTGAATCTCTAATAAACCACTCGCTGCCTCTCCAGTAATGATACCCTGGGGCTGCTGGGAGGGGATTCTTTTTATAGGAAACATACTCATAAGGATTTAATATTATCTTTCTGAGCCCTTTGATTCAATAGGGTTTTTTTTTTTTAACTTTCCCCCTTTATTTTGTAGACCCTGTGATGTGAGCCAGTGTTAATTCTTTATGCAACAGTAGTATGTAATCAACATCTCTCCACTGAGCTCAAGATTCTTTTTTTCTTTTGAACCATGTGCTTAAAAAAATAAAATATCTTGCCACTGAATGTCTTTTTACAGACTGAAAAGACTTTTAGGTTAAACAACATTTGTTAGGCTTTGATGCAATCAAATGCAATTTCAATCTTCTTGAAATATTCAGCCCTGCCTCTCTAAAATTGCACATATGTGTCAGCTTTCAATTTTTTCTCACTAGTGTTTTACACATGAAATCTATTTTCCCTGAGAAAATGGAATCTTTGTGTCTTTGTCTCTCCGTGTGCTGCTCTTAGGCATGTTCTGGCGGGGGCTTTGACTATCGAGGCACTGGGGGAGGGGCCTGGCAGGCATTTGTCAGCTTTCCTTGCATCTGTAATTTCTGGCCACTCAGCAGTATTAGAGGGTCTTAGAAACCGGGTGAGGAGGATGGGGGAGAGCTTGTCATTGATGAAAGCCAAACTCCGAATAACTGCCCGATGTTAATGACCGAAGAGAGAGAGCAGAGTCTGAAAAACTTTTGTTGTGCTTTAATGAAAAAGATTTTTTGGAAATGGCTAATTTATAAAATTGCACATGGTAACATTTTCAGATCTCAGTTTAGAAAGCCCCTGTCCATATTATGTTACCCATTTCATTGCTTTTAGCTTGGCAATGGTTCATGAAACTATTTTAATTTTCCACCAGTGGCTTCTGGTTATTTCTGTCCTTATTTCCTCGTAACATAACTGACAGCCCAATTAAACATCTGCATTTTTTAATCTGGACTTTCCTCCCATAACTACTTTGCTTTTCTTCTAAAACTTCCAGATGTTTTGGCTCCTTTATGATTTTAATGCATGCAAGTATATTTGCTCCTATTTCAAAGACAGAGCTGGATGGACTGACCATATGTTTCTATATAAAAAGCTTTGTAATACACCAATAATAAGGTCGGTATTTTTGTCTTTTTGTGGATACACTCAAAATATATCTCATTGTCTTTTAGCACTTTACTATTTGGGTTGATCTTTGAAACATTTTTGAATTCAGAATTCACATTGTGATATGTTAGTTAATTGCTGTGACTGATGAAGAAAGTATCCAACTCTTATCTCTGTGTCTAGTAAGAGGAATAGAAGCTGCTGTGATTTTTTTTTTAAAATCATTTCTGCCTCTTTTTCTTTTTCTTTTCTTTTTTTTTTTTTTTTCTGTGAGAGATAAGAAGTTGTAAGCTGTGTGAGACAACAATGTATTTTAACTCAGTTTCCGGCTTTGTACAGACATTAAAGGAATCATCAATATCTTGCCTTGAAGTGTCTGGACAAGAGTTAAGAGTCTCTAATATATTTGAAGAAAACCTGTTTCCCATAATCAATAACAGGAAGCGGGATAAACAGACACTTGCTGACAAATGAAACTGAAACAGTAACACATACACAGAAACATGGGAAATGAAACAGTGCAGCATTGTACAGTTTCACCGGAATGGCTCCATTTCCACGGACTTGTGCGATACTCACATGAGACTCCAGAGTAAATGATCATTAATTTTACATTTCAAGGTGAATTCTGACCATTTAAACACATGCTTGTAGAGTGTAATCATTTCTCCCACTCATTAGTATTTAAGAGATCTCAGGTTAGTTGTATGTTTAACATTTAGGCAGAAAAATCTTCATTTCTTGGAATACAGATTTTCTAGAAAATCAAGTACACGTGAAGGAAGATAATTAAAAAATAAAACCACTGTTATGAGATTTTTAAAGGCTATTCTTCCTGCAAACTTCTGGAAATGAGAACACCTAACAGGATAATTTTGGTGTGTGTAAGGTTGTTTTATTTGGGGTGGGAGGGGGGATATCATCATAAAGTCTCAGGCAAACTAAATGCAAAAGTCATTAATTAGACAGGCGCAAAGAATCACTGGGAACTCGACCCACTTGTGCTTGAAGCTTTAGACAAAGCTTCCCAGGGAAGTAATGTGTCTTTATCTTCCAATTGTATCATACAGTGGGGACTCTCTGATCTTAGTACTGACCTTGAGAGCAGCAAACTGATGTGATATGTGGTTTCCCTGCTTCTTAGAAACATTGAAATCAATTTGAATTTCTTTTTTCTTTTTTAGCAGCATTAGCCACTTAATTTGCGGTTAATTTTTAGGTATAGATGGCGATCCTTTAAGTGACAAGGTTTTATCACATTTTAAAGGGGATTAGCCATCCAAGAACTCTTGAATGCAAAAGTAAGCTTTAGTAAATGTTTATTTCTGATTATGCAAGATGAATAGGAAAATAAAGAACGATGGCAAAAGTGAGGAAACGTTTTTATGATTACTATAATGCAAATTAAAGGATGTATTTTGACTATTCTAGTATAATAAATAGAAACCTAAACTGTGTTACATAGCCAGAGTTATGCTCTTTCCTGGTAAGCACCCAGTGAGTGACATCTTAACACTAGAAAAATGAGAATGGCAAGTGCCCTGGCTGGGTCAGAGGTGTTTGCCCATGTGTGATATATACCCATGTAACTGAACTAGGCACCAAAAGCCAAATTAATCTTTTCTTAGCAAAATCTGCAGTAAATATAAATTTAAAGCAGAGGGGTCATACTCAGAGTTAATTGGGTCTAATTAAAAATAAATATGAATTTTCATATTTTATATATACAGGGATGAGGAAAAGTAAGTATGCCACACTCTATCTCCACAATCTTATATTCATTGTGGAATTTGAAGCCCACAAAATGAATATCTTGAATTAAAAAAAATGAATTGAAAAAGTTATTAGGGTAAAACTTTGTTAATTGCAAGTGCAAGTAAGATATTTTCTAAGCTATAAAATGTAATAAGTTTGTAGAGGAGCGAGAAAAGTGGATACAAATTTAAAATGATTACATTTAAAGCATATTTGTTTGGATTTTTGTTATGTATAGGGTGGACTACATACGTTAATTATGTATGTATTAGAAGTATGCCAGTCATTCAGAATTTTTTGTAAGAAAAACATAAATTAATAAATCCTAAATTACAAGCCATGCCATCACAGTTCTCTTTTGTTAGATCTCTAGAGAAAGAAAGGTAAAGCCCAGCAGGTTTAGTACTAGGTTATGCCATCTGCAAATCGGTGCTTTGAAAAATATAAATTATTTTCCAAAATTCTTAGGTAAGGATCTTCTTAGAAGACTTTTAAGTATAAACTAAAAACTTTTAATTTTTAACCATAAATTTTTATGGAAACAATGAAGATAAAAAGAATCATGTTCACAGGCAAATTCATTATTGTACACATTCATGTCACAACATTAAAGTTGTTCTTGGAAATGGTTCTTCCTAAAGATCATATAGATGATATAAGTTATATTGTTCAAAGAAATGATCCCAGAGCCACCCAAGATCTAGGTACTCCTATTTCTCAGGCAGGTTAGGTTGAATAGAACTACCAGTGCAGGGAAATAATAACTTTCCTTTCCTTTCTTTGACTCCATCAGAGTACAATGTCCTAGTTTTTAGATGAAGCTGATGGGGAAATTTGGTGTGTTTAATAAGAGAACAACAATGAGCTCAGCACATAATTGCCACAGTCAGTAAATCATCTTGCTTATGTAGGGAAGGACTAGCTAAAATTTCATTTCCTGAAAATGCGATCTGGAAGGAAAAAATATTAGGGATATGAACCTCAGTATTATACTGGGCTTGGAGCAATATTTTGATCAAAGAGCTAAAACAGATAAAGCAAAGATAGGCTTGTGTAAATTTTTTAATAGTAACACCTTTTGGTTCAAGTGGTTTGTGCATGGTATGTGAATTTCACTCTTCTCCTTGTTCATCATACAAATGTATGTCTGATGGCTTCTCTGTCACACTGTTTTCTAGATTTTATTTGCTTTTTAGGAACCTGCCTCAGGAAACACTGAAAATCTATCTCTTGACTTCTGTGTTTTCCTCTTTTATTTTTACTTACGTATGTATTTATTTATATATGTAGTCCTTTGTAAATTTTCTCTAAAAGGTATTTCAAAGAGATAAAACATGGATATGATGGAAGGTGGCAAAATTATTTCTTGACTGCTTGGTGACTCTGGCCTTCTAACATCTTTAGTAGCTCCTGTGGTCTAGCTGGTACCCAGCAAGTTTCCAATAGGAGCTAGGAAATTTCTGCTGTGACTGTCAGGTGTGAGCTGGGCAATTTCCAGTCGCACCGTTGGCCGAAGAGATAGGAAACAGTTGGGACATCGGTACGAATCTCTAACAGAGGATTTAGCAGTTTCAACACCCGCCTCACTGCTCCCTCTTCAGCCTCATTATCATTAAACAAAACTCTCAAACGATTCCATACTTCTCAAAGAAGAAAATCCTTCCAAACTTCAGTCAGGTTTCTGGATCTCTTTTTGTCTTGCATTTTTGTGTGCTTGAGGTAGCACACCTCAACATATTTCCTATCGCTGTTGTCTTTCTAAACATGCACCCTGCAATATAAACTGAACCTATGGATGGGAAACATGTCATTTTGTTAATAATGTGCTAGCAGCAGAAACTAGTAAGATTGAAGAGCTGTTTTTAAAAGCCGGAGCACGAACAAAATGATGGCTGCGATGGCACTTACATTGAATCAACAATTAAAATTTTATTTGTAGTATAAATACAGGCCAGGACTAGACATGTTTTATAAATGCCAGGAATGCTGATTCTTCTGTCGTAAACAATAGAACGTAAGACATAAAATCAAGCTTTTTAATTTTTTGCCTTATGACAAGAGCAAATGGTGAACTATTATGCCATTTAATTGATATTATTCGTCATTCATTTTCTTTTCCTACCAGTTACGCAAAGGACTCCTTCAAGGAAAACCAAATTTGCTTTGCTAGCGAGGAAACTATGTGCATGAATTTTAATTTAAAGTAAAAAGAAAAGTAAAAAGTAAAAAAAAAAAAAGCATAAAGTTTGTCTTAGTAGCTTAACAGGTAGAATATATTTCATCCATAATACATTCAGAAATTGATTTAGTTCTGCTTTACAAAATCTGTAGATACTTGAGAATAAAAATAACTTTAAAGTATAATTTGCACTTTAAGAATTTAAATGAAAAATCTGACTGATATTGCTTAAAGAGAATTCCTGATGTTTTAAGAACCTGTGAATTTTCTTATGGATTACTTAGAAAGCCTAAGTATGCATCATGAGTTTTGTTGAATTTTGTTTGCTTCCAGATAAAAGGTTTATTGAAACTTAAAAACATGGTACATAAATTCTCCATGAAAAGGAACTAGAACAATGTGTGCACAACGTTTAGAGACCGATGTTGTTCAAGTCTACGTTTCCATTCTGCATAGGATACAATATCCCTTAAGTTTTCAGCTCACTTTTATTGAAGTGTGATAAATAGGCATGTCAAATTGTACATAGAGAATGGGACACAAATCAGCTCTGCTTGTTTCTGTTGTTTTTTCATTCCCTAAATAAGTATTTATTGCTCATATAAACAGGGTGTGTGCCCTTTTATTTGGCAGCCCCTATTTTTTCATTGGCTTCCCCATTTCACAGGGTGGGAAAAGAATCAACAGCCATTTACACGTCTCTGGAAAAAATGTATTGAATAGGAAAACCACAGACTTTCTTTTCTTTTTGGTAAGTCTTAACTCTCTCTGATAAATTCTATGGCAGAGTACAGCGATCAAGCCAAACTTGTTACATGAGTTTAAATTATAATTTCAGGTAATAAAAATTCTTCATTTAACAATGTTTTTTAAGCAAAGCCATTCGACATTTATTTTTCTTTCAGCATAACACACAATGTTAATTATATATAATGCAACAATATTTTTATAATGACCTCTTTCAAAGTTAACACTGTAGATTATGAAATTTATTGTCAATATAGTATAAAAAGAGAACTTCTTTATTTTTTATATTATGTTACTAAATTTCCATGCATAATTTCAAGAAAATCTATTTGGTTATGTTGTAAATCTCTATGAGAAAATATTTCTAATGCTAATTATTAGTTTCATAAATATTTGAGATATTTGTGGCTTTGAGGGGCAATGTATTTTTTTGTTAATGGGATCAGAAAATTTGGGGCCCTGGAACCTAACAAAACTACCAAATAGCTATTTCATTATACTCTTTCATCATATTTAGTATGCTCATTGAAAACAGAACAGAACATTAAATAGAAGGCACAGAGAATAATACACTCCAATTTCTACTCTTATATAATCTTTTGAAAATATCTAAAATATGCAATCAGGGTTTAAGCATGCCTGGCTTTCAATCAATCCAATTTTTAGAAAGATAGGGTTGAGCATCAGTGACTCTGAGAAGATAAATTATTCTATTCTACTTATAGTGTATCCACATGCAACCTTTGTACCATCTCCTAAGCCAGGAAAATTCACTTGTTCCCCTTAACATCTGTATGGGAACATGAAAGATTTTCATTGGAAGGGGCTTTAGACACCCACCATCTGACCAAGACACTCTACCTAACCAATATATAGTGCCATCTTGAATGCCGTTGGTGACTATCCATGCTTCAACAAACTCTGTTTCTTTCCGTATTTTAATATATCCTTAGTCCAGTAACTATGCATGGAATGAGTAACCCTGGTAGAAGATGGTTGATGTTTCCTGTTTCTTATGCTCTTCAGCTATCTTACTTACATCTGCAAATTCTCCTATGATCAAAGGTTAGCACAACACTGAGGAATAAAATAAAAAGAGGGATCCAAAGGGAAAATATCTTAAAAGAGATGATGAAATGTATCTTTGATGGGACCGAAAAAGGTTAAAAATTCTCTTTGGACACTGGACAAAATGCTCCTTTTTTTTTTTCCCTTTAAGAATAAGCAACTGGTAGGAGTCACCAGATATCAATTACTTAGTTTCTGGAGGCAAATAGCAAGATTTTCCTTAGATCATTTAAAATGATTATTTAGGAGTCAAGTCTTCAGAAAGCAAGGGCTGTGACCAATTCTCTGTATATTTCCCCTCTCTTGGCCTGAATATCAAGTGTTTTAGGGACCATCAAATTCTATTTGACTTTTCAGAGGAAGAGGATGGAGAAAATAGAGAAACGAATGCTTAATTCAAGAGGCTGAGATTTTATTTGAGTCAGGTGTGGGTCTAGTAGAAATATGCAGAAAAGAATCTAGTGGAGAAAAAATGACTCACAGGAATGTGAGGGGGAAGACTTTTTAAAAATGTCAATGTCCATATTTCCTGATTAAAATATGGACATTTGCATCATGCTTTAGCAGTCTAAATATAACAGCAGCTAAGACTCTCTAAGAATACTTCAACCCTTATTCAAGAGCAGGAAAAAAAGAATGAGGTAGAACCCTAATGGTCCAGTAAAAACTATTGTCTAGCACAATACTATCATTACAATAAAACATGTTCTCTGATTAGTTAATATTTTAACGTAAAGGCATAGGTGATTGAGAAATTTCTCAGAATTAAAATAAATAGGTCGTTAGCTAACATTACACAATAAAAACTACGTCAATAGTCAAGACCAGAAAGAAACTTACGTTTTTACTTTTTTAAAAAATAGTTTGTTATGTGGTATCTTCAGGTCTGCTTTCAATAACATTCAAGTTTTAAACACACATATTTGAAAACAAAACAACAAAGAAAAAATCACTAATCAAATATAAGCATTCTTCCACATTGAGTGCCTGTTAAAAATCACTGAAATATGAATTATTGCATCGTTTCGAGCCTGCAAAATTCAAAGCACTGATAAAAAAATCAATACAATAATCTTTTGAAAAGAAAACGCTAATGGTTTTTTATGAAGAGAACCACGTAGTCAATATTCAGAATATTTCCTAATGCTAAAAATACTTTACATATGGCCCTTTAAATCAAAAGTCTTCTTGGGCTTGCAGAAGAAAACTGGGAAAATCTGAAATACAGTGGAAGGAAGAGTAGCTTTGGAGCACTGGGATCTGACTTCACTTCTGACACAAAGCACGTCACCCAGGTTTCTTTGGGAACTGGGATTAAGCCTAACAGATGAGCTCTCCCCAAAGAGTAAGTGGGAAAATAATTGCCACGATAAACGTAATACCATGGGATCTTTTAGAATAGAGACTTTTCTTTCATTGACATCTGGTAGAACCCTACTTAGTAAAAATCTGAACGAATAATTTGGTGTAGGTTCTATCTTAGAATATATCCAAAATCCAGCTATTTCTCACTACCTCCAGTGCTACCATCCTAATACAAGGCACTTGCTTCTCTTGCCTGAAATATTGCCATCATGTCCTAACTGGTCTCCATGCTTCATCCTTACACATTACCACCACCCTCGCCTAACATGCTCTTCACACAGAAGACAGAGCGGTCCTTTAAGACTTAGAGCCAAATCACAGTAAGTCCACTGCTCATACTCTCCAATAAATTCCCATTTCACTCAGAATAAAATCCCAAATCCTAACCTTGTCCTATAGGAGCCCTAGGAGGTCTCCCCACCTCACACGCACACAGTATCT
The DNA here is from genome assembly GCA_002007465.1 of Ailurus styani. Classification (NCBI taxonomy): domain Eukaryota; kingdom Metazoa; phylum Chordata; class Mammalia; order Carnivora; family Ailuridae; genus Ailurus; species Ailurus styani. The sequence goes on along the minus strand of LNAC01000043.1, from coordinate 7,218,907 downwards.
CCTGCAACTGTTCCCTTGTTCACTCTTTTTCAACTCTAAGGGTCTCCTTATTCTTCCTCAAGCACCTTAATCACATTCTTTCCCCAGGGCATTTGCTCCTGCTGAGCCCAGGTCTGAAAAGCTTTCTTTGAATATTCATATTGCTCCCACCACCCTTTCATTCAACAGTTAGCTCAAATACTACCTTATCATAAAGGTCTTCCCTGATAGCCTTATATAAAACTTCATACCCCACTCACTGCCTGCCACCTTACTGATTTTATAGATGTATTTGCCGTAAGTAGAGAAAGTGTTTACCATGGACTTGTCAGTAACTAGAAGAGTGTCAGACTTAAAATACAGGTACTCAATAAATATGTGTTGAATAACAGAATGAATGAATAGCAATCAGTCTCAGCGGTATCTAAGCCATAAAATCTCTTAAGATTCCATCTTTTTCTTGTATTCCACAGTCACCTCTTCTAATCTTAACAATGGTATCTCTCTATGGGGTTCATTTATTTCTCAAGGTTTACTCTTCAATGAGCTCTTTATCTGTATTTTTAATGATTAATACTTAGGGTCTCATTAAAATCTGTAAAAGTAACCATTGTCTTCATTGGTCACAGATTCATAAAGTCACAGGAATTAAAAGAAAATCTGATTTATGTGGTAAAATCATAAAACTCCTGTCTGATTCCCTCAATTCCTAAGGTTTTTGTATTCAATTTATAAAGAAAATTGGGACCATTTGCTTTTTACAATTTGGACAGAGAAAATTTAGGCCTCTTAAAACTGCTAGAGCTATCACATTCTTAGAACAAATTCTTGGATTCTCCAGGGGTTCTTCTAAGTCCTCACCCATCCATTCAGCATTTCAACAAATATTCACTTTGCACCTACTAGATTAAGGGCGCTCTGCTGAGTGATTGGGATCCTGCCTTCAAGGACTGGTCTTCTAAGGATGAAAAGACAGTAACACAAGGAACAAAGTGTTACATGCCCTGAAAGGGACAGAAAGGCTATCAGGGTTTAAAGAGGAGATTAAGGCCAGCAGTGATAGACAAGGAGGTGCATTGGAGAAGGTGGTGAGTTGGGCTGCATTTGGACATTTGGAGAAGAGTAGGGAAAAATCATTTCAATAGGAGGAAATAGCATAAGCAAACTAGGGAGGTATATGGAAAACAAAACAATAGGTTCACATAATAATGGGAAACCTTGGACTATGACTGTTTATACACTTAAGTTCTCTGTATAAGAATATACTAACTCTAATACAGAGTAAGGCCTACATTTAAATGCACTTGTGTATACACTTGAAAATAGGCATTTAAAAAAACTAAAAATTTCCATTATTTTCCCTAGCTTTATATTTTGAAACAAAAAGAAATTTTCAATGGTCTCAATGGATTAGAAAATTCATAAGTCATAATCACATATTATCACAGGTAATGGATTCATATCTAGCTTTGAGCACTTGAAGAAAAAAAATTACACAAATTTTTAAACCATTCTTTATACGCAGTGTAATTAGGAAATGTGCCATATACGCTAGGTCACATTGTAAGTGTGTTAACACAATCAGGTCTTTGCTTACATGGCACGATGCATGCCTACATATGCACATTGAGACGGTTTTCATGTTTTGTGCAAGCAGTGAATATAAACATGGCACACTTGCTGAGAAACCTCAGGGTAATACTGTTCTTCCATTTTTGCATTTCTAGTGAGAGTCTAGTGAGAGAGTATTTATCTTCCACGTGCAATTTATAATTTCACTACAGCTTTCAGGATCTGTTGCATTACTAGCAAATATGTGGCAAAGAAAGGGAATATTACTTTCAGTTAGAATGTCAGCATTGTGCATTTTCCACGTCTGAAAGCATCTTACACTTTATAGAGCATTATTTTCAAATGAAAATGTCAATGTTCCTGTGCAAAGTGGGTATTGAGCAAGGCAGAGCCGTTCCATGGGTGTTGGGAGGCCCAAGCCACCATTAGCCCCTTAGTGATCAGGCACATATTCTTAAGAATAACAACCTAGAGTTCTTCCTTATGGGGGCTGCATTTGCTTTTTACATTTTCAAGAATAAAATTATATTTAGCCTGAAACTACCTACACTGACTTAAGCATGTGCTCCCAATGTGTAAATGAGGACAGAATAAAGAGGAAAATAAACGGCTGCATGTTTTAGTGTTTTGTTTAGAGAGTAAACCGTCTGGGAAAAACACAAGTTATAGTTCATGCTTGGATCACTATTTAATTCTTGGCAAATACAACGTTACCTCATCTGAACCGATGCCTGAGTTATCCTTCTAAAATGCAAATCTGAGCCTGCCATACTTTCTGTTTGTGATCCTCCAATGACCAAATGACCCCTGATTATCTGATACGTAACAAGTGCTTCATGGCTGTGGGAAGGAACCATGTGTTGACGAATGAGCTACATGGGATCCCCAGAATAGAGTACTCCCAATGTGAATATTGAGTAAATGCCTTCGTAAACCCAAGGTGTTTTGTGGGAATTCTGGAGCTGACTGCCTTCAGATCCAAAGTGCAACTCTTCCCTGGGTCTTCAGCCTCCTGGCCTATATTACAGAGTTCAGACTTGTCAGCCTCCTCCGTTGCACAAGCGATTTGTTAAAATCAATCTTTCTCTCTCTCTCTCTCTTTTTTTCATGTCTACGCACACACTCACACGCATACACACGCACGCAAGTGCACAGGCACACCCTATTGGTTCTGTTTTTATGGAGAATGCTGACTGCTACAGGAAGGTGGGATGTCTTAAAGATGGCTATCTGAATACCAACCCACCTCTTCAGGTAGGCTTTGCCTTATAATTCCTTATCAAATCCTGTCACAGATTCCCTCTTAGAATTATTTTAGAACTAGGTCAGTAGAGATCTGTTGGACGCATTGGCTTCACCTTTGTACTCGAATTATTCCAACACACAGGACCGGCTACCTCTGTAGTCACTATTAAATCTCTAGAATGTCTGTGATGAAAAGCAGCAACTTTGAAGGTTATTTCTGCTATGCCGTATCCTGCTGTTAGCTGCCCCAGGAGGCAAAGGGTTGATATCAGTGGAAGGGCTGAGAATAGAAGACAATGGGGGAGAAATAGGAGAGAATTCCACACCTCCATCAATCTTTTGGGCAAAATTGTTTCCAATATCTGCAAAACTTAATTAATACTACATGGTCAAATGACTTGGCTGGAGATGTCTTCTTCCCCATTACAATTTTAAGTATTTATGGAAGAATTTCATCAAATATGAATCTCAGATAACAAAACTTTTCGTATGATGAAATATTTTTTTTCTAGATATTTGCCATGCCCTGTTATTTTAAGTATTAGGTTAGTGGGGTGGTTTTAGAAGAAGCCTTTTAAGAAACTGACTGGAATCCTTCATTTAAAAGGACATGTTTAATTTGATGGTGAAACCAGAGTTGAATGGTTGGTAGGAGGGTGGGCAAAAGGTTGAGAAGCAATTTTCTTGGGGATGGCTTGGGTGAAGGATCAATTTGCTTTACTCTTTACAGTTTGGAACCTGTATCTCAGTCCTGGGGGAATAAGGGGAATTTGCCTCTGGTGCAAATATCCAAGGGCTCTCTACCCATGGCTCTAAATGGAAACTTCTGGCAATCTACAACCTTTGGTCATGACTGTCTCCTGTGGAGAACTCTCTCCTTTTTATCCTATATATACAGGTTATTTGTTAGCTGTCTTTAAGAATATTAACTTAGATAAAGAATCAAAGATGGGATTTTTTTTTCACTCTAAAGCTGTATTTTACTATTTTCTCTACTGTATATTCTTCCGTCTTTTATTTCTTTTACGCATATCTTTACNTATTTGTTAGCTGTCTTTAAGAATATTAACTTAGATAAAGAATCAAAGATGGGATTTTTTTTCACTCTAAAGCTGTATTTTACTATTTTCTCTACTGTATATTCTACCGTCTTTTATTTCTTTTACGCATATCTTTACGGGGAAAAGTTCCTTCTCTTGCTCCTGACTTTTCATGTGTAGTGACTCCACTGGCAAACTAGCATAATACTCTTCACTCTTATTCATTCTACTCCAGACAGGCATTTAATTGGAAAGTTTGGAAGGAAAAGCTGTGCATGCGAGCCAGCATATATCCATCTCTCTTTGTGTGTGTGTATGTGTGTGTGTGTGTGTGTTTTATGTTTCTCTCTTTCATTCTTTCCGTTTCGCTCCCTGAAGAACTGGCCTGGCTGCGGAATATGTATACTCTTGGATGACCTTCTCCGTAATTTTCAGCCCACACGCTCAAAGGTATAAGCCATATATTTCAAAGTGATTAGCTGCAGCTGAAATAAAGGTGATATCTTGTCTCCATCTGTCTTATTTTTTATTTTGGAACTTGAGCAAGAAAGAAAGGTGCTATTTATTGAGTGTCTCAAGAATCCAGATGATGAAAACATTGTTTGAAACAAAGCCTCGACTTCTGCATGAAAATGAAGCTTCACCAACATACATTTACCTATATTTCATACTGTTAACTCCTTTTTTATTTAATTGTGACTCAGAATGTGTGTGGGTAATAGGGTCCAAGTTGATATATTCTTATTTTTCTCTTAAAAAACCTAACTCTTCAATTAGTTGTCCTGACACGTCATTTTCTCTGAGGTGAAATGATAATCAGTACCTATATTAGGATAAGTNCAAGTTGATATATTCTTATTTTTCTCTTAAAAAACCTAACTCTTCAATTAGTTGTCCTGACAAGTCATTTTCTCTGAGGTGAAATGATAATCAGTACCTATATTAGGGTAAGTTAAATGAATACAGATGAAGACTTTCGATGGCAAACACCTGTATTATAACTTCCTTCGCTCTATTAGAGTATATAAATCTGACCCAAAACAAAGCAAATAGCTTTAATAATTTTCTTTTTTTAATGTTTTACCACAGATTATGCTGTTTTGTAGAACTGACATGCACTGTTATTACAAACCTTTTAATTCTTTCTTACTTTAGACATTACAAGGAGCCAAGATAGAGGTTGATGACTGCCCTGTTACTGTATTATGATTTCTTTATTCTTTCCTCGGGTGTTCCCATTAATTTAGAGGTGGCATTTCTCTCCAGTGAGAAGACCTATTAAAACGAAGAACTAAGTAAAAATCTCTCTTTTCAGCTACCTTCTTAGCAATTGGAACTAAAGGGGTTTCAAAAGAGGTCGGCTGCTTCTCTAGCATCATAATGTTTAACCATATAAAAACTATGACAAATGAGTCAAAACTCCTGAAACTGGCTGTGTTGGAGACAAAGAGATAAAGTAGTATTCTAAAGGACATAACCTGAGACTATCTGTAGGTCCCAGTTAACACTTCAGAGTGGCTTCTAAAGAATAATATTCATCATGACAAGCTCACTGAGATAAAGAGCTGAGTCAGCAGAGAGGACACTCCTGAAGAGCAGCATGGGAGCTGTTATCATAGCTGCTGGGAATCCTACGAGGAGGTGTGGCTTCCACAAAAATGAGGGATGAGAACAGAATGCCAAGGGTTACCATTCCTGACACTTGAAATCTCTTTGGAGGTAGCACTGCACACCTGAGTCTCTATGACCAAACTAGAAATGTGGCTCTTGTTTCTGAAAGCCTCACAAGGTTCATCCTGATTCCCTCCCTGGTCATGGTGTCCCTTGACCTCCATTTAGTCTTCACGGTGTGTTCCCTTGTTATCTCCCTGAAATTTTGTGTTCTTCATAAAACTATTCTATGTTGTCTCACAAATTATCATAACTTTGAAAATCCTTTTAGCAGTTCCATTTGGCATGTATCCCTCCAGCCCATCTCAAGAATGAATCAAAATCCCTGATGTGGATATGGAAATTCCTAGAAAGTATGATTCTGTCATCTGGCTCAAATATCCTTAAGGTTAATTGTGGTTGAGTCAAAGTCAAAAGAAGTCCCTTCTCATTTGCCCTGCATAAAGAAAGGAGTAGAAAGATCATGGTGATATTGATGCATGGGACAGAATTAAAATGAGGATTCACTGGGAAGAGAAAGGATTTAAGAAATGTAGGCCCAAATTTCAAGGTGACAATTGGCAAGAACTCATCTGTCAGTTGGACCAATGGCACTAAAATCAATGATCTCATGAGCTAGTCTTGCTATGAGACTCCAAATTATTCCAGAAATTGCAGTTTAATTGGAGTATTTTGTTTCCACAAGCACCACTTGTCTTAACTCCACAAGCACCATGGTATTCCATCAATTCTACTGCTTTTAAATAATTTTGAGACCACTACTTTTTTGGTTTCTAGGTCTACTGAAAAGATTATATTGGAATCACACACTGAGGACAAAAGAATAGGGCAGGTTTAATTCTGAAGATTCTTGAAGGAGTGACCGAACGGTAGGACTGAGTTGACCCAGAACACGTGGTCAATGCTTATGCTAACTGTGCTAATGCTGTGCCATCTACATTCTCAATGATATCAACTGGTTTGATGAATATGAACCCTGGAACAAAGAGAATGACATGAATGAATGTTAAGATCCCAAATGTTATTTGAAATGTATGAGTTCTTCCGAATGCCTGTATATTTATTGGAACAAATGTCCTACAGAAGAAGCTACTTGCTTGATCACACGGAAGGTATCAGGCTTGGTGTTTCCTTTCATGCACATGCTCTCAGAACTGGGGAGAATGTGATCATAGTCAACTAATAATGACTTGACAGCACTTTTTTATGCAGTATTGAAATAAGTGGTAATTATCTGATTAAAAATACTCCTTCAAATTACATGAAACAAGAAACATTAATACAGATCTGTCTATTTTTTCTTAAAATGAACTGATACATTTGATTAATCCTTGAATTCCCATTTTCAGATATCGTAGGAATCAAAGAACAGACTTTATCCCAAAATTATATGGTATGTAATCCAATGTTTACTTTTATAATTCTGAGTTTATATTTCCTTTTCCTCTGGTCTTTATTATGAGGATCAATTATTTGAAAATTACGGAAATTAGGATAATTTTAAAAATGTAATTCCTTGACACTTCTGCTTTCTTTGGATTGTGCATACTTAGGAGTTGCTATCCTCAAATTTAAGATTTTTGTGGTAAATTTTTCTACAACCGTGTAAAAAGAGAGTTGTCTTTTAACTTCAGGGCCTCTATTTTGAATAAAAGTTAATTACTTTGATTAATTTTATTTTATTTTGAATCAACTTGGTTATGAACACTTTGAGGATGGAGAATAAGTTTTTTTCATGTTTTTGATATCTTCCCACCTGTGTATGCCAGTATTTAGAATACACAAGAGTTCCGTAAATAAGCATTGAATTAAAGTAGCACAGTGATCCAGTCTCTACCTTTTCCCTGTGACCAGAATCTATGTAATTGGGTGAACATCTCTTTTGCTTTCTACTCTTTAGGGACACCATATTAGTTTAACTTTACTCTTTATGTAAACATAAATGGTATGGTAACAAATTCATGATAATACATGAATGTCTTATGGAATGATGTGAAAATCGCTTACGAAAGTTTAAGAGAAAACCAGATGGAAATTATGAACAAGTATTTAAATATTAAACTTTCTAATAAGGGTTTTTTAAATGACTTTTGTAATAACTATTCAGTAACATTTGAAAGACTGGTTAGAGTAGTTACTTTTCAGAGATAAATAATGGAACTTCTTTAGAATGGTCAACATAGATTTAGAAGACAATTTCAAATTTATTATAGAATTTCTCAGAATTTAGAGCAACACTGCAGACAGGAAACTGCCAAACTAGCCTCCAGTCCCTTGCTATTATGCTTGACCTTTTAACAAGTTTTACCACAGTAGGCTGAGATTGTACATAGGCACACTAGGATACATGTTTTAAAATAGTGAATACCTTCAAAGGTATTTTCAAGTGAATGAAAAATACATATAGTAAGAATTCCTTCAGACATAGTATATTTTAAAATTGTTCTACTGTTGTTTGTGGAATGAATGAGTTTCTGTAATGAGTTTCACTACCTGCCATGAAATCAAGAACTATGTTTTTTTTTAGAAAGCTGAGAAGCAAAAAGAAAATTTTCGGGCAATGACTGACATTTCTTCTCCAAGAAGAGAAGTTGATTTGAGTCAGAGTTTCACATCTAGAAACATCCAGTTGAATAACACTCAAGAAATCACGAGAGAGAAAGTCTTGTGAGTCCAACCAAGCCTCCAACTAAATCGAATTTTAGTTGTTTATATAAATTTTAGAAAATGCCAGAAAAAAATCGAGAGGTGTGAGATTTTAGAATTTCTAAGTACATATTTTTATTTCTTGACAGACTCCATTAACCCTGATCCAAGACTGAGATTGTTTACAGATTTTCTTTTTAAAACCATGAGAACACGAACTATGTTGATGTCCAATATCTTCTCTAGAGCTAACATTCAGTAAAAATTATAGATTGATTATGAAACAGCCAATTGTAACAATTTGATAGCACTGTCTGTGGATATAATTTTGTCCTTTCATAAGGATCACTGGAGGCTGCATTCATTTGGATACAGGCCATTACGGGCAGACTTCTATGCTACTGTAAATTATCTTAAAGCTGAGTTCAGTGCATTTACTAAAATGCTATGAGATTAATTTTTTAAATTTGCAACCAATACTAATATACACTTTTTTGCAGCATTACTGCTATTTAGATGGAATAGCACAATATAATATGTTGATGAGGTAAAGGAGATAAAAACAGGAAACTGATGAGCCATAGGGAAATATGATTGAGAACAAATTGATTTCACAAAACAAATATAACTGGCATGACAATAAAAGGTGTATTATCCACACAGGTCAAACCCTACTATAGGGACTTTCAAGAGAACTCAGTATATCGGAATTTTTAATAAGTAAAATAAATGGGCTTTCCCATGGTGCTTATATATGTTGTCTCAACCTTCCTTGTAATGGAACTCATTAGAGAGATTTGACCTGCACATCTAAGAATTGATTACCCATGATAATGTGAGATCGGGCAGGCATCCTTTCTAGAATTAATACCATCTTGCTTTTATAAAATGCTTTATTACACTGAGGTTCCCTCCTTCCCTGCCCCACCACCTATTATCCTGTATTTTAGGACAATAACAGAAGAAAAGCCATGAAGAAATGCAGTTCGATGCACAGGTGAAGTGTCTGGACTTTGGGTCCAAATGTTAGTCTACCATACAGGCATGTGGCAGCATGGACTTAATACTCAGCCACCCTTCTTCTAAATGTCTTCATTTCCAAAAAAGGAATAATGGGACTTACACCATAGAAGTCTTAATGAGAATTAGATGCACCGTACATAGCACTATGATTTATTGGCAGTAAGCACTTAATATTAACATCCCTAGTGTCATGGGATATATAGGGTATGTGTGAGACTGTTCACAAATGAGAAGCTGCATAACAAAGGGGTTAAGTGCTTCTGTAGGAGGTTTGATGCTTCTTATTAAAACAAATTGACTCAGCTTTATCTGGAGCAGGGCTTTTATCAGAACTAATGTTATTAAGCAAATGGAAATATTGTGCTTTCATCTCTGTTTTCTTTTATCCAGTCATTTTTAGAGAGACACCTGAGAAATGGAAAGAATTCTCTCTTATCATGCTAGATAATTTACTCCATGAATTTGGATGACTCACTTCTTTTTTCAGGGCTCAGTTTCTTTGTCTACAAGTAACCTCTAAGGCCCTTTTCGGAGTGAAAATGATATTATTTCACAAACTAGATCATCAAACTCTTGAACGCTGAAGTTTGGCTCTAATAAATAAGTTTTCTAAATTAAAAGAAAAGAAATCTACCTTGTGACCATGAAAAATGTTGTCCTTCATTTTATGCATATTATTTAGGCACTGATATTTCCTAGCTCATGACTTCCTTTGGTTTAGCATCCCATTTCAAAAAAAAAGTTATAATGGACATTCAGATGCATAAATTCAACTTAGCATTGACAGCAATTATGGAATTAAAGTTATTGTTTGTTACTCCGTGCGTATGGTATAATGCATCACAATTCAAATGTCAAAATTCAAATCTGATACAGGTAAATATTTCTGAAAGGTTATGTCAAAATTCAAATCTGATACAGGTAAATATTTCTGAAAGGTTACATGATTTTCATTAAATAATTCACATTTTCAGTTAAGAAACTACTTTGAGACTTAATAGGATACTTTTATTTTTCTTCTTCATTCTCTGTTTCTAAAGATTAGGCTTATATGATTATTTGAATAAAGAGACTTTTTTTAAAAAGAGGGATAAAGAAAATCATAAACATTTCCACAATTTTCATATTATAAATAATTTTATAACACTTGATTTGGGTATGCTGTGACTATCTATAAAGGCAGTTTAATTTGTATCTGTTTTGTGTTTCTACCATATTCCAGAGGCAGAGATAATTTTGGTGGACAAACAGGTATAAGAAATCACTTTCTAATTGTCTGATTTATGACATAATCTGAATAGTTGTTAAATTGTTGATCACAATTCCCTTAAAGGATAAATTAAATATCTTATATCGACTAGTAGGAAAAAAATCTCAGTATAGTTATAACTTTATATTTCAAGTGTATTTTTATAATTCACTTTACATTTATTCTTTAACTCACTTGACATGATATTTTCCTCCATGGAGTTCCACCACTCATGCTGCACTCCCGATTTTTCGACTTTTAGTATGAGCCTTGCTTCTGACATCTAAAAAATTCAACTCCTTGCATTTATTCCCTGTGGAAGTTGTATCTACATATACCACAGTTATAAACTAGTTTAAACCTAAAGCATAGCCTGAATTAGCAAGAGAATTTATAACTTTCCTAAGTTGCTCATAAACAAGAAATCTGAGTTAATTTGCATTGCTAAAATTCAGGGTAAAAACATTCTCAGAGTTCCTCAACAGTGTTTCAGTGATCGACTTCCCAATAATAAAAATAAGGGTAGTGATAACTTGAAATCCAACTTTGGTAATACCTTGAAGATGTCTATTTTGTAACTCTTAGTATTAATGTCTAGATCAGCATCTGGGAAACCCCCACAGTCGTATCATGTGATTGCAATAATAACAGTTAAGATCTAGTGAATCCCTTCTTCTGTTGCACAACCCAGTGGGTTCCAGATTCTTATGGAGTTTGCAAAGAATATGCTACACACACACACACACACACACACACAATCTTTATGAAGAAGTGACCATGTTGTTTCCTGACCTGACTTGGTTTATCAGTAAAATGCATTGTCTGAATTATCTAACTTCTTCTTAAATTATATGGTTTTACATATGATATTTCATGCAGGAAATCAGCAGATTCAGATGATGAATATCCTTCAGAAGGCACATATAGGAATCAAAGTTTATGGACAAAGGGATTTAACCAGTGAAAATTAGACATTTAAAAGAAATTATTTTGAAAAGGTATAAATATGACTATATTTCCAGTAGGCTGGATCACTTGGCACATGTGTAACATATTATTTTGAAAGCACAGAATTCATTAATCTGTTAATAGTCTCAATTTCAGCTAATCATGCAGAGGTATGTCCTGGGACCTTGAAGATCCAGTAGCCCTAGTTCCCTAAACTACTGACAGGGAAATTGAGGTCCCAAAAGAGTCACCCAGTTACTTAGTAACATATCTTTTTATTCCTTAACCAGTGTTCTTCTTATTTGCTGTGTGACAATAATGAGAAACAGACATAAAAATACTGAGAGATGTTAATAAATTGACCAGAGTTTTGGAGAAATGAGAATTAAAAAACCCCAGTGAGTGACACTGACTATGAAATTATATGAAGGGAAAGGATACTGGTAGCTTAAAGTCGAAGGAAGATGATAGGTGACTGAGAAAAAAGAAATAAAAGAAAAAGTTCCATAAATATTTAGTAAATATGTTTGTAGTTCTTTTGGCCACATTATAAGAGAAGAGCCTTTAAAGACCAGTTTTCCATAATCTTGAATTCATTTTATAGTAAAAAGGTGATTATCTTTGAATAAATGATTTGGTATACAAATATTATAGAAGAGATAAATTTGAAATATGTTGTAGAGCAACTTATTCTTTTAAGAAATGGTATGGTCAAAATATTATTATTATTATTATTATTATTATTATTATTATTATTATTATTATTTGCACCTAGCCTAAAAGATCAGGGGTCACATTTATTGAGGGCTACAACATACTCTGGTTTGAACCTGAAAAAAAGATGGAGTCTTGCATACTCATCTATTATCATCTTTAAACTATGTCAGCATACATACTGCCTGGAGTAAATATTTACTAGTGGTTACTATTGTTTAGTCTCGAAATAACATGTAGTTCATAAATGAAAGCTGAAAATACAGTTTTGCTGGACAGGGAGCTCAAGTGTCTGACCTAGGTATTTTAGGTAACATCTTTTCGGAGGCATTAAGGTCTTGACTTAAGTTTTAAATTGACTTTAGGTATCTCATGATAGGTTGCTACCCAAATAATTAATAAGGGATTTATAGGGAAAAATAAATTTAAACTCACCTTCAGGTAATTCTAAAACTTTTTCTCAGAAGATTGTGTTACAGGTAACCCATAACAGTAAATGTTCTGATGCAGATTTTCACTCTGATGCCCTCACAGAGGGTACACAGCATTAAGAGGTCTAGATGGCAATGAATTACCACATAGCTTATGCAAATCCATAGCAATACTGTGCTCAAATAAGGATCTTGGTTTCAATACATTTTTTTCAGAAATGCATTTGGTCCTCTTTAAAGGGAAATCTGATTCCACATGAAGAGGCAAAAAACAATCCTAAAGTCAATGCTCATTTCTTTAACTATGATATTGCTGGCATTTTCTCATCAAATCAAACCAAACATAACTCTGTGGTTCCCTGGAATATTTTAAGATAAGCATCCGTAAGAGACACTATGAATGTAAAAATATGAAAACTAATATCCATAAAGCTACCTATAATACTCACTCCTTTATAAAAACAATAAAATGAGGGCAATGGAGATCATGTTAAAGTATAAAGCTTTAATCATATTACCAATCCCTTACATAACATAAAAACAGTAAAATGTAAAAGGCTTAATTCTAAAAATTTGAATAAAAGGGAGACAGGAGACATTTTCTCAATTTCTGCAACCAAGCGGAGGTAGGGCAAAGAAATCTTTTAACCTAAGTCTTTATATTAAATCATCATTATGGTATTTTAACTTAAGATGAATAAATACGTTTCCAATGAATATGTTCACTTGAAAATTTTTCAATAATTTTCAGGTAAATTAAGAAGCAGCGAATATAAGAAGTTCATACTTGATACTTTGTTCATTTTTTATTGTGATACATAACTAGGTGATTAAAAATGAAGATATGAAGGATGATCTACTAAGTAAATGGTAGTGACTATTCCTTTTTTTTTAAAGATTTTATTTATTTATTTGACACAGAGAGAGAGAGATTACAAGTAGGCAGAGAGGCAGACAGAGAGAGAGAGGAGAGAGGAGGAAGCAGGCTCCCTGCTGAGCACAGAGCCTGATGCGGGCCTCGATCCCAGGACCCTGAGATCATGACCTGAGCAGAAGGCAGAGGCTTTAACCCACTGAGCCACCCAGGCACCCAGTAGTGACTATTCCTAAAGTCAAAGGGACATCAGGAAATAGGGGGTTGGGATCTTCAACTGGATATAGTTTATTTCTTAATGGCTTGGAGTAAAGGAAGAAAAATATTAAAAATTGTCAATCTTGGTGTAGAAACATGAAAATATATTTACATTCCTTATACCTTTTGTGTAGTTTGAAATATTTCTAAATGAAAAACAATTTTCCCTACTTTTTGTATTCTAGCTTACAAAGACAAGTTTATATATGACTTCTTTTGTGAAATTCTAAAACCTTCGTTTTCTTTATAACAGATTTCCTTTTCTTCAAAGTTCAAAAGTATATATTTAAAATGAGTAATTTTATGTAATTTAGAGAACTTTCAATTAAACAAAACTTTCAGCAGAAAGATAAATTTTTAAAGCTTTTAATGTATTCTATATGTAATAGCTTTATATCCTCTTCCGCATTTATATAATTAAAGTCATTTCATAAGCTTTATTCATGTTATCTAACATTTCAGAGGCATAAACATGGCTATTTAATTCAAAATATCAATTAATGCATATGTATAAATGGATTTTCTCTTAGAATTACCAAACACTATGTAAATAAGAAATATATTTTATAGAATTGTTGAAGTAACCAAGTGTGACTATATTCCAGGATCAAATACTAGGGCATTTCGTGTTTTATTTTTCCTCATAGTGGATGCGATTTTTAGAAGTAAGATTAATCCTCTAGAAAACAAAAACAAAACCTAGAACATAAGAGCTTCAGGTATTACTAAGAGTGTGTATGTAAAATTTAAACAAAATCATTATAGATGATTTTCTCTGTTAACTTCAAGGATAATTTGTTTAGACAGAAATCACTACCTTAAATATTCTTACAAAAACTCATCATAACGTACCAAACTGGTTTTAATGTAAGCTGCAATGGAACCGCCTTAGTTATATCTTGAAGAACACCTATAGTCACCGCGTATTAATTATAAAGAAAAGTGGATGTGGGTTTACAGATCTTCTTAACTTTTCTTTCTCTCTCTCTTTTAATGAGGGCATCATAACTACTGGATTGCTTTTTATGCTAAGGACACTCCATTCATTCACAATTTGAAGCTTGTACATAGTGTCCAGTAATGGTAAAGTACTTGAAAAAATGTTGCACCTGGAACAGGGAGGAGTGAGGAGAGCAAAGGTCAAATCCAGGCCTTTTTATGCATCGACTAAACAGACTTTAGACTCAGTGAAAAGTCCAGACGACCCCTGCAGCGTCATCTTACAGCTCTGATTTTCTTCTTTTCAAGATGTAGTATAATCCATAAATACAACCAAATCACTAGCAGCTTAGGCTTTGGTTTGGTTTTTATCTTCCAGCCCCCCCCCCCACTTCACAGAGATTTAAAAAATTAACCCTTTTCTGTCCTCGGACTAACCAAAGAATGAATTTCTTCCTGGTCACTGTTGTCAGCTTAAATCTTTCTGTCCTTTCAGGGCTGGGGGGGAGCACTCTGTGAAGTGCTTACAACCATGGCAGTGGCGAGGGTTTCATTTTCTCCCTGTAAACATTGACGGATATCCCAGAGATGGCTGATGGCAATGAGGTGATCAGACGATTCTACAATTCTGTGAAATATGTCTCTTTCATGAATGTTTCTAAGCAATAAACATGACACTTAAAACCCTAAATGGAATTTTGGTTTAGCTCTGGCTTCCCATCACACAGAAGTGACATTTCCATACAGATTTCTAGATAATCCATGTGGACGACAAAAATATAATCAACTAGAATCAACTTTTTGACATATTTGCCTCATTTCGGATTCTCTGGTACACTTAGGGACATAATCTCTACTCATCCCTTGGTTCTAGTCCACATTTGCTGAAGGAGAGGTTAGGCCTTTTAAGTTAAAAAAGCAAATTTCCCTGCAAGAAATATGTAAGTACGAACTGCAGGAATGAAGAATCCACCTCAAGTGCATTACTTGAGAGAAAACTTCCACTCCAACGTGGGTGTAGTCCACGTGCTGGAAGTGAGAGCTGTCCAGTCACATTCAGTGTCATCTTGTTATCGTTTACAACCCTGCAGATATTCACAATGCCAAAGACATCTGCATCTGCCCCTGCATTTATTCTTTTGGTGTCACATATAGCCTGTTTACCCCCACTTCCTTCACAGTTTAAAAATATAAAATTAAAACAAAACAAAACAAAACAAAAAACAGCTCTGAGTGTGAACCATAGCTGCATAATTAAGGGTGAGGCAAAGTCTTACCTAAGCAGGAATGGCTGAGAACATAGCAAACTGGGGGAGAAACCTCAAGTGTTCAGATGTGTGCTTTAGTCTGGAGAAAGATTCTTTAGAAGGAACGTGAAAACAGACACAAAGGTGTCCGTGGAGAGTTAAAGGGGGCCTGGGTTTCTCAAGGAGCTTGCTCTGTCTCTGACTGATGATCCCAGTCTTACGGAACAGGAAAGGGGACAGAGGGGCAGACATTTTACACAGCTGCAAAGCTCCCCAAACTGATCACAATTTCTCCCAGGCTGTTCATCTAAAGAATTAGGATGTACAAGAAAATAGACTAGTAAATCTCAACCGTGACCCCATACAAATAAAAATACTAAAATTCATTTAGTATTTGGGATTATCTGTGATCCTACAGAATTCAAGACTCGTCTATTTTTCAGAATAACATAAAAGAAGAGAAAGTGGGAGTAACTCAGAGCTGTATTCCTTGTTTATACCCCTCTAATTTTGAACATCTTAGCTTCAATCATCTGAAATTACAGCACCAATATAATTTTAATTATTTTTCCCAAGATCCCGTTATCCATTATCTCCTACACAAACGGCTAGATTCATCGTCAATTAGAATTTGTTGTTTTAAAAGTAAAACTTAGCTTAAAATGTGTATAATTTTTAGACTTTGTTTTATGCTTAGGTTTTGTTTATATTTCGATGTTTCAACTTTCTCAATATATTTTATGCATTTAGGATAAGAGAACAAAAATGGGCTAAATCATTGCCCTTTATATTTTTTTCTAATGGATGTTTTAAATACATGAATCAGGAGGAAAATTATCAAATATGAGACAGCATAATTAATGCATATACTTAATGATATAATGAGAGTTTAAATATTTTGGTAATACAAATTGACTTTTTACAAGGTTCATAAAGAATTGACTTTATATGTTGGTGGCTTAGAACATGCCTTCATAGGTGTGAGTCCCATGGGTAATTGCATTTCAATTTTTGTGAAATTTTGATGCCAAGAAACCCTAATTGACCTGATCAGTCCTAAGATGCATTTTTCAAGCAATTGCACTAGGGTGGCTTTTGATGAGGGATCCCACTTTTGACAACTAGTAGATTTGCTGGAGGTAAAAGGTTACCTCCAGAAGAATGAGCAAAGAATTCCAAGTCAGAGACAGTGTTACTGTGAGGCCAATATTTTTCAATGACACTAATGTTTAATTTAGGATTTTTCTAATCTCTATTTTATATTTTAAAAATGTGCACCTCTGGTACATGTTTCTATCTTTCTTAGCCAAAATAATGTCAGGAACAGAAGGATAACTTGTTTTCATCTCACAGTTTTAACATTTGAAAATTAAATTTTTAAAAAGAGAACATCTTTGCCTCTTTGAAGTAATAAGTAAACTATAAAGAAAATTATTGGAGTCATGAACTTGTCCAGAAGAAACAGAACCTGAAAACTCACGTGTCCACTTTCACCGCATATATGATTTGCTAAGTGAGTCACTGACTATACAGATCATCTTCAATGCTTGCTATCTTTTAGTAATCTAAGTGCAAATGAAATCTCCAGATTTTTTTTTTATATAATGATTACACACATAATGGACCAAGAATTTTATATAGTGGATATTTTCAAGGTAAATTAAAAAATATATGTATGTTCCAACAATGATGTTTTGTTCAAAATAAATTTTGTATCATCATTCTTTCTTCTTAACTCAATCATTATGCCAGTATTTTAATACATTTTTTTTAAGACAATCACTTGTTTACCAGCTAGTTGAGACACTATGCAGGTGCATGACAACTTTCTTTGGATTACTTATGATGAAATGGCAGAAACATCCAACTCACACAATTTGCATAGGGGATTATCTCTCAGCTATATTAATTTTCATAAAAATTAAATGTTTTCAATTAGTTTAGATTGGCTAGTAAGGGAAAAACACAAAGACAAAACTGAGGCAGTGAGCCTTACAATGCCTCCACTGATTTCTCCACTGGCCCTTCCTCTGCACATGGTCAATTAGAATTGAAAATCCTGTGCTGATTTCATTCGCTGGAATTTTTAAGCAGGTCAGGAAGAAAGATGTTATTGAAAGGAAAAGTCTCATCTAAATAAGAAAGGAGCACGTGGCCATCTGGTCTTAGCTATACATATAAAAAGTTATTTCAGCTGAACTGCAGGCTTGATGTTTAAAAAGATGTGCCAAAACTCGACCCCAAATCTGTTTATGGTAAAATATCCCAAATGTTTCTTTTTCAACCTCCAAATATGCAATACACAGTTCGTTTCCTATCTGTGATTCATGAGCCCAAGTGACCCCAGCGCCTCACTGAGCTTGACTGGGTTTCAGGCAAGGGAACATTCAATCACTCTTAGAACACTACTCCTTAATGGGATATCAACAGGACCGTGGTTCTTTTGAAAATTGTGAAAATAACTTGGATAGTTTTCACTCAATTTAATTTTGAGTTCTGTCTGCATGTAGGCTTGAAAGAATAAAATCTGGGGCATGGAGCAACCAAACCAATTTTCCTTCTTTTCTCCTTGTGACTTGAGGTTCCTGTGCATTCTCTGTGCAGTGCTCGGGCATCTACTCAAAATAATTTCAGGTCTCAAGCCTAGAGGCAAGTTTTTTTTTAAAAACCCAATCTGTCCTTTCATAAAGAGAAATTATGAGTGTGAGCTGACTTTTAGAAGTCATCTTCATAATGTTAAGAAACAAAGTTTTTCTAAAAAATAACATTTAATACTGTTGGCTACGTTAGAGTCGTATCTTTCTAAATGAGTGAAATATGTTTTGATACGAGGCATTTGCAATAATTACATCATCAACACATCAATTTAGCCATTATCTGAGTATGTCCCCCTGCTAGCATAGACATAGCTATGTTGACCTCTCCATCTAAATTTCATTGTGTTAAAGTATGTTAAAATTCTAACTCAAGATCATTAAAAAAAAAAACCTCTGGTTATAATAAAATACCAACGATTATTTTTGGTCATAAAACTATATTCAAATATATTTTATATATACCCAATCTATACACATGTGCAAGAACACATGATTATAATATCAACATATATATAACATATAAACAAGAGTGTAGGTTTTCACCAAAGTCTTCAGATAAATAATTGAATTAAGGATATTCTAATATATGAAACAAGAATCTTAACATATCTCTGACATAAGATGTCATTGGTTGTTTTTGTATATTTACTATGTTTGTTCTGTCATTTCAAATAAATCATTACTATTGTGTAAGAAGAATAAACTGTACTATAGTAAATTGTTCTTTCTCTTTTATGCTCTGAAAAACCATTTGTTCTTGAATTGGCGTTACGTAGTTCAACTATTTCAATCAAGTCCATTATCTTCTTTTCTTTGAAAGATGCCTTTTTAGTAACCTGGATCCCCAGTGGGCAATGTCATGTTTTGTTTTTAGAAAGTAGGTGAAATTTAAATCCAACTACTTGTTCATTTTTTACGTTTGACAAAACAATTATATAATTCATCCTCAGGCAAGAACTCCACTATATGCTGGAAGAACTATTTATGTAAAAATTATGGAGTCAAGCCCAAAAATTTCTCAAAAAAGTTATTTATTAGTTCGCACTGGAGTCTTACCCCACAGAATGTCACCTAACTTGTGTAGCTTGTTTTTTCTAAGTACAAAATGTGTCTGTTCTTCGAGCTATATACTTTTCTCAACAAAAGTAACATGAAAGCAAAAAAGAACAAAACACTTTTTCTCTTGTTTTAAAACAATCATACAATAAACACCTCAGTAAAATTAATCTCATTAATTTGTATGTTGCTGTATAAATCATGCTGTTCATACATGTATGCTTTGCAAATCCTTTCAAAATTGATCCTTTTCTAAGTATGCAAGAAAGAAGTATTCAGAGCAAATTCCAAAATTAAAAAAAACAATGTATCAAATGCTTGGTATATAGGAAGTGGTAAGTATACCTGGCCGTTCTATATTAATGAAGATTAACTTAAATTACATACCAAAACTTAGTAATTAAGAGACATTATATATACATGGTTGTTCTATATTTATGTCTCAGATATGGCAATTATTTCCATAAAATTATTAAACTTTCTTCTATTTGAGTTAAGTAAAATAAAACCGTATACTTAAATACACACATTATTAAAAATCTAGACAACTTGTTTGGTGGATAACTGTTTAGTGTAAGACCCACAAATAAACTTGAAAATAAATACAAACACTGCACCAGCCCACATAATTCTAACCCAATTATCCTCTAACCCAGAGCACGTGAAATGAGCATTACTTTTAAATCATTTATATATATTCTTTCTTTAACTAATAAGAGTGAAATGGTTTGATGTTTGCAAAAATTTAAATGCCAAATAAGAATCACAAAGTCATAACACCTATCAGTAGTGTAGCATTTTTACCCAAGTGATTGTAAAATGTTCACTAAAATGTTCACCATTTCCACATCCTTTTCATAGCATAGAAATTCAGCCACCTCTAAAATGTTCAACCAGCATATAAGTAAGGCTTCCTAGAACCAGAAACTCTGCCTGACTACAGATACCTAGATAAACATACCCATACTGCCCCATAAACACATCTTCAAGAAAGATATAGCTACAAATAAAATAGTCCTTTCCTGTGGGTGTTGGTTAATCCCACAAACATGTGAACTTCCTATGGGCACACACCCAACAGACATTGGCGATTAGGTGATTGCAAATGTTGGCCACAAAGGCGAAATTTTATATGTGATGACATCACCACGAAACCAGGGTTTCTCTGTGATATAATGATATAATTGCCTGGCTGAATGTGTCTCCTGAGTGTGTGTGTGTGTGTGTGTGCGAGAGGGAGAGAGAGAGAGAGAGAGAGAGACGGTTAAAGAACAGCATCATCAGAAATGCTATAACCTTCTGCAAGGTTTGCAAGAATCTTTCCATAGACCTTTGACTTTTTCCAGATTTCACACAGCCTAAGTTCATTCAAAAATGCATTTCCCACACGAGTAAATTGTGTTTTGTTTAATTAGCACACTGTTAATCCTAAAATATCCCCCTGATGGGTCTGTCGAGATGAGATTTCTATACCAAATGAGGCATGTGTAGCTGAATAATATGAGGCAGGAGTTGCAGGGTCCCTTGAGACCTGCATTCGAACGGATAAGACGTCTTGGTTTTAAAGGTAATGAAAGGGTTAAAAATTGAGGCTGTCTGGGGTAAAAGAAAGGGGATATTGTTGTCTTTAATCTTTCCGCAGTATGTGTAAGACTTCCATCCCGGATCTGCACATAGCAGTGGAATAGGCTCGGCATGCATTGCGTGCAAGCTCCTTGATTGTAGAGGGGGGAAAAAACCTGGCTGGAGTCCAGACAGGCTGGAGCTCTGTTGATCATTATGTCTAGCCTTCAGGTGTCTCAGCACACAGTGGGCGGCGGTGGGGGAGGTGTAGATAACATGAGAGCAGACAAAGAAAAAAAAATGGTGTATTTTAAAAAGATTATGCGAAAATTTGTGTCCAAGTCCTCTTTAAAAAATGAATCCTACCGTCTTGGACTTTTATAATTAGAACACAAGCCCTGCTCTGGCAGATCTCTTTAAGCCATAATTAGTTATGTCTGGAGCCTTTGAATAATTCCTTTCAATAATTGATGGAGTTGATACTCTCTTTTAAAAATAAGGAGGGCAATGTTTTCTTACAAACTCTCTTGGTTGGAGGCTTTGTCGTTCAAAATCTTCATCAGTCACAATCACATTGATCTGATTTGCCTTTTAATTTCTTATGAGACTTAGCGTATAACTTTTTAAGAATTTGGATAATTCTAGAAGTAAAGGCATAATGCATTGCTAGGTTACCCTAGCTCAGTGTAAAAAGAAAGCAATAATACAGGATCATTCTTCCCCCATTTGTTTCCAATTATTTTATAAATAAGAAAAAAAAAAACTGGTTTGTATGTCGCTTCTGTTTGAAACTCCATCAAAAAATCTTACCAAGCATGTAAGTTAGATGCTCAGTGTGTCTTTTGCCTTCTAGTAAGAAGAAATCCCAAATTCTTTTATTCTTCAAGCATTCTATAAAGAAGCTTCCGCATGCTTCCTCCCCACCCCCACATCCTCACTCCACCCTATTAGGAATTTCAAAAAAAAAAAAAATCTTTATACATGGAAGGCTGGCTCCTGATACAGAAAGCTGTCTTTTCCTTCTATCTTTACACTGACCACTTTATACCGAGTCACCTTTCACTTCTGCCGGGACTTTATTTTGCATTTTGTGGACGAAAACACCGAAACCAGCTCGGTCTCTATCATTATTATGAAATGAAAAGTGGTGGTTAAAAAATAAATAAAAAGAAAGCTCTGGCTTGAAGCCATTGTTCAGATTTTAAGAGCTATTTGCCCCCAAGTGTCTTAGCAGTCTTTCATAGCTAATTATAATAACTGTCAGATGTCTGGAAAGTCCATGGTACCCTTGTCAGTGGAGTCAGCAAAGTTTGTCTTTTATTTTTCTTGGGGACAGATCAGATCCGAGGAGACATAAAGAACGAGAAGTGAACTAAGTACATATGAGTGTGCCTTCATTTTTTCTTATGAACAAAGCAGCATACAGGACCAAGGTTCCGGGGTGCAGCCCTCCTGCAGCGACTCTTTGGAATGCCTGACTTTTATTTTTCACTCTTTATCTTTAACATAACAAAGCATGCAACAATTGTCCCCGAAACATCTTCCTGCCTGCCAAATGCCTTTCCGTACACATATAAAAGAAGTGCCCTAAAAATCTTCCAGTCGGTGATGCTTATGACATAAAACTATTTTCATCGGCACACTTGACGGAAAGAAATGTATACTCACAATTTCAAAATGGTTATTGGTGCTAGATCCTTGTCCCCGGAGGCAGAGCAGAGGCTTTTGCCAGACTGTCCCTGACGCAGGTGCAGAATCCCCCGTTTTCCTGAAGGAGGGAGGTGGGAAAGCGCTTCCTAAAGTCACGCGGAACTCAGCCACTTGTGCTCAGGCATCCCTTGCTCCTGTGAAAGCTGTACTATCTGCAGTTCTGAATTGAACTAAATTACAGCCCATGTGAAAGACAGGGGCAGCGAGTCATGTGGGAGATACACAGCCATCCTATTGGCCACCAGGACATAGCTCAGGCATTCTGCCTTTTCCACCATTGGTGAATAGTTAAAACTGAAAGCGTCCAGAGCCTCCTCTTGAGCTTATTTGTCCTTTATGTGTGGAAGAATGACTGTAGGATTTTACAGTGACAGAATTAGTTAAGAAAGGGACTGAAGTCATCCTTCACGGAGACCAGTGGGAGGAGATTGGAAGCTCAGCTTTTGCAAGATTTTTTTTTTTCCCTTTTGATTCCCCTGCCCTGCAGTTTTGTCTGTGATTTGCCTGTTTGCCTGTCAGAGAAACGTGTTTGTTTGTTTTCCCGGTTAACTCTGGAGGTGACAGAAAGTCAATTATCATCTCATTCCTTTGTGGAACTCAATCACGTTTTGAAGCACAAAATCATTTTTTTTTCCCAGGGATGAATTCACAGATTTTATTTTGATAAAGAAGCTTTATTGCAGTTCTACCCTAGGAGGCTAAATTAGTCGATCGTGACACAGAAATAGAATTAACTTTTTGAGTAGCTATTAGGTTTTGGAGAAAGCAAGGGGGGGTAATAACTCTGGAAAACATGAAAAGGCAACGATGTCAAGGAAATCAAAGAAAGGGCTTCAGCTAAATAGGGATGAAGAGGAAGCATAATTTTTCCAAAGTCATTTTTTAATTTACCTCTTCTGGTAATGCAAAAATTTCATAAAACAGGCAGCCAGAAGTTATATTTCAGCTACTTCAGGATGTTTCCATCCACCTGATTCCTAAAAATCTCTGGTGAACATGAAATGACTTAGAGATCGCCGAGTCCCATGTTTCCAGCGTTGAAGGCGAGGAAGGTGGACGCTGACAAATAAGAACTCTATTCATTTATACTGATCCACAGTTATGCAAAATAAGTGAAGGGATTTCTAAGTGAGTAGTAGTTGGCTCTTTCTTGTTGTGTACCTGCTAACACCTAGTCAGTCTTGTTTAATTTAATCATTGTAACAACCCATAGAGTCCATTTCATTACTTCCGTTTCTTGTTGGCAAAGTGGGTAATTTACTACCATGGTTTTAACGTACATAGGGCTGATCGCATGTCTATTTTTTTCAACCAGACATGTCGCCTTCTAAAATAACAATGGTTATCATTACAGGTACCTTCTTATGGTGTATGCCAAGTAATGTGCACTTCACATCATCTTGTTTAATCTTTACAACTACTAATAAATTATTCTGTTACCCTTGTTTTGTAGATGAGATAAATGGGGCTCATATTACCCAGTGTCACAGAGTTGGTAGTTGTAGGTACTTGATTCAAACCAACTCTCATCCATTTTACACACCATAGACATTCTCATCATGATGCTGAATAAAATTTTTTTTTCTTTCTATCCTTTTTTTCAGGTATAATATATTTGAATATTTCAGCATAAATGGAGAATATTCACTTCAGTCATGTAAGTGTGTTTGGTTCAGACCCAGACTATAGCATTAAAAGTGACCCACATGTGACTACAAATAGGCATTAGAGTAGCAGGCATGGAGACATATTTTTCTCTGGGCCCCACAAGAGCCCTTGCACAGAATCTTGAAACAACAGAAGCTTCCATATTTGTTGAAGAAAAGCACTTTTCCCAGAACATTAGTCTGGGGCTTAAGGAGCCCTACGACTGGTTCAGAGCTTGAAACCCATGGAACAATAGGATCGGACAAGTCATGGATCCTTTCCAAAATGGCATCAAAAATTCCATTTCTGTTAGGGAAATATCAAGAGGCCTCAGGGAGTTTCTTGGATGTCCCGCCTGCAGCCTAAATCATACAAATTAAAGGGAACTCCCATTCACTCTTCCTACCTCTGTGTGGTCTTTTTGTAGACTGGAGGTAATTTCTGAAGGAAATATGATTGCATCCTCATCACCTACTAAATCTAAAGTACACACTGTTATCTCTTAGAGTATGCTGTAGCTAGGATAGGTTAAGCAGATCCAAAGTAGAATTAGAAGATACTTTCTAGTCCTCTCCTTTTTTGAGTATTTCTCCTTCATTGAGTGGTGCTTAGTTTCCCCTAAATTGTCATCACCCCGTGAAGTCCAGAATTTTTCTAGTTCTGCCTTCTCATACAACACCCATGTGATAGTATTATGTTATCCTACTTTCATTAAATTTCTCTACTTGAGTGTACATATTTCACTCTATGGGCTGAATTGTATTTCACTATTTTTAATCCCTCAGAATGCCTCTCATAATGAGAGATGAGATTAATTTTTGCTGAATTTTTTTCTGTCTTGCAGAGACCTATTCACTAGTAGCCAACAGATCACAAAAAATCTGGTAGATAATGCTAGCATGTTAAAAAGGATATTTTAAAATAGAGTCCAAATAAATGAATCAGACACTGGAGGACAAATGGGGAAATTACCGTGAGACCACAGATTCTGCCCCAATATTGGTCTAAATTAATCATATAGGACACTTACACTGACCAAACTAATGGTCATAAGATTGGCACACATTTACGTAACTCCTCCTTGTTGTCACCTCCCAACTCTTTCTTCAGTCCTTCTCATTCACTGGACACCAGGCAACTGGTTCTCAGATTTCCCCTTCATCTCTAGTTCTGCCATCACCCCACTTTAGTTCAATGCTTATAAGGTCAATCCACTTAACACTCTAATATCTCACTTTACTGGTATCAATTCGGATGATGTGGCCACCTCCAGTCCTACCACAATCACTTGCACCCAAAATGTACATTGGAAAAGTTTACTGTTAATATCATAAGGTCAAGTCACCTACTCTCTACCTACCATTTTCAACCCTTCCACCTCTATTACTACACCTCTTTTTCAACCTTTCTGATACTTCCAATTCTTTCGCTCCTCCATTGTCTCCTTATCTATCATCCTCTTTCATTTTCTATTCCCTTCCTTTCATACTTCCTGCCCTATTATAGCCCGTATTTCAGGATGGCCTACAGCATCTAGTCAAGATAGGTACCTTTCTTGCCCTGTTTTCCTTCTGATGTCCCATCAGTTCCACCAGGCAAAACCAATTTTGGATTTATCCAACTGATAATCTCCTCTAGGCTATTCTGGGCTTCTAAGAGTGGCTAGATAAAAACTTAAGCTGTCTATAAAAGATGTTACTATAAGCTCATAGTTTCCAAATTTGACTGGTTACTCAATGCTGTATAAAACTGTTTGCCCTTAGCTTTTTCTCATTTTTCACAATGTTATCCAATCCTTTTTTTCTCTCTCTACTCTATTGTTCTCTCTGGATTGCATTGCCCTCCCATTCTCAGGGGGAACCAACAAATTTGCCGAAATGTAGATTCATCCTTTTCTCATTCCTTCCCATTACAATGGAAAGGTTTTTCAACCTGTCTAAGGCAAATCGATTATAGAGTTCATAGATGATAACTTCTCCTGCCTTTTCAGAAATTTTTTCTTAAATGTTTCTACCTTTCTCATCAGCTCCCTTGCCTACAAAGTCTTTTTATTGGCCTTTTAAGAAGCTCAAGTTTCTTCAATATTCAAAAATTCCTGCCTTTGATAATTTAGTGACATTCACTATTTCTACTTTCTTTTCTCTCACTTCTCTACCTACTATAATCCGGCTTGTGTCCTTGCCATCTTTTTATAATTAATTTATTTTTAGCAAGACCACCAAATACCTTTGTGTTGCTTAATTTCATGAACAATTTTCAGTCCTTTTAATACTTGTGCTCTCTATTTAGGCACTTGATCACCTTCTCTTTCTTGGAGTGTCCTTTCCTTTTGGCTCCATTTATTCCTGGTTTTCTTTCTCTCTCTTAGGCCTCTCATTCTCTTTTATAAAATCTGGTTTTTCTCTTCTTGTTTCTAATATATTTATATTTTTCAGATTCCTTCTCAGATCCTATTCTTTTCTCACTCAACAGATTCCAAATCACCTTTTTTGAGTTCAGTGACAACTCAACACAGATGATTTCTCTCAGAAACCCTGGACTTTTTCCTGAGCTCTAGAACTGTAGACCCCACTGTACCTTTCCCATTGGATGTCTCACTGATACCTCAACCCACTACCTACAACACTAAGGTCATCATCTCTTCCTCTAAGCTGGGCATCTTTCATTGTTGCCTGTCTCACTGAATGGTACACCAGGGACCAAAGACAGAACACTTGGACCTGATATTTAAATCTTCCTTTCCTTTACTGGGCTTTCATATCAAACTAATCGTCATGCCCATAGAGCTCTTGAATCTGTCCATTTCACTCCATCTCATTCCTGGTGTTTATGCTTCAGTATGCACAATAGTTCAAGTTAGGTGTCTCCTTTGTCTCCAGTCTTGCTTATCCTTACTCTACCACCTTCACTGCTGTAACGATCCTCTCTCAAACCTACAGCCAAATGGGTCTTCTAAAGGGAAGCTGATTCTTTCACTCCTCTGCTTAAAACCCTTGACTGACCTCCATTGTCCATAAGGCAAAACCTAAAAGGCACTTAGGTGCCTGCTTTTATAACCTCATGTCACGTCTAGAAAAATGAGTGGAAATATTTAATTCTATTTCATAATTTATAAATGGTATTATATGTTACATAGAATTAAGCCTCTTAAACTTGGCCGCCCAAGCCCTTGAAATCTTCAAGTAAAATTGATGCAATCAGCAAAGTACCACATTTGTTTAGTGATTTGGAGAATTCCCAGGGGAGACTAACATTCCAGTCCTAAATTATAAAGACAGAGATTCGATAGCTTTCCTCTTAGAGAAGATTCAAAACCCACTCACACACTCAGAGGGACTTGGTTTCCTTTCCTGTGGCCTAAAATCTGTCTTGAAACTCCAGTAGAGTTTTAGTAAATCTTAAGTACTATCACACATCTCTCTCCCCTTCCGGGGGTCTATAAAAGTGAGGGCTTCCTAAACATAAAAGAACTAATAGAAATTATGAGGTTGGGCAAGTCACATACTTGCAAATTTTCTTGAATCCTCCTCTTTTTTTTTTCACATGCTGCTTATTCTCCAGCTTTCTCTAACTCAACTAATAATACATCCATCCAAAAACAATGCTGCATCTGAAACCTAGGTAACATTTTTGAGTCCCCTTTTTCTCTTTTATGTGCCCACAGATAAGTGAATATTGTGGGGCTTATCTTAGAAATAGACTGTAAATGCAATTCCTCTCACTATGCCTTCTGCTGCTATGTGCATCCAAACCTCTATTATCTCTCGTGTGCATTATTCTAATCATCTTGTATCTGGTCCATCTGCCTCTACACGTGTACTCACACCACAGTATGTTCTCCACAGAGCAGCTAGCTTTTAAAATATAAAATATATCCTGCCACTTTCTTGCTTAGACTTCTGTAATTGCTTCCCACTACACTTAAAATAGCCTCCTCCTCCATTACTAAGACCTATAAGATCCAACGTCATCTTAATGTGGTTCCTACTTAACGCCCTGATCTCATCTTGTATCCACCCTCTTTCACTGCACTACAATCATGCTTGCCTTGTCTCAGACTTTCCTCAAGCTCTTCAATTAATTGTGCCCATTGCTGAGAAAACCCTTGTGCTAGATCTTCACCTGCTGGCTCTTTCCCATCACCTTTTCTTCTAGGAAGACACCCACCTATTATCCTATCTAATTTGTTGTCTGGTTTTGGGTTTTGCCCATTGAACTTATTACTACCAGAAAATATCTCATTTTTCAAATGTACTTGTCTGTTACAGGTCTCTCCCTGACTGAATATGAGCCTAATTTTATGAAATTTGCTATGCTTATTGTTCAAAACTTGAGCAAAAGAAATTCTAAATGTAAGTATAAATAGTATATATTATAAAAATTCTAAATATAGTATAAATTCAGTATATTTGGTTATAAAGCATTGCTTGAGAAAATGAAATTGAATAAAATGCTCAAATGCAGTGGTGATGAAAATAAAATAAAAATAACACCAATAAAAAAATAACACCAATAAGTTAGTTTTGTTTTATGTTTTGCTCATTCTTTCAAATTTGTATATATATGCTTGTATAATTATTCAAGTCCAGTGAATAAAGTAAAAAAAAAGTATACCTATGTTTTTATCACATATTCTTTCTATATTAGAAAGGTCAATTCCTACTTTCAACTTTCTGAAGAAAAATCTATTGAAGAATGAATATCATCATCATCAATGAATGTCATTGATGGCAGAATTGGACCTTCTAAATTGCATATTATTAAATAAGCCCAGAATACATACTATATTATAAAATCTAAAATGCCTTTAAGAAACACACTTACTAGTAACTCCTTTATATTTATACAATACTTGACACATCTCATATCTCATATCTCAAAAGTCCACTGTTAAATTTGATATTTACCATCACTCAGTGAGGCAGGTGCTAAAGTATTGTTACCTCCTTTACAACAGAGAGAGAAACTGAGATATGGGAGATTACTTGATTTGTAGAAACAACATAAAATAGAAAAAGCAACATGTCTTTGTGCTCCCAACACTTAGAGCTATGATGACAGGGAAAATGTTAAGAGTTCTGTAGCTCAGACATGCAAGTAATGAATTATTGGATTATGTTAAGACTTCTAACTTGGCCTCAAACTTGTATTCTAAAAGAATGGATACATAGAAATTTCTGCTTTTCACACATTTAGATACAAACTGTTTTTGTTATAGAATTAGCTCTTGGTCGTAATTTTGTTTGTCATGGGTGGTCTGAGACTTGGGTGGGAAAATTGGGATCAGATGAAAATGATATCTGAGTAGGAAGTTTCTCAACTGTTCTGAATTATAATGAGCACACATTGGGATGTGTGGTCAGATCTTACGGAGTTGAGCCAAACATGCTGAAGAGGTTGCTTCTTACTTTTTTTTTCTTTTTCTTTTTTGAACTCTGTAAAAGACAAACCTTTTATGAACTTTAGATGTTTACCTTTAAGTGACTGAAAGGCTTTTGATTTGTCTTAGTTTATTATCCTCTCTTGAGTGTGATGTTCGCATTTCCTACAAGTAAGTAAAAACGAACACTCAAACATAGAGGATTTCCCAAATATGCACGTGATTAATGTGGAACAAACTAACCCCCCCCCCCCGACTCCTTCAGTTTGTCATTTTTCATGTGGCTGTTTTGGCATCATGTGAACAAGTGGAAGAAGTAGGCTGACTTACTGTTAGCTTAAGTCTCCCAATGTCTAATGCTTTCGATGGTAAAACGCAGTGTATTTTCTGTTTCTTCCAATCACAGGGAAACAAGCTACGTAGACATCATACAACCTGTGAACAGAGACTAATTTTTAAAATGAAATTCACCCAGGGCACCTGGGTGGCTCAGTGGGTTAAAGCCTCTGCCTTCGGCTCAGATCATGATCTCAGGGTCCTGGGGTCGAGGCCCGCATCAGGCTCTGTGCTCAGCAGAGAGCCTGCTTCCTCTTCTCTCTCTGCCTGCCTCTCTGCCTACTTGTGATCTCTCTCTGTGTGTCAAATAAATAAATAAAATCTTTAAAAAATTTTTAAAAAAATAAAATAAAAATAAAATAAAATGAAATTCACCCAAACACAGTATCATTATTACCTTGTCTCAAATTAAAATAACACAATTATAATTATGTAGAAGAAGAATGATTTCATTAGAGTTTTGATTTCACTTATCAGTACATCTTTTGCGTATTTATACACTCAAACACTACCTAACAAACAGCAGTGTTTTTCTAACATTAATATGCATATGAATTACCTGGGACTTGGTTCAAATGCAGAGGCTGGTTCTGTAGGGGGGAGGCATGGTTCTGGACTCAGCCTGTCCCTCTAACAATCTCCCCTGTGATGCTGCTGCTGCTGGTTGGCTGCGGACACTTTTATGAGCAAGGTCTAGAAACCACGTAGAAGCATTAGATTAGAACATAGAATTAGAGGCCAACTACTCAATAGGACTTACTGATTATCTCCAGTGGGAGTTTCTCTCATTTCCTTTTCCGCCCTTTCTTCCTTTTTTGTCCATTCTCTCCCTAACTCGACACATTTCGTCCTAGCTTGCTATCACTTGTCGGCATATGATGTCTTGGGCAGTTGCCGAACTGCAGGTGATTCCTTTGCAAAGGGGCATAGCAATCCTTCTCTGATCCTCAGCCACACGCCAGCAAAAAAGAAATTATAAAAAGTCTGTTGAACCATGCCACGGTTCCTACTCAAAGTCCTTATTTATCCATTCAAGCTATTACATCCATCTTTCATCCACAACTTGAACTTTGGTATGATTTCACTTAGCTCTTGGGTTTGGGTTTTTTTTTTTTTTTGGCTTAAAAATATGATACTAATTTATGCCTAGTGTTTGCTGTTTTTTATGACAAAATAAATTTGAAAATAATCTACTGTTTTTCTGAAATCCTTGCTCAGCATTTTGCTAGACTGATTTTGTTAAAGATCATTCCCCAGTGGCACTGTTCCACTAGATAGCACTAGTGTGAATAAGTAGAATTAGGTAAGACATTTATTCATTTGGGTGTCCAGTGGTGAAAATTTTAGGCAATGACTACTTGGAGAGGAAAGATTTTAGTAAAAGGTGAGATTATTTTATGAACCTCAAATAACACCATTAATTGATGTGCTATCTACTGCATTCTCGGTTTGGTATTTGTTTTTTCTAATATCACACATATGATTAACTTAAATTAAGCTGTTCTAGCTTCCTTGGTATAAATTGACTATCCATATGGTTGTAACACAGTGAAATGTCAAGGTTAAAGTACTTTTACCCCTATTTAGGGAGTTGTAAATATTTATGGAAACTTCTGCGGAATGAATGTTCTTTTAGTCTTTCTAGGACTCTTTTATAAAGGTTTCTTTTCTGTTTTTTCTTACTTATCTTCAAAAATAATCCTCACACCATGATAATGACTGAGTTGATACTTAAATGAAAGCAAGTATCTTATAGGCAATTAACTTTATCTTATTGACTCTAGAAAATAAAATAAAGAAGGCACAAAGAAGAATAATTCACTCCACAACTCTAGTTTTTTTTAACAGAGGTAAGTACACGGCTTTCACAGACACACCAAATTATCTATTAAGATTCTTCAATTATGAAAATTGTTAGGCCTACCAGACACCACATTATTTTTGAGCTGTATCTATATATTCAATTCCAAGTCTACTTCCAACTCTTGGGTGGTCTAAAATTGAGATAATTAATTAAACCCTTTGAAAAGCATCTGCCCTCCACATTTTGTCTTGGATGAAAGAAATTATTTCATACTTTACTTAAGGAAAGTTAATACCCAAAGGCTGCACATTAGCGCTGTCTTGAATTAGAACTTACCAAATCTGAAAATTGGTTACTCACATGCAATCTTCTTTAATAACTTATGAAAATTTAAATTAAATTGGATTAATAATTTATGTTGAAAGTTTTACCAGTGAAACTTAAAATTTTAAAGTGTCAGAATAAGCAGTGAAAATATCAGTTAGAATAATGGGTTGTTGGATGTACTCTTTTAAATATTGTTTTTTTAAAAGACCTTAAAAGGTAGGGAAAAAATCCTTCTAACAGACTTGTCAATGATGGAAGCAATAAAATGGTTGAAAGGAAGGTTAAAAAGAAAATGAAATCATTCTGCTCCCTCCCGCAAATAGATTATTTTTTCCATTCATATGGGTTTGGGGAGTGAGGGGAATAGTAACATCCGCAGGCCATTTTAACAGATGATTGTCACACTGGAAATTTCCAGGTAGAGCTCTAGCACTAGAGATGGGCTCAGGCAATGAAAAGCAAATGACAAAAATATGCTTCTTAGTCAGTGGGGACAAAAAGGACTAAATAGTGGGCATGATCACCTGTGAAGTATGCTAGAATCTGAGCTGCAGGGCTGGGTAGGAGCAACAGAAAGCAGGAATGGATGGAGCATACTAAGATGATTTTAGACTGGTCCTTAGGGTGACAATTACTAGATCAAATAAAAATCCACTGGCTAAATCTAACCAAGCCCACCGGAGAGGATACAGGCACGGCAGGGAGGAAAGGCATTTAAGGTATTTCTTGTTGAGAGCAGAACTCCTGCCAGAAGCTATAGGTAGCCAGGAATAGAATGGATGTCTACTGCATAGTTTCCCCAGAATTCTAAGAAGTCCCATTGCAGCTTTCCGTCTACACACTGCGACTGGAGTAGTCGTGTCCTGTTACCTAGCCCACAATGTGTAAGCCCAGTTAATTTCAGTCCTTTTTCATAGGAATTTGAACTTGTGATGAAAAGATTTTAGCTCCAGTCAATAGACGAAGGAGGACTGACAGCCCATTTTCAGCAAGACTATAGACTAGGAAGTAAGGAAAGGCTTCAACAAGAATGAGGAGTGATGCAGAAGAGCCTACAGATGTGAATGACACACTTCTTGAATTTTCTACCAGGCCACAGTCTGGTCTCAGTCTTAACAGTTGCTTATGTTCTGGCCCTTGGGTTTCCTGACATGTTTCCTTCAATTCCCAAGGACCTATGTTCCTTTGACTCAGATCAGACATGGGCTGGTCACAGAAACAAATATCCTTTCTAGACAGGTTTGGTGCAACTGCTGAGCATAACAATGATCATATAATGTGTAAATAAACTTCACTTTCTCTCTGACTTGTTTGATCAATTGCATTTTAATAGAAACAGATCTATCCCTTTTATTAGTCACTTCTAGCCTCATGGAGCAACAGCAAAGTGGCCCTTAAGTTTGCCTCAAGCACCCTGTGAGGCCTAAACATTTTCTTGATTTATAAAATACATAGTAAGGTTGAATCAGTTGGCCAATAAATATTTATTGAGAATGTACTATTTTCCAGCACTGTCATCAGTTGAGAAAATGAAAGTGAGGAACATTACCTCACAGGAAGAGATAATAAGGTATAGAATCATTGAAATGCATCTAAAATAATAAACAGGGCATTGAATTTTAGGCTTCCTTTGATATATTGAATTACATATAATATATTATATATGTAATCTAAAAATGAGAACCATTGAAAAGAAAATAATCTTGACATTAAGGAAGTAAAAGTCCAGTCAACACTAACAATATTCTTGAGCTGTGGAGAACATAGTTCTGCAAATCTCTCTTACAACTGTTTCCTTTTGATCTTTGATGTTCTCTGGTGCCTGTAAAGGGTACGATTTTCATTAAGTTCTTTGGGGGAGCTTTTTATCGATGTTTTGAGCTCATCTCCATCACTTCACATTTACTAATTCTCTCCTTGAACTAGAGTCAAATCAACTCCCGGGGGGGGGGGGTGGGGGAACTCAAATGACACTGACATATTTCATTTGATTTTGATTTCCAGTCCCAGATTAGGGGTTTGTCAAAATATTCAGGGTTTTATAAATAATAAGATATCACTTTTCTTACTTGCTTAGATTCATGAAAACAAAAGTGAGATCAAACTTCTCATTCCTCCCAAGAATTTCAATTACAAGGGGTTTTTGCTCTATACCCTCTGCTCCCTAAAGCCACATCCTTTGCAGCTCTTACCAGTTCCAGATTGCTGCAAACCTTGATCTCTTCAGATCCTTGTTATGAAATTCATGAAGCCCTCTGCCTCTCAACTTTCACATCCATTCATTCCTGTTCTTATTGTGCTCTGCTGTTTCAGGGAAAGAGAAATTTGCTAAGACCCCTTTGTAGTCATGAGCAGAAGTGATGCTATCATAAAGTATTCATAAGGATACACATCTTTTAGCTATAGTATCTCTAAAATTCCGAACTGCTAAATATATTTGAGCTGCCCTTTCATGCCATTTTCCAGAATATTAAGGCATCTAATTAAATTATGCATGCTGCCTTGACCAAATAAGGCATTTGCTTCATTTTAATGGGGAATGACATTTATTTTCCTATCCTAAAAGAATTCCACAGAGCTTTCCTTGTAATAAAGGTTAATTTTATCTCTAATTTGGTAACTACATAGACACAACCACACAATTTCTGTTTGTTGTTTTTTTCTCCAGATCAGTCCTCTTAATTTAAAGAGGTAGATTTTCCATACCTGCATCTAAAAATTAACAATAGGCTTGATAACTAACTTCAACTTTTCATCTTGGTTTTATGGCATATGTTCTTGTCATATCCTCAATCTGTGAACTGAACATATCATTTGAATGTACAATTTAGAATCAACATAATTATTTTAAATGGGTTCTTTTGATGTTTCAGATGACTATTGAAATTTATACAATGGGGTCAAATTGCAATTTACAAACTTTTGTGCATATTGAAAGTGATTTCTTTGGCAGTGATATGTTTTCAACAGATGATGATGATGGCAGTTATCCTCTGCTGGTCTGAATTTAATTTTAGTCATTTTTATTATGATATTCTAACCCATGGCATATTAACAAATATGTAACTTCTAAAAGTGCTGAATTCTCTTTGAGATGCAGTTTATCATACTGTTAAATACTATACATCATAAGCAAACAATTCATGTAGAAAAATGTGCCTGTTCTTTGGAGGGAGGTAAATAGATAAGCTGTCCAAGGTACAAGGAAATAGAGCATAGATAATGCAGGTTTGAGATATTCTCTTGCTTAAGTGATGCATTAAATCAATATTCAGCAAAGTCTTTTTCTTGTTATGTTATTTACTTGGATACTGTCACTATTTTCCATTAAATTGTCTATTTCAGAAGAAATATTTTTCTCAGTTCCCAATTTCATTTGATTAGTATTCTTTAAACTCTTTCACTATATATGCAAATTATCAACTATTTCCATTATGTCACTCTTCTGCTCAAAAACCTTCAATGGTTCTCTATCTCTTGTCTCATCACATGTCATCATTTTTTCCTGATTTTCAAGATCTATGGTATCTGTGCCTTCTAACTGTGCAACATTATTTTCTATTACCCAACTATTACCCAACATCCTTTCTAATGCACTCAGGCTTCTTCTCAGTGTCATATAAACATACCATGCTAGTTTCATCCACCATAACTTTGTCTTCTTCCTCCTGATCCTCTTCTTCCCCCTCTGTGTGTGTATGAGTGCCTGTGTGTGTGTGTGTGTGTGTGTGTGTAATGCCTTTTCTCCACATTCCTTTCTTCAGTCTTTAAAGGTTGAAAACCCTCCTTCTTAGTCTTCTCTTACTCCCTTAAAAATAATTGTCACTTAAAAAAAATTTGTGAACACACAAACACACTTAGTCTCTAACCACATAATATAGGTCTTTTTAGAGCTTATTTATCCTAAGAGCCATTATCATATATTGTGAGGTTCACTATGTCTAGTCATTCAGAATAAATGAATACAGCAAGGTAATGATTTGTCTACTCTTACATATGAGCCAGTCAAGAAATCAACTTATGTCTGAATCCGAAAGGACTTTCCCCCTTCACCCTACTAAGCTGCCTATATCACATGAATAATTTCTATGTTAAATTCCATGTATTAAATGAGGTAGTAAACATGAAACACTGGAGGAGTAAAATAATATGAATCAATAAGCTCATACCTTGTTTTAAACCCACTGTGCTGGCTGAGGGTGTGAATCATTCTGAACTAGATCACTTCTCTCTGTTTCTGATCTTTCTCTTGGTTTTCAAGATCTTTCTCTCCGTTAAAACTGTAATTCCTTAACAGTAGTTTGTGGTTCTTTATTTTTCTGAGAAGATAATAAAACAGTGAAGACATACTTGGCATTCACTGAAAACATTTTCAGTGGGAATGTTGTAATTCAAATCATGATTATAAGGAATTTTGGCAAATCAGTTTGATTTATGTATACTGGAACTTATGAAAAAATACATAATTGGTAACACCTGTCATAAAATCTTCAGGTAAGAAATTTTAAAAAGTACTTAATACAAGAAGAGTATTGAAAAATATTTGTTCATGAATAAATAACCAAACTTTAAAAATGAATATGGGGTTATACTATACCTCTGAAAGGAAAAAGACAAGGTATATCACATATAACAAACTTCAAGATGACAGATGCATAAGATGAAGTTTAAAAACAATCAAAATAATCCATATATAAATAAGATAGATAGTTTGTATCTTTATTTTAGCCACTCCTGAGTGTTCAGTGAATGTTTAGCAATACTAGACAACTTTGTTCAAGCATTTAAAAAATGGTTGAAACACCTAGGCTCCCTTGGAGTAGATTTTTGCAAATATTTACTAGCTCTTTTAAAAATGCAATTGGTGATATAGTGGGCTCATATTGAGTTCTAATCTCTGGAAACTGTAAATATTACCTTAACTAGTAAAAGATGTAATTGAATATTTGGAGATGGGGAATCTCTTGAGATTATACAGGTGGGTGAAATATTATCACATAAATGAGTCACCTGGTAAGACAGAGGTGCAGGGAGATTCGACACAGAAGAGGAGAAGACACACACTCAGAGAGAGAGATTAAAAAAAGGCAAGATAAAGATGGAGGTAGAGAATGGAGTGATGTGGCCACAAACCAAGAAATGCCAGCAGACACCAGAGGCAGGGAACAGAATGTAAGTATCAAGGAAAAATTAAAACAAGTCAAAAATATTAGAAGAATTACATTATATTTCCTAGTTTATTTAAACCATTCATTCATTCTTAGAAATAATTTTTAGCTTTGGTGACAACATCCTTTGTAATTTTTTACATAATATTACCACATCATAAAGATATAAAATATTGATTTTAAAATTCAGAATTATTTTACCAATCAGATTGAATCAAGTATAGGGCTTAACTTGTCAAGTGTTTGTGGAGGTAACACCAAAAGATAAATTAATACTGCCACGAAATGTATTCCTAAGCAAAAATAGGCTTTGAAAATAAAATCTGATGGTAAGACTAAGGATTTTAAAATAAGGATAATAAAGAAGGTTTAATTATAAACCACAGATGCAGGATGGTTTAAAAACAAAAGTTTTCAGTGGAGTG
The DNA here is from genome assembly GCA_002007465.1 of Ailurus styani. Lineage (NCBI taxonomy): Eukaryota > Metazoa > Chordata > Mammalia > Carnivora > Ailuridae > Ailurus > Ailurus styani. The sequence continues at coordinate 7,181,058 of LNAC01000043.1, read as the reverse complement.
CTGGTGAATGTTTGACTTTGGGAGGGGGTGAAGAGGAAGTAAGAAAGAGTCCTGATTTGGAACATTCGCTGATTTCCATGATGTAAATACACTAAGGTGGCTGATGTGACATCACTGAACACGTGGGGAAAAGGTGTGCACAATCGGCTCTTGCAAGTCTATGCAGCTGGATTTCAATTCCAACCACGAGATGTTTTTCACTTTTACACTAGACTTTCAAAACAGATTTCTGCAAATGTGCTTACTGTGGTTGCTTACATTCAGGGTTTATTTTCATACAAGTTATCTGTTTTTATGAGTAATTATCTACGTGCTATAAAAATTTCCAGCAATGCATATGACCAAATATAGCTTTGCAGAGCGAGTTAAATGTCAAAACAACTCAATAACTAAACTTTGTATTCTTATTTTAATTTTTTTTTTTTCTGAAAAACACCACAGAGGGAGAAATGACTAGTTTCCACGCAGGCTAACAGAAGGCTTCATGTAAGTGGCATCTTTTAGTTAGGTCTATAGAATAAAAAACTCCAAGAGAAGAAGAGAGAAAAGGTGATAACAGTTTATAAAAGATCTATAAAGAGCATGAAGGGCGTGGAACTTGGAGACATTCAAACAAAATTTAATGATTTAATTTTAGGGAGCTAGCCCTGGTGGCAATGTGGGGATTAAACTGGTGTAGGGAGAAGCTTTGTAATAGGCTGAGTAGTTGTGAGGACATTACAGACATTGTTAGGCTTACTTTGAAAAGCAGCAGTCTCTATTCCTTGAAAAACTCTATTTCTGATTAGGAGCCTTAAGTTGGAGAGTTCTTAAGTATTGTGACATAGTGGACATTTCATATATTATATGCTGACTAAATGGTCCCTGGAATTGGCTTAAAATAAAAATTTTAAGGAAATTTGGAGACCCTCTGAGCTGGTAGACACCCCCTACTGCCTGCATAAGCCCACATAGAACTTTGCTTTTGTGTGATGAATACATTGCCTCAACTGGTTGAACTCATCTCTTTTTGGTGATAAGTCAATACAACCATGGTGAGCGTGCGACATTACAGCCTGTCCTTTGAATTAGTAGGGCAAAAAGTCCAGGTTAAAGTGGCTGGGGAAGGAGAAAACAAAGATAGGGACTGCTCTTACCTGCTCTGGGGTACACAGTGATGCAGGAGGCTTGGGAATGCATGAAATAAAGCAGGTTTATCAAGTGAATCAAAGGCAGATTAGGAGGGCAGAGAAGGGGAGGGAATGGTAGAAACCTGGCTTTTGTTTTCTCCAATCGAGAAGATAGCAGAGGAAATTCTTCGCTTGAGTAAGAGGGTGATGGTATATAACCAGAGTGGGAAAGGCACTGGAGATGCTCTCAAGTGCCCTAAAGATGATGGGAAGAAAGCCCAAGTCCCCGAGCAGGCACGTGTGAGCCATTCTAGGAAAAAATGAGGAAAGAAAACTATACTAACGAGAAAGGGATGAGGCTCCTTGTGAAGCTGCTCCTTCTTTCTAAGGTCAAGTCTAGTCACCTGTGTCTAAAGGGAAGGAGTCACATGTCTCTCTTCCATCCAGGTAGGGGCCCAACACTCCTCACGTAAGGAGTGTTGAGGAGGGTGGGGTCCGTCTCACAGGGAAGCAGAAGTCCACCCACACAGACAGTCTGGTCATCCTGCAGCAGAGATAGAAGTTGCAGATTCACTGAGGGAAGGGGTTGGGCCAGTTTTAGGAACAGTACTTCCAACAAGAGGAAGTACCTCTGGCGACCGAGCTACGGAGGATATAGACAGGAAAGACAGAAGAGGTATACCCCTCAGAGTTTCATAAGTGGGTTCCCCCTTAAACTCATTACTTCCAGATACATTTGATAGTCACCTGAGTCCACAAAATCTGTGCATTTCTGATGGCTGAGGAATAACCAAACACTGCCAACAACAACGCTTCTCTCTTTTTCATTTGTGGCTTTAATTGGGCATTTTATATGTTCCCATTTTTTTTCTCCTTTTTTAGCACATCTGTAATACTTTTTTTTTTTTTTACATTTTTTTAGTGGTTACCTTAGTGCTTTCAATATGCATTTACAGTTAATCCAAGTCCACTTCCAAATAGCACTACTTTACAGGGAAGTGTGACTACTTTATAACAACAAAGCAATCCCAGTGCCTTATTCCTTTCTCCTTGTATCATTGCTCTCATCCATTGCACTCACATATAAGTATACATAAGCATGGATATATACAAATATATAAGATATATAGGTAAGCATACCTAATTGAACACATTGTTGCAATTATTCTGAACACACTGTTACATTTTAGATTACTTAAAAATAAGAAAAATGAAGGTTTATTTTACTTTCACTTGTTCCTTTTTCAATGCTCTTCCTCTCTTTTTGTAGATCTAAATTTCTGGGCTCGTTTTATTTTCCTTTGTCCAAAGAACTTCTTTTACCATTTCTGATAAGGCAGGTCTACTGGAAACAAATTCTCTCAATTTTCATTTGTCTAAGTAAGTATTTTTCCTTCACTTTTGAAAGATAATTTTGTAGCATATAGAATTCTAATTGGATGTGTTTGTTCCCTCAAAGCTTTAAATATCTCACTGTACTCATTTCTTGACTGCAAGACTTCTGAGTAGAAGTTAGATGTAATTCTCACCTTTATTCCTCTAGAAGTGAGGTGGTGGTGTTTTTTTTTCCCCCTCTGCCTTCTTTCAGGTTTTTATTTTTTCTGCATCTTTGATATTCTGTAACTCTTAAATAATATGCTAAGGTAGAGTTTGTTTTTGTTTTGTTTTGGTTTTTGCAATAATCCTGCTTCATGTCCCGTGAGCTTTCTACATCTGTGGTTTGGTGTCTGACATTAACTTGGGGAAATTCTCAGTTGTTATTGTTTCAAATATTTCTTCTTTTCTGCCTTTCTCCACCTCCTGGTGTCCCCTTTATGCATCTGTTATACCTTTTGTGGCTGTTTCACAGTCCTTGAGTATTCTGTTCTGTTTTCCTCAACTGTTCTCTTTGTTTTTTAATTTTGGTGTTTTTTACTGACATATCTTCGAGCACAGTGATTCTTTCCTCATTTGTGTCCAGTCTATTAATAAGCCCATCAGAAGCATTCTTCATTTGTGTGATAGTGTTTTTGTCTCTTGCCTTTCTTTTTGGTTCTTTCTTAGGATTCTCACCTCTCTGCCTACATCATGCATCTGTTCTTGCATGCAGTCTACCTTATCCATTAGAACCCTTGGCATGTTAATCATAGTTGTTTTGTCTGATTTCTCATCCCCGTCATGCTTGTTTCTGATGCTTGCTCTATCTCTTCAAATTGTGCTTTTTGCCTTTGGTATGCCTTGTAATTTCTTTTTCTTGATAGCCAGCCATAATATACAGGGTAAAAAGAACTGCTGTAAATAGGCCCATAGTAATGTGGTGGTGAAGTATGAGAGGAGAGAAAGTTTCTATAGTCCTATGATTAGGTCTCAGCCTTTTAGTGAACCTATACTTCTGGACTGTGGGCTTTACAACAGTTTCTCATGTTTTTTCTCCCCCACCCCGCCCCCATCTTAGGCAAAACAGGATGGCTAGAGTGTACTGGAGTTGTTTAGTTGTTTATTTCACTTCCCGGGTCAGTTAGGCACCTATAATCCCCAGCAGGTTAAGCTCTAGTTAAGTAGTCTCCCCTAAGGGCAGTCCTTGTTAAGAACAGGGCATACTGATGCATATTTCAAATGGTTCCCTTTCCCCTTCCCTCTGCCGGAAGTACATGGGGATTTCTGTTCCAGATTCACTGTGGGAACCTGATGGAACTCCAGGAGTTCAATCACCTAAGACGTTGGGGGCCCTACCCATGACTAGATTCCCCTGGAGTTTTTGACTCTCGGAGTTGTATGCACTGAGCCTCCAGCAATTCATCAATTACAGTTCAGGGTTTCCTACCCCAGCTCTGGTTCCCTGGTGGTTTCTGGGGGGTAAGCAGCTGCTTCTACAAAGTGCAACCCCTTGTTTTCACCTGTCTTTCCAAACTCTGAGGCAGTGGTTCACCCTGAGTCCTCCTTGTTGTTATGGGGCCAAGAAGAGTTATTGATTTTTCAGTCTCTTTGGCTTTTTACTCCTTGCTTGGATAGAGTGGTGACTCCCAAGCTCCTCACATGAAGAACCAGAAACCAGAAGTCCACACACAGCAGTGGCGAGGGGCTCAGTGGCACAGAATTTACAAAGGAGGTCACTATGATGGCCCGACAGTCTCTTTGCTCTACTTTGTTGTGACAGGTTCTACTGTAAATGAGAAACTGTTGGGGTTCCTGCATTACAGCACCCTGATGTAAAGCTGTTCTTGAAAACTCTGAGCAACATCTAAAAAACTTTGGGAGATTTAATTTATCACAGTAACAAAACAAAGATACCTGAAGGAGGAACACAGCGGAGACCCCAGGGACTCAAGCTCATTCATAACCAGAAAGAACGGTGAGAATATAACAAAGTGCAAAAGGAAGGGTTTAGAATTATCTGGCTTTTAAAACACGAGCTCGAAAAGCTGACACTGACCTTAACCCCACTGACTTCCCAGTTAAGAAAAATCAAGAGAAAAGGAAGAGGGGAAAAATCAGGACCTACCGCCCTCGTCACTCCATCCCCTGATCTTAAATCCAAACCTTAAAAGATGATGAGACAACTGCCCCTAGGGAGGAAGCCAATGACCCAGGTGAGGGTACTGCCCAACTGGGACCACTCTTATCTAGATATGATAATATTGCTCTAATTCGAAGCATATTGCAATGTTCTCCAGATACTCGTGTTTAATTTTAGCTACAACAACAGATGTGGGGGAAATGTGGCTTATACATTGTCACAGGTGATTTCACTAAAAGTGAATGTCTAAGCAGTTGTCCTCCCCAACCCCATGTACGTACCACTGAATATGACAAACTCTTCAGACGCAGAAGAACTCTGTCTTCATGCAAAGTGATTCAGGTTAACCAGCAGGCTCTGAACCAGGTTTTGCATTCTCTAAGAATAGAGATCCTATCATCAAGTTTGTGTGGTTCTCCCAGAACACCTAGCTGAACAGAGTATACTGATGTATCCAACCTGATTTTCACTTGTAATCAAATGTCTTTATCTTCTCCAACTAGCATTGGATGAACTTGTGGTTACCAAGTCTACCAGACCCATGTTTAGTTTCCTATTTCCTTACTGTTGCCTGAGAATTCGACATGTTATTTGGCTATCTTCCAGGTCCATCTTCTTTTTTTTTAATTTATTTATTTGACACACACAGAGAGAGATTACAAGTAGGCAGAGAGGCAGGCAGAGAGAGAGAGGAGGAAGCAGGCTCCCTGCCGAACAGGGAGCCCGATGCGGGCCTCGATCCCAGGACGCTGAGATCATGACCTGAGCCGAAGGCAGAGGCTTTAACCCACTGAGCCACCCAGGCGCCCTCCAGGTCCATCTTCTAAGAAGATGCTTTATTCAAGTGCTTTGGTGCATCTGGATACAGGTATTTACTTGTCGCATTATGTAGGATTTCCAACACTTTGGGAGTTGCAACTTAATACTTTCTGATTTCCTCATATAATTAAATAATTTGGAGGTAAATTTTATGACACTTTTTGGTATTATTTATAGTACTCTGATATATAACAAAATCAGTACTGAAAATAAAGGTGTTATTTTTTAACTGCCAGAAAATATCTACTTGTTTTATTTATTTCAATATAAAACTCTGGGAAAAAATTCTGAAATGTCAAAGATAATAAAAGGATTCCAACAGTGTTTGTAAAACACAACTTACCTCTTATTGAGATTTCTTTCAAATATTTTACTTCAGAAATGTTATACTTGAAACAATGTATTCTACATATATTGTCTTCCAAGCTAAAATATAAACAATGCTTGCTTTCTGCTACCAAAAGTGGATACATCTTCATATCAATATACTTTTGCACATCTCCTTTGCTATTCAGCTACTGGTAATTATCCAGAACAATATATGATTTTTAAACTCAAATTCTATGAATTCAGACTGTCTAACAGTTTGTATGAGAATGTGGTTCTCCTAAAAAGCCAGCAATAATAACTTCAATTTTAAAGTATTTTAAATATAGGTGGAAAGCCAAAAACCATCCTTCAATTATTTTCAAATAATTACATATTTCCCAAATGTATATTTCTATAGCAAATATTGAATATGAAAAGGGTTTTTTTTAATTGCAAGAATTCCTTTTTCTAGGAATTTTAGTCACCTAGTATCTGTTGCTGACTGAGTGGATTCTTTAATCATAATTTTACTGACATACATATATTAAATTATCTTGAAAAAAGTGAACATTTTCATGCTTTTTAATGTGTAGTCATGTGATCACTTTAGTACGGCTTTCAGTTTGCCCAAGAGTACTGCTCTGGTTTTTCCCATAATTGGATCTCATCCAGTTAATGTATGACCCCTTTTAGCCCTTGTAATATCTGTTCCATAATGAGCACAGGGAAGAAAAAAGAAACTGTTGAAACTATCACGTAGTAACTGTACCAAGAAGATGAGGTGGTTAAATTTAATATGTAGCATTACTAACCAGTGATGTGAAACATTCACTAGGAGCCTGCACTTGTGGGGTGCCACTTTCCTTACCTCTTGCAACTATGTAAGAAAATAAATCTCAGGTTTTCATTATATGGAGGATGGGAAAGGGTTATAAATTACAGACTAATATGTATTTCATAGCCTTTCCCCTTTTCCTCTGTTAATGCGATACAGTTGAGGCCATGCAAATACAGATTAATTTAAACTACTTGAAAATCTGGTTATGCATTTTATGAAATCATACACTTGTTTCTGGAGAGAAAACAATGTATGATAATGGGATCAGCTTTACTTGGAACACTCCAGCATCCTTGTATAATTTTTCCGTGGGACAAATGAGCAAAACATCTTACAAACTAATAGAAAAAAACAATGATTGCCCGGTATTTTAAATTCCAGCTCGACAAAAGGCACAATGACAGTGATCTTGTTGAAAGGTTTAGGGTGTGTGTGTATGTGCGTGTGCGTTTTGTTTCAGTGTGCTTTCAGATTTTCATCCATCTAAATTCATTTTTAACCTGGAAAGGGCTGATGAGTATCATTAAAGGAGAATTGGAACTCACATTGCTTTATGACAGAAATAAGGAATTTCTTATTTTAAATTAGTGCAAATTGTTACAATCAAAAGAATTATAAATAAAATAAGAATTATACACAAAAGCTTCGAAATAACTCTCAAACATGACTCCATAGGCTTTGGAAAAGTTTAGGGAAAGTGGAAATGTTTCCATACAAATAAAGAAATGTTATTGTACAAATTTTTTGAAGGGTAAATAATGAAATGATTCTGGAAACTATGGACTTGCAAATTTGACATGAACTCCTGATAGTAGCCAAGAGTACATACCTAGCAAATGCTGAACAGAGTGATGAAGAATCATACAAGGAAAGTTTGAAAAGAAGTTCAAAAACTTAGGTTGAAATAGATTAGTTGTCCAATAGGACACAGAGTAAGAGCTTTCCCCAAAAGAGATATTGTGGAAGAGGACTCAGATTGTGACATGTTTCCAGAGGGCAGATCACTGGCCAGATTTTTGGTGGGGAAAAAGAGTGAGAGATTTTCCAGTAATTGGAGTATATGTAAATGCAATGGGCTATAAGAGTAATGATTACCCAGTCACTTGGAGTTTAAGCAGAAGTTGGAGAATTATTGCTTTTTAAAATAATAAAACAACCTCCTCCCCCAGAAACAAACAAAAAACAACTTCTTTATTGTGTCAGATGAGGGAGATAACTTCTAGTCATTCTTATTCGAACTCACGTCAGTTTCCTCTATCTTCTTAACATACTTTTATCCCACTTTTTAGTCAATTATAATTTATTCCTTAAAATTTTATTTATAGGAATTTGGCTTTGATGGCAAGGTTTTAAGTTATTCAGTTTAGATTGTGGCTTATAGCAGGTAAAGTATAAATAATTGGATTTTTATACCTTCACAAATAATACCTCCAAAAAAAAAATCTCTCTTTTTTTTTGTCATTGGCTATTTATGTAGAGATTCATGTAGAGATTCCCTCAAACTATGAACATAGGAAATAAAAATACTCAACTTTATCACTTTCTTCTCTGAGAGCACACAAAAATGTAAGAAATGTGAGCATCGGAATGCAGTAATTATAAGAATATTTTTATGCTTTTGGGCTTGAAGCTATTTCCACCAGTATTGGAGAGACTCAAGAGGAAAAAAGTAGAAATGTTTATATGTTCATAGGCTCACAGGATGTCTGGCCACATGGTTGAAATTTCAAGTTTGGCTCCTTGTGGCTCCATCCTCTCTGAATTAATTGTAGCACTGAATACATTCTGAATCAACTACAGGAAAGCATTGCATCTAAATAGAAATCCTGCTGTGTTTGATTGCTGGAGCCTCTGGAGATCAGGCACCAGAGGTACACTCTCTTCTTCGGCACATAGCAGAGGGAAGCAACTGTGGAACCAGGTAAATCAATTAGTAAGTTATTGTGGTGACAAAGTAAGATGCCATGGAAGATTATGAGGACACTAGTGTGAGAAGGAGAAAAAAGAAAGATCCATTCTAGATAATTTCTGATGATACTATCGAAAGATTTTTCAGATTTTTCTTTGTTGGATCTGAAGGCGAGGAAGAGTCAGAATTGACTTCTGAACATCTAAGCTTGTGTTGATGTCATATTCTGAATCAGAAAATTCAGGAGGGAACAAGTTGGTTTTTTTGAGTGGGAGACTGGAGGGAGAGCAAGATCAAATATAAACATGTGAAGTTTTAGATGCTTATGAGGCATTTATGATGGTATGTCAAGTGAGATACATGAGTCTGGCACTTAGAAGAATTATCTCGGCGGGAGATAACAAATTGAAAAATCTATATTTGTGTGTTATTTAAAGCTACAGAGAAGTATAGGATCATCAAGAGTGTTTAGAGAAAAAGAGAGAGAAATGGAGGCTGACCTATAAAAGGGTAGATAGACAAGGTTAATACACATTTTTTCCTAAAGGCGTTTAATCAAATGTGCCCCAGCATTCAATGGCAAGAGCTGAACTCCCTACCCAGACACTTCTGAATGGATCCAGGAAAAGAAGTGAATTCTAATATTAAGGACATAGCGTGGCAAGACTGACAGATTGAAGACTTAAGAAGATTAGGCTGGAATGCAATATAGTCCACAGGGTGGACTCAGCACCGAGAGTCATGACTCAGCTGCAGGAAGCAAGAACTGTAGTCCAAGAGCCACGCACATCCATGCACACAAACAAGGACAGGCCAAGAAATCAGGGTCAGGGATGTCACAAACAGAAGTCAGTAATAGCTTGTAATTAGTACAGCACAGTGAGAAAATGTTACAGTTGACGGTCCATGCACATCTAGAGATGAATAGGAGGAACCAAACCTTGAGGGATCCTCCCTACTAGTGAGAACTTAAGCTGTACCCAGAAACTCAGCACAGGCTCACTGTCACCAGTTTGGAATTGAATGATTATAAACACTGCTGCTCTGCCTACTAAAATCGCACTGGCAGGTGGAACTCAACATTTGCCAAAGTGAACATCATGTCCCCCCGTGCCCCACTGTCCCCTCTTTCTTCACCATGGACATGCTCGTTATACTTCTCGATCACCCCTACAAAGCACTCAAGTTAGTAACCGAAATGTAAATCAGTTCATATAATTCTCCTTATGAGACCCCTCCAAGGGCTTCCTTTTGATCATATAATTAAATCTGTGACTTCAAGAGTTCTTAATGTTCCGATTCCTGACCCACTTTCCCTCCTCATATTACAGCAGTCTACCCCTTACTTCTTACCTTCTGGCCAACTGGCCTTTCATACTCTAAGATGCGCTGAAGTCTCATGTTAGTAATTATACTTAGTTCTCCTTGCACAGAATGCACCTCACCCTACTGTTAAGGCAGGTCCCATTCCTCCCTCAGGTTTCAGCATGTCTCTTTCTCAGAGGGGTCTTACTGAATATCCTATTTAAAATAGTTCCCCTCTTTTATTCTCTGAGCTCATTTCATTCCTTTTTTTCCCCACATGAATTAAAAGTTATATATTTACTACTGTGTATTTGCTTGCTAGATGTCTGCCTGTTCTTTAGACTATTCACTGCATTAAGGACAAGAATTGTGGATTTTTAATAAATTACTGTATCCCCAGTATTTAGCATATGGAATATTAATATTAGCAATATTTAATAAAGGAATGAATAAATACATGAATAAATGAATGAATGAGTGAGCAAGTGAATGAACTAATAAATGAAGAAAGAAATATTCTCACTAACATCTGGCTTTATAGTGCATGAACACAAGCCACCAGCAACGATAGTAGGGTTCAGGCAATCAACTTCTCTCTGCAGTGTGTGAAACTACAAAATGTAATAGTCCTACTCCAATAAGTAAAATGTCATTACAACATCTGTTCCTGGATTTTAATGTTTTTGATACTTGATTTAGTTATTTTTTTTTGCATTGTTCTTGGTTTTAAATTATGTTTGGGAGTATAATTAATACATTTATACTTTTATTGACTTAGAAATCTGCTTTTATTTTTCACAATTTATGTCCAACCAATAAAGAATAACTAATGTGCTTACTCTAGACTGAATGTGATTCTCATTTCACAACTTACTAAATTTCTCTACTCCATTCAGAATTTAGAAAGCCATTGTTCTCTGTATTCTCACAAGTGACTTGAGAATTCCAAGTTTAGCCTGAGTCTATTATTATGGAGCAGAATAAAGTAGTCTTGGAGAGTAGATCCCAAACTACTTGCAATTTTTAAATCTAGTTTTCACATAAAATTTATATTAATGTCCAAAACAAGTGATTGAGGAAATGAGGCCAGTGTTTTCCTCTGGTATTGATAATATTTGTTGGAATAGCTATTGTGTAGCTTGCCAAAATCTGTGGTTTGAGGAAGGAAAAATACATTAATTAGTTTTCACTCCAAAACAAATTCGCTTTGAAATCACCAATCATTGTGACTTTTGTACTAAGCTATATCCGGTAGGTATTAAGGGACTTAAATAATGTTAAATAATGACAAAGAGTCTTCTATCAAAATTCAAACTGATCTGGGCAGTCATTTGTCAAGGTTCCAGTATGAGCTGGTCTCAGTTACCATGGTTTAGTTATGTAACACACACTTCCAAATGACATGGTTAGAATTTCAGTTACCACAGCATATTAACTGTGAATGATTGCATAAAGTACACCCTTTGCTGCTGGCTCTTTAGTTCATAAATCACTACATAAATCATGGATGCAAACTGTGGTCGGTGGCCAAACATGCAGCCTCTTCCAGGGTCTGTCACTGATTAGTTATTCTGTTCACACACAGACAGGAAAGTGTGCAGTTGTGTTGCCTCCTTGCCTCCTTGTGATAAACCTACATGACATTTTGCAAAGCAAATAATCAAAAGAGAGAATTAGACAATGAAGATGAAATTTCAGTTAAAAAATGAAACATAAAAATGCTTGCTGTGAAGTCTGAATAGATGAAAGTATATGAGAAATACCTGATTATGGGAAGAGACTACACACACAGACAGAGGTATCAACATAAATGGAAAGGACGAGAGGGATAACAAAAAAGATAAAGATGTTTCAGAGGGGGGCCGGGGGTGGAAAAGATGTCCCAGAGGAAGCAGAAAACTTCACGTTAAAGGGATTCTTGGAGGTATTTCATGACTTTGAAAATGCAAAAGATAAAACATTGGATGTTGATCCAAACTTAGAAAGGAATACGACAGTTCAGAAGGCATAGAAAAGACATTACATTATGAGAAGACAAGCACTATCCCAACTACTACTACTAAGATGTTTATAATGAAATAAAATACTTTAATTCTCAATGTTTCTCATGTTTTACATTACAGTGTTCTAAATAAACATTAAGTTTACTATTTGCTTTCATTTCTCCATACATTTATAGCTGATAGGAAGAGGTATTAATATTTTAGAAAGAAAACTTAAAACTTCATGGAAAACTCATAATTTTCCCATTGGTTATTAAGATTGCTTTGTACAATTTCAGTTTGTGTGTGTTTACAGTCCCACACTATCATGAAAAGCAAGGACTGCCTATACTAATTCCTTTCCTGATCTGAGTGATTAAGAATCAAGTTCAGTACATTTTATCAGGTAGCAGGTACTGAGTGGTTTCCAAATGATCACTAATCATAGTTATGTAATTAAAAAAAAAAGTACAGTTCTGATAAGCACTAGAACTTATTAACAGCCTAAAATTAAAGACAATCTAGCCTTAAAAAATTAAAGACTGATATAGCCTTTTAAACAGGAATATTAACTGACCTGCTACTGATCAACATCAACAGGGGTAATATAGCATATGGAGTCTTCACTGATCATGTCTAATTGGAAAATATGTCATAACTGAACATTGAAAAAAAGTAATTTAGGAAGCATAATTTAATCTCTGAAAGATATATTCTAAAGTTATGATTTATTATTTTTGAAAAAGCTTCCTCTACATTTTCATCTATCCCAAGAAAGGTGTCATGATTTTTTGGGGGGAAAAGTTATAAATTATTTTCATATCTCCCCAGGTCATAAATAAATTAATTGCATTAAGATTTGCTTCCATTTTAGGAGCAAAGAGATAAATAATGCATTTTAGTGTTAAAGAAGTACAAGTAAAGGCTTAAATTAGCCTTTATATTAGCCTAAGCTGAACCATAAAGCAGTAAGCAGACTGGAAACACTCTGTACCAATCAGGGTGTAGGCTAGAGATAGAACATAACTAAAATTGTTAAAGAGACTCTAATAAAGTATGTGAACAGAATTAAACAATCAACGTTTGTTGAAGCAGCCAGAGATTAGCAAAAGTGAGAAGTCTCTATCACCCTTGGCCTAAAGGGTGCAGGAGAAGACATTATGTTAACACGCCAGTGAATTCTGATGTGGAGGGATACAGGCTACTGGACGAGAGCTGTAGTCCCAGAGGCTCCGGCCCCTGCTGGAAACGTGGCCTGAATCAGTAAGAGAGAGCGCAAGAAACACCCTGATCTCTCCTCCAGTTTCCAATCTCTGGCCGTGGATCCCATTGGTTAAATACCACTGGGAGCAGTCAACAAGGGGATAGATATATGTTGTATCCAACATGGAGCAACAGCAGCCTCTATGCATTACAGAGGTCAACTTCCTGAGAGCCTACCCAGAGAAAGAAGTCCGGTTTTGGGGCTTTGGCAAACAGAATAACCATCATAATCATAAGACCTCACCAACATACTTCTGTCCCACTAAATTAGGCTTCAGAAGCAAAACTAAAACACATCTCAGGATTTGAAAGGGAGTAAAAGTTTAGGAAACTCTACTTGAAATTTTTTTTAATGTGTTTTATTGTAATCATGTTATAATCTCAAGGAGGTGTAATCCTCATTTTCCTATTTAATTTTGCTTAATCCTTATTTTCCCATTTCATTTAAGCCACTTCTTTATATACCTATATTTTGAGAGCCTTAGAGACCTGGGAGAGATCAAAGATACAAGCAAAATAATTGAAATATAGTATGGCATTACATAAAAGGAGTGTGTTCAATGCTGCCTGCCCATTATGAAGTGGTCAGGGATGTCATTATGTAAGATTATTAAAGGTGAACAGGCAGCCACCATCCCCAGAGAGCTGAGGCAGCAAGTTCAAAGGTAAGGAAGCAGGAAGTTGCCTGGTACTTTCCTAAATCAGCAAGTAGTTCTGTATACTGGAGTACAGGGTAAGAATGTAATGTAATACAGATTCGGAGAAGCGCAGCTTCTCCAAATAAGATGGAGAAAAGAGTGAAAGCTAAAGGAGAACTAGCTACTTTGAAAGCTTGCTCTGTTGGTCAGATAGATTCTGCCTTCTGAGCAAAAAAATGTTGAACAAATAACTCAGGATTAAACTGCTTTGTTTGTTTTTTTTTTACTGTAGAGGTAATAAAAACATGAAAAAAACCTAAAAACGGTGATTATATTATTTATATACTGATAAATAATGGTTCTTGAAATGCTTTACAAAGACCAGGTCAAATATTTAATTGATAACTATAAATATAATATATAATATAATTGATAAATATAAAGTTATAATTGATAACTATAAATGTTGCATCAGACCATGTATTTCGCAGTGGCTGCAGCATCAGTCTTTAGGTATCAAGACAAAGCACATAAAACAGTGTGAATAAACATGGTTGACATGTGTAGCTACATATTTGTGTGAATCTGGGGGTTCTGACCCACCATGACTTTAAGACAGAGAAGGGAAATTGGGTTGATGCTGAAGCTGATAGGCCACTGCCTATCTTTAGTTCTTCTTAGAAAAAAAATGCAAGAATTTGCTGATTTTGTAGGCAAATCTCAAAGAAATACACGTGAGAATGAATTCTGAGTTGATAGAGTGAGAAGGGAGAAATCATTTTAAAGAAGGCTGAATTTATAAGCTTTGGTGTACTTACCAGGGGATATAGTCATGACAATACAAGCCATTGTGAGTAGTTTTAATTGTTTCCTAGTTGGTTTGATCCAAAAGTGGACCACACACAATACAGATGAGATGCCAGAGACTTATTGAATAAAGATTTTTAGAGGATATTCCCTCTTAAAAGACCCAGATGCCCTTCCCTTCATCCAGACCCTAAAAACCAAAACAAACAAAACCAAACAATCAACCAAACAAACAAACAAAAAAAACCAAACAAACAAGAAATAGGGAGGGGTGCATTGTCATGTTTGAAAAATAATTCAGTGGAAATTTTTTTTATACCAAAGATGTTCACGGTAGACTCTATAGTTGATTTCAACAAGAAGACAAGAAGTTAGTCATGCCAGGTAGTGACAGTGTGACAGAATTCCAGGTGAAATTGGTCACCAGGATAGGGTTCAGGCTGAGCCTGCTCACTGGATGAGTCTCATTGGCATAGAATAACGGATTAGAGGGTCTCTAGGGTCAAATGAGGCAATCCACAAAAAAATATTCTTTGTTTTGGTTACTAGGGAAAAATTCATGGTAAAAGCCTGAGATGAGATACCAAAATAGAGACCTCTGGACTCCTCACCCCATTTCCAGACCAATTCATAGGCCATAGCTCCTTGAATCAAATACCCTGAAGGAAGACCCACCAATAATATTCAAAGTGCATATTCTAAATTTTCCGGCAACTATCCCCCAAGCGAACTGGCTTTACATACCAGACAATTCTGCATTGGGAAAACAAAAATACTAAAATTTTCAAGTATTATTGGACCCTGAATTAGAGGTAGTTTTGATTCTCAAGGATCCAGAATGCCTCCATGGGCTCTCGGTCAGGTGGCGGTGCTTCAGAGAATTCTTTAATGATAAAGTTTTGATCTGAACTCACATTATAGTAAGCTCATTGGGTCCTCAAACTCACCTCATAGCCCCATCCCCAGTTCTTCAGGGCTTAGCTGAAATAAGTATTTTCAGCAATTGGCAGAATCCTCACATCGTCTCTCTAACCAATAGATTGAGGGATGTGGTGTTATGCAGGGCTGAGGGGAAGCTTCTGGAACTCCCACTCTTCAGCAAACTATTAAACCCAAAGCAATTCTGTGTAGCTAGGGAAATAACAGAGATTAGTGACATTATCAGAGACTTGAAAAAATGCACGGCTGGGGATTCCTGTCACATCGACTTTGAATTCTCCAATTTGACCAGCACAAAAGACAGATGAGTTTTGGAAAATGGCAATGGGTTATGGGCTCTTTTAAATTTAATCAGATGGCAACTCCAATTGCAGTTACTGTATCAGATGTTGGCCTTACATGTATTAAAATGGGAGTTCAGTAAGGATTATCAAGTGAGCCAGAGAGGACCTACATGATAAGAAACAAAAGAGAAATGGAGAGAGGGGAAACAAAACAAAACAAAACAAAAAACAAACTAGCATATTGTCTGGCAATTCTTTAACCACAATGACTAGAGGGGGAAGCTTTCTATTGGAAGGAAGGGGTGGTAATATTTCAAGAAAAATGGACAGAGCAAGAAAGGAGATGGTAAGTGACTTTTACTGCAACTTCTACTCCAAGAGTGGAATATTTTATATACTGAATATTTTCTGTCCCAATCTCTCTTTTCTTTCCTTTTGTGAATTCAATTTCATATATGTTAAGCTGCTTGTTATTGTCCCACAGGTTATTAAGGCTCTGTTCATTTTCTTTTTTTAGCCTTTTTTTCTCACTGAGTTTCAATTTGAATAATTACTACTGCGCTGCATAATTACTATTGTGATCTTTTCTTCTGTAGCATCAATCTGCTGTTAAGCACACCTAGTGAAATTTTCGTTTCAGTTATTGTGTTTTTCAGTTCCAGGATTTGCATTTGGTTCATTTTTATAGTCTCCGTGGCTCTGCTTCGTCATCTTTTCACTTGTTATGTGTATCTTCTTCTTTATATTTTAAACTTATTTTAATAAGTGTTTTAATGCCATTGCCTGCTAGAGACTCACATTTTACTATGTCTTCTCCTGTCCAGTAATTTAAAACTATGTGTTGATATTACAGATACATTGTTGCAAGTCTATCTATGAATTATCTTATTTTCAAGACAACCAGAGTGTTGAATTTAGTTCTGGAAGGCAGTTGCTACCCTGGCAGATGAACTTGATCTTTTTGAGGCATGTCAGTTTTTTTTTTACAGTAGACTTCCTTCTAGGACTACAGTAGTCTTGTTTGTAATATGTAACTATTCTGGGAACTCAGTTAAATGCTTGGGTGGTTCCGTGTGTTCTCTCTACTCGGGATCATTGGAAATCTTACATTTCCCAATATGGTGAGGTCTCTAAGGTCTCTGTTCAGCTCACAGCCCCCTCCTCCTTTTTCAGACCTCACATTATTTCCCCTGCTCATGCATAGTTAACATCTGGACCAAAACATCAGAAACTCCTAGACAGATTTCTAGATCACTTTCTTTGAACAGCTTTCTTCTATTTTGTTTCCTGCCCTGCATTCTCAATCCATCTTAGTAGCTTCCTTTTTCTTATTCTATTGAGACACTGTTTCAATATTTCACAAAATAAATACAGAATTATAAAGGCAAACACCATCAGGACAATAATACAATTTTGGTAAGAAAAATTACAAAGAATATAAGGAAAACAATGAATTGGTAAGGAAACATTTTAAAGGATAGGAAACAATAAATTAATTAAAATATATAAATGTAGACAAAGAAGGAAGTATGGATAGGTTATTAGGTTTCTGATCTGTTTGCTACATGGCAGGTAAAAAGACAAAGGACTAAAAGATTGGTGAGCCATCAAAGCTGTAAGATGAGAGCATTCAGTTATCTGTAGGGATTTTTCCCCCCTACAACTGCCCTACAAAGAGCTGAATATAGTCACAACTGAGTGTATTAATTTGGGACAATAAAATATTAAAAGAAAAAATCTGAACATGTTTTTATGTACTGATAATATTTTAGAATTTTCAGCCTATTTTTATAACAAGTCAGACTTGTGGTATCCATTTAAAGGGTATCATTGAATATTGATTTAGATTTAGGATTTTAAAATTAAATTGTGTTACGTGTATACTCAATATCAAAACATTGAAGAAAACATAAGGTTCACTGCATTTATAGGTTCTTTTTATTATATTTAGACATTATTCAGTGCTTGTGGATTTTGTTTGTGGTTTTGCTGGTTATACAATTGAAACACTTTAAAAGGAAGTAGAATACAATAAACATAAATGGAGCTTAAAATGTTTAGATGAGTTTAATTAAGTTTAGAAATTAAACCAAACATTAATTTAGGTCCTATTTAAAACTCTTCAAATTAGCTAGATTTAGAAATAGAATAAAATTTGAAAGATGAATTTAAAAAGCTTAAGTAACAACTTATATCAAATTATAGTCTTAAAAAAGCATCACATTAATACTGTTTGGTGCACAGAACCTTCCATCAAGAACACTAAAAATTTGACTAACAATGCTATTATAGCACTGTGTACAGCACTTCATGTACCTACAAACATTGCAAGTTTATATTTGTATAACTAGTTGATTTCTGTCCCCACTATTGACTATAAGCTTCATGAAGGCAAAGACCCTGCTGGATTTTGCTTTTTATCTAATCTCCAGTGGAGTGTTCAAAGTTGGTTCTCAAAATATATTTTTAGATATGATGAATAAATGTTAACAGCATTTTTCCATTCTAGAATGGGTATGAATCATCTTTTTCTTTAAGTAAACACAGATAGCTGTGTAAGTATAATGCATAAGTTCCATTTAATTTCTCAGGTAAAATATAAAGCAAAAACTTTCTGCGTTACAGGAAGACAGCTTCAGGTACCCTGTCTCATACTAGGGGTATTCAGACACTCATTCCTGCCACCATACACTTCTGTGGGAAGGCATGAAGGCCCTAAGAGCAGGAAATCATTGTTGACATTAGTGAGGTCTGTTACAAAGGACTGGCAAGGCAAAAGACCAGACTGCAGGTGATTGAAGAAGACTGGCTGTGAAAGGAATATAGTGAGAATAGAGGGGTAGGCAGGATTGAAATTTCCCTCCTTTTATGTGACATTTTTTAAAAAGATGATAGTGATCTGGTCACACTTATTTTCTTATCAAGGAGGAGAACGGCCTGTGCAAGGAGGAGGAAAGAGTGCAGTGTCTCTGTGGGGTGGTGGCATGTCATGAACACGAGAGGACACAGCTTTGGGGATGGGGAGAGGAAATGTTTCCTCTAATATGAGAGGGAAAGGTGAGAATAGATGCAGAGGGACAGAGCAGGAGAGAGAGAATCTCAAGCAGCCCTCCCATTCCTTTGAACACAGAGCCAGACATGGCGCTCGATCTCAGGACCCTGAGTTGTTGACCCGAGCAGAAATCAAGAGTCAGATGTTTAACTGACAAAGCCACCCAGGTGTCTCTGTTTTTTAGTCATTTTTATCTTAAGTTGAATATTGATTAGAAATACTCCTAGTAAAAATTTTGAATTGACTGGTTTAACTAATGACCATCAGAACCAAGTATAGTTGTGAGTAATTTATTTCTGGAATGTGTATATCTATACAGACACACACAGACAACGTATGGAGTCAAGCATGTAGTAAAAAAAAAATATGTAAAAAGAGCTAATGAGTGATATGAAGGAAGAGCAATAGAGGTAGCAAAGGGTAGGAACAGACAACAGACATATTTACCGATAATCTTTAGCAATAATATCTAAGAAGTTTTAACAGGTGCTCCATCCTTTTCTTACTCCCCAATTTAAGGATTCCACAATGGAGCAAGTGACCCTGAGGCACCTTAGTAACAAGGTGATAATTAGTACCTGAATTTCCACTTTGCTCTTAGCCATTGATTCCAGCGGCCTCCCTCAGGACACACAAGATACTTCTAGGCAAACCTCCCTCAGGACACACAAGATACTTCTAGGCAAACCACAGCCAACATTTCGCTATTTTATTGATCATTAATTTTCCATTTTAAGTGTACGGATGTGGAAGCAAATACTAATCCCCTTTCCTGGAAAGACTAAAAACTTCAAAGGTTCCCATAGAAGGGGATAGAATGACATGGGGAATACTGTAAATTAGGGAAATGACTCTGTAGGCTGAACCCCTAAGGATCCTAGAACATGATCTTACCTTAATTCATCATTCCCTATGATAAAATGGTATGCAACATCCCTAGTCCTTTTCATTGATAAGTAGACTTACGCTAACATAAATTCATCAGGGAATTTCAAAGTATGAGTAAAATGGTGATAAAATTCTGTATTTTAAAAAGGGAATATTTCCCACTTCACATAAAGCTCAACAAACCCAAAGAGTGTTTGTCTTATTTGCAGATTTATCCTCAACACCTAGCCCAGTACCTTACTCAAAATGAACTCTCAATAAATATTTGATGGCTAAATGAAAGAACGAGCTTTATTTCATAAAATCTAGTCAACAACATGCGCAAGCAACTGTGCTAAGTCCTAAAAGGTATACAAAAATGAGCATTCCCTTTACTCTAGGGTGCACTTGAAAGACTATTCTTATGGATATGGATAGTTGGAGACGCTGGCATTTAGCAAGCCACTTATACTTGAGACTCAGTTCCCTGATTTGTTAAGTGGGGATCATATGTGGAGTCTCACCGGCTTCCATGAATATTAAACAATGTACGTTAGGACTTCAAAGAACTTTTCTCCTAAGTCCCTTAAGTAGATTGAATTGTTTTTCCCAGTCTTTCAGTCCCCCCTCTCCTTACAGGGGTATTAGCCATCCCTTCCCCACCAGTGGCGGCGACTTGTCTTGGCCGAGGAGTGGGCGTGGGTGGGATGCTCTCCGCACACCGAGGCACGTGGCTGCAGGAGTCTGTCAAAGCAGAGCCCGCTTCCGCCAGCGCTCTTGCTCACGCGCCTTCTCCCACGTGCCAAGCAAGGCTATTCCTGAAGTCTGATTACCAAAATCAAAAGTGAGTAGAAGCAAACCTGAACCTCGCCCATGACCAGAAGCAAAAACACAGCAGCCTGCCCGCAGCAGCCGCTGTCTAATGTGAACGATAAGCAGTTAGGGCGGTGAAGCCCTGAGCTTTGGAGTTTGTTTGTAACGCAGCTGTGAGCTCGTGAGAGCTGACTAATGCCGTTCCTTGACCACAAAGGCGAGTGAGTGTGTACCCCTCCCTCCCCAGGTCCTAACTTAAACGGGAGAGTCAGAAGCCCAGAAGGTCTTTAAAGTCTCATGTTCTCAAATATATAGTCATTTTACATTCCAGTCCACAATACTTGTGTTTGTTTAAGTATAAATAGGGTTTTAAAATATTTGCAATGAAGTCATGTTCCCTTCCTGGAAGGTTTCAAAATATATGTATGGGTGGCACATCACGGCCCTGGTGACATTCACAGTTCTGTGAAACTGCTGTACAAAATTGGGTATTTTTGCTTTTATTTTCCCTTGAAGTAGAGTAAGTCTAAACTTACAAATGTTTAAATAACTTTTTTACAATGTAAAATTTAAACATTTTATAATGTAAGATTTATAAGCTAGCTTGACTTTAAAAATGTGTAAACAAAAATATAACTTACATACCTGAACGAGGCTAAGCAGAGCTGGTAGGTGTGCATGTTAATGTAAGTTATTTGGTGGAGATTTTTAAAATGTATTAGTATTATTAATTTTAGATTTGTCATTATACCATTATCATAGAAAGGGCTTCAACAGTTTTTGGTTTTTTTTTTTTAAGATTTTATTTATTTATTTGACAGAGAGAGGTTACAAGTAGGCAGAGAGGCAGGCAGAGAGAGGGTGAAGCAGGCTCCCCGCTGAGCAGGGAGCCCGATTCGGGCCTCGATCCCAGGACCCTGAGATCATGACCTGAGCCGAAGGCAGAGGCTTTAAACCCACTGAGCCACCCAGGTGCCCAGTTTTTTTTTTTATATACACATAAGCTGTTTTCAAGTTTAAACAAAAGAGATCAGGTATTCCTTGAACTTGGAGTGCACATCTGTAAAAATGCAGCAAATCAAAGATACCCAACTGATTTGTTTTGAGGATTAAAAAATTAGCATATGTTTCTCCAATTTTTTGTATCACAGGCTTACAGCGAATGTTATTTTTTTCTTTGCCTTCCCTTGACACAAAAACCTTATATTTTGTCTCTTGACTTGTATCCATTTCTAGATGCGTTCCTATACCTTATCTCATTTCATCTTATGATACTGTTCTAAGTGTAAAAAATACTATGCTAGTTTATAGATGAGGTAATTGAGACACAGAAAGACTGAAACTTGCTTTAGTTTCTCAGACTCTTAATTATAGAGGACAATCTGGTGGTTACTAGACAGGAGCACGATGCAGGATAGGTGAAACAGGTGAAGGGGATTAAGGAGTGCATTTGTCCTGATGAGCACAGGGTGATATATGCAAGTGTTGAATTACTACATCTACTACATTGTACACCTGAAACTCTATGTAACACTGTATGTTAACTGGTTTTAAAATAAAAACCTAAAAATAATTTTTGCTTTAGTTTCTAAATAAGTTTGTAAGAAGACCTAGACTCTGAGATTCTAGATGATTAAAATGCCTGTCACTTAAGAAAATGCCTGTCACTTAAGAAAGAAAAGAAATTTCTTAAGAAACTTAAAAAATTGTGAATTACATTTGCTCTAGATAAGTCTATTCAAAATACTGAAAAGTTGCATTTATGGAAGAAGATTGGCATTTTTTCCCTGCCCTGTGATCTCAGCAAGTTCTGTTAATACACCAAGCCTCAACTTCCTCACTTATGAAATAAGAATAATCAAGTACAGCTACTTCATGGGTTAATAATAAGTATTAAATGGAAACATGTTTGTGAAACATTTAGCACAATGCCGGCTTACAATAAGCATTTAATAAAGTTATCTATCTTAGTAAATATTGGGTACTTAAAATGGAAAAAAAATGAATCTTATTACATTTCACATCAGAAAATACTGTGATAAATAATTATTGAGCTGTTAGTATGTGCCAGACACAGTGCTAGACATTAGGGATAAGTGATAGAAGAGTAATATTACTCAGTTGTCCATATGTACTTATAAAATCAGATGAGGAAAAGTAGATGGTAAACAGTTAAGCAGAAAGAAACAAAAGGATATAATAAGGGGATGGAAACTAATTTAGACATAATGGTCAAGAGCTTAGCACTAGCTAAGTGTTAAGGTTAAGGCTGAGCCCTGCAAGATTAGATGCCATGAGTCAGGGGAACACAGGGAGTTGGAAAAGAGAAGGACGCATTTTAAGAATTTTCCAAGTCCAATGTGACTGTGGTGTAAAGAAAGAGTAGACTGAGAAGGGGTGGGAGAGGTAGGCAAGGATGAATTATACCAGGCTTTGAAGGTCATTTAATGGATTTTAAATTTAATGTTCAGGTACACCAGCTGCCTGAAGAATGGTTTGGAGGGGTCAAAGTAGAAGATGGAAAACAAGTTTGGAGGCCATTTCTTTAGATCACAGTAGAGATGATGAGTGCTTGGATTAAGACATAAAACTGGGGATGAAGAAGGGGATGGATTTGAAGTATATTCTGTGGATAGAACATTTTGGTTTTGTTGATGGATTAGATGTGTGATATAAGAAAAAGAGAGGTGTCAAGGAAGACTCCTAAGCTTTTGACCTGAGCAATCAGATAGATGTAGATGGCATCTACATTCATTGGGATGAAGAATATTTGGGAAAAAGCATGTTTAGGATAATAAATCAAGATTACCCTTTGAATTGGTGATGAGCTTAATGTAGTATACAAGAGAGAAATTCAGGTTTCTTCTTTTATAATTGGATGGAAGGTGGTACCATTTACTGAGATGGAGAACAAGAAAGAAATAGGTTTGGTTCTTACCCTAAATTGGTGAAATTATCAGATCTCTATTTTTCAGAGGATGCCTATGAGATATTTAAGAGGAGATGCTGAATATGAATTTGGGCCTGTCAGTCTGATATGCAAAGGAGAAACCTGGCCTGGAGATATTAATTTTGGAATTAAAATATACAAATATTATTTAAAGCAAGCAGAATGAATGGAGAGACAGAAGAGAACCTGTTAGCAAGATAGTAGCATATTTTGTAGTTAAAACAAAGCAAAATATCTTATTTCTATTCTAGCATTGATGTATCATAGAAAAATCTTCAAATGAACTCTAAGGTCTTTAAATATACTCCAGCTTATGTATATGAAAGCATGCATTCTTCAAATCATATATAACATTTTGGAAACTTTTGGCTACTTTTCAGAGTCTGGGTCACTAACGAAGCCTGGTCATTATAACACTGTTTCTCAATAAGGACACTATTCTAATTACTACTTTAAAAATTATTTCATTTACTGCTTAAAAGGATTCACTAGTTACCAGGATCTCTACTAGATGTGGTTAATTAGCATTCAACACTCCCTCTGTATATCTGCCTCTTCTGTGAAATATGTAAAGTTTAAAAACTACAGTTCCCATCTCCCTTGAAAACAGGATTAGTAGTGAAAATTAGACTCTCCAATCAGATGCACCAAGAGGCTGAAATCAACTTACTGATGGTTTTGGTTCCTTCCTGTTGCCAAATCATGGAGATGCCAATGTCAGTTTTGTGGAAGTTGAGAAACCATGGTTGTGATCAGGATTTTTGGCATACCAATCTAGTTCCTGGTTTCTTGCTTAGCAGTAATGGCCAGACTCTGTTTCCAGTATCTATACAGTTGTGGGGGTTGGGACCTGATTCTGGGTATCTAATGCCCACATCACAGCCAAGTCCACATATTCTCACACTCAATAGTTACAGTCCACAGCCTCCTGGTTCCCCACCTTCCTGGCTGTGTTGGAAGTAGTTCATCTTATCAATCAGTGCCACGGTGTTGTCAATCATTCAGAAAAGGCCACCATAAAACCCATTACTCCAGTACTTGCCATAGACTTGCAAGAGACTTCTTTCTAAACCTCTGTCTACACAAAAATACCTATGACCACTCCTGTCTCCTTCACTGAAACAAGATCCATGACCTAATTCAATTCTGGGGTAAGCAGGGTATCAACTGGAATTAAATACTAAAAAACTGTTGATAGAGGAGATCCTCAGAAGCATCAATTTTTCATCATTTAATTAGTATAATACATCCATTTATTATGGGTTTACAGTGAGAAATATAGCTAAACTTAGTAGCCAGTACCCAATTTCAAAATTTATGAGATAATTCCTAGGTAAAAATAAGTGACTTGCAGGCATGATTAACAGTTCACAAGATTGAGCTTAATGTCCTCATCCATTACACACAAATTGAAGTAATTTATTTCTAAAAGCACTTTATTAGCAGAAAAAGGGGGAAAAAGTCATTTATGTAACTAAGCTTATAATAAAATTGTCAGGATCATTCTATTAGAAGAAACAAGCTACCTTCTTATAGACACAAATATATCCCTTTTTATGGTTAAAATATTTGATATAATTGTGATTTATGGCCTCTCAATTGGGCAAGCTAGGAATGTAAAATGTACTCTTCAGACTTTGTCATAAATATTCAGAGTGTTCTCAGATTATGTTCATTATCTCACATTGCTGTATTCCAGAAAATATTGAAAGAACAGGAATTTGCAGCCTAAAAAAGTTAAGTTTAGTATTTTCCTATGTGAGAATTAAATAGGGAATGTATTTTTCAGGCCAGAAGAACAGGTCTAGCACAGCATACATCAGGTGATCCATCATTATTTGTTGAATGAGTAATGTCTTAAGAGATTCTAAAGGAGAAAAACTATCTGGTTTAAAAAATCATCATGGTGGACACCTGGGTGGTTCAGTCGGTTAAGCGTGTGCCTTCCGCTTAGGTCATGATACCAGGGTCCTGGTATCAAGTCCTAAGTCGGGCTCCCTGCTCAGCTGAGAGCCTGCTTCTCCTTCTGCTGCTCCCCTGCTTGTGCTCTCTCTCTCTCCATCAAATAAATAAATAAGATCTAAAGAAAAAAAAAAGATCATCATGGATGAGGCTAGCCTGAAAGACTTAAACATGCATTATGATGAAGAGGGCTGAGCATGTGCTTTGGAACCAGTTAAACTGGCTTTGGTGCCTGGAGATGTCCTTTATTTAATGTAGTACATTTGCAAATCATGACAGATCTTCAAGCTTGAGTTTTTCCATCTGTGAAATAGGGTTAATAACATTTCCCCTGCACAGTGGTGATGAGGATTATATGACAGGTGCTCAAAAAACTGTAGTTGTAAGTATTGCATAGGCACTAGAAAACTTAACTATTGCCTTTACTTCTTTAAAATAAATAAAGCTGGGACATCTGGGTGGCTCAGTTGGTTAAAACATCTGCCTTCAACTCAGGTCATGATCTTGGGGGGTCCTGGGATGGAGACCCTCGTTGACTCCCTGCTCAACGGGGAGTTTGCTTCTCCCTCTCCCTCTGCCTCTCTACGCTCATGCTCTCTCTCTCTCTCTCTCTCTCTCTCAAATAAATAAATAAAAATAAAAATAAAAATAAAAATTGTTAAGGTTAAGGCTGAGCCCTGCAAGATTAGATGCCATGAGTCAGGGGAACACAGGGAGTTGGAAAAGAGAAGGACGCATTTTAAGAATTTTTCAAAAATAAAAAATTTTTAAATAAAAACTTTGTAAAAATATATAAATAAATAATAAAAGAAATAAAGAAGAAGCTTTATTGTTTATTTTTTTAACCTTAAAGCTTCCTGCTCTATTATTCCCTCTTCCTCTATGACTATCCTTCACTTCCATCATTACTTTTAAAAGATTAAGTACTAATTCAGTACTAATGTGAATCCTTTCAGCAGTTTAATTCTCTGCACATGAGTTCTTCTGAGAGAAAAACAAGTATTAAAATATGAGGCTGTTTCTGCTTCAAGTTCAATCTTATAGGAATATGATTTCTCATACAGCTGTGTTCATGAAGATTAAACTATAAATCTGTGTCTTTATGTGTACATGTAAATATTCATGTCAAATTTGTCCATGCACATATAGCATTATGTATGTTTTCCATGAAAGCTGATAAATCAGCTTCCAGACAGGACGCTGTTTGTGCACGCTCCTCAAGGACAATTAGAAAGGACCACATGTGGCAACTTTGCCACCACATGTGGCAAAACTGGCAAGGAGGAAGAGACAGAGCGGTTTGGCTAATTCTCAACATGATTTTGAAACCAACTCTCCAGTTTAGAACTGCAGATACATCCCTGGAATGTTACGTAAAATTTAAGACATTTCTTAATTTATTAAATCTACAGGTTGACACAACCATTATACCAGAATCTGAAGGGAAGTTTCTATTTGCCATCATAACATCCAATGAAGAGCATGACAATGATAAAAGAAGAAAACGTAGTTTACTATTTGGAGTTCAAGTCAAAAGATCTCACTGTAGTAGAAATATCTAGTATATGGGAAGCATGTACTAAAGAGACGTTAATTTACTTGTACTTATTTTCGAAATGCATTTGTTAAAAATTAATCAGATGTGTAAATTATGTCTGCCAATTCTCACAACACACTTTCAAGGACATCAGGATTTTTCTTGCATTTAAATGTTTAAAATATCAGTACCTATTTAAAAGTAAACTTAAGAAGTTTTGCTTATGGAGTAATCATATGAGGCACAGGACACAGTAACCAATGAAAGAAGAAATAAAATTCATGCAGGAGCCAGGATGCAAAATTTTTCTTTAAAAACTATTTAAAAGCAATGAAGAACTATTAATACACAATTCTTGGTATATATGAAATTTGAAAAAAGGGAAATCAACAGCTAAATTGATACTTTGTACTATTGCACTTTAGTTGTCTATTAAGAGCTTTATCACTACATAAATATATGATAAAATTTAGAATTATGGACTCATTAGGGAGTATAGTGAATAATTAATAAAGTATGAATGGAGTTATACTTTCACAGAGAATTCAAGAAACAATCATCTGCAAACAATTCACATGCTGAGGATGTTCAAATTCTAACACAAATATATTTTACTCAAAGTGACATACTAGGAAAACAAATGCAGGGGGTGGTGGTATTGGTACTCAGGAAACACACAAGCTAAGCAAGAAAAAGATGATGGAATCACAAACAAATGAAAATAAATACTTTCTAAGGAGCAAATTCACAAAATCTAGAGCTTAAGGTTCATCAGTGATCTCAGTGGACTCCAATGAGATGTTAATTATTAGAGGGTTAACAACCAGTCACATACGACAGTGAGCTCTAACCAATCAATAGAAAATACGGTGCCATGACCAGGGAACTGCATGACCTAGCACAAGATTAGACAGATACAGGGGGTTATAAACAAGGGCAGGCTGAATATACAGTGAGATGTCCTGACATTGTGTTACTCCATCAGATAGACCCAATAACATGAAAAATGACACACCTCTTGACTTTAGGAGAACAGAATAGGATATTGATAAACTTAAGTTGTTAATTTCTTTTGTTTTATTTAAGTTTGTTAAGAATCTTTTATTTATTCATTCATTTTTTTTTAATTTGGTAACCCTTCCCGTTCATTTATTGAGACAGCAGAGGCAGATCTGCTGGTCAAGTTACAAAACACGAGTATCCAAGGAATAAAATATATGAGGTGACATCAGAGAACGGGTGGTTTTGCTTTCAAGACTTTTGTAGTCCTCCTCCCCTATACTGCTTTTCTATTGATAGTCAACTAGAAGTAGTGATAAACGTTAGAGAGCTGGGGCACCTGCGTGGCTCAGTCCATGATCCTGGAGTCCCGGGGATCCAGCCTGGAATCTGGCTCTCTGCTCAGCGGGGAGTTTGCTTTTCCCTCTCCCTCCACTCCTTCCCCCACTCATGTTCTCTCTCTCTCTCTCTCTTTTGCTCACTTGCTCACTCTCTCTCTCTCAAATAAATAAAGAGATAATCTGAAAAAAACAAAACAAAAAACTTAGAGAGTCTGTTAGCATTCTCCTTAAAGAGTGTGTGTGTGTTATATTCATTCTCAGGAATATATAATGGAAATACCATAGCCTTTTGTCTCAAAGATCAGCTATTTGGAAGCTCGTAATAATATTACCCTATGTTATACATTAGTGTTAGTAATCTAATCATAGGGAAATAGAGGGGGGACAAAACCAACAGTTTACCAGCTAAGAAAAATATTTTTATCCTAAGCTTAACATTTGTTTTCTTGGTAAAATTATCGAGAATGGCATTTTCATAATATGAGTGAATGTAAGCTAAAATAGGATGATTTTTAGAAGACCATCAATTAATACTCCATTTTCTCTTTTTACTCTGAGGTAACATCTCACAGACACAAACTTTGTATGTAGTTATTAGAGTTATGCTATTTGTTGTGCTGATATAAACGATGGGATCATCTGAAAAATCAATAGAAGATGTTCATATTAACCATTTTCTTTTCTGTTTTATCCAATATCTAATAGAAGGTCTTTACTTTCTCATTTGTCTGGAAAGCAACTAGATGAAGAGCCTCACTTGAAAACTGTATTATTGTGGTCTAGCATGATAATTACTTTTAGATTTATCTTATTTTTTATATGTATAAATTTTCCCACAAGGATATATCTATCATCAATTCTATTCCAAAATTTATTATGAAAAATCCTTTTTTAAGTTTCCTGGATCAGGGGTACCTGGCTGGCTCAATCCATTAAGTGCCAGACTCTTGATTTCAGCTCAAGTCATGATCTCAGTGCTCCGTGCTGGGCATGGAGCCTGCTGAAGATTCTCAATCCCTCTCCCTCTGCCCCTCCTGCCCCCGAGCTTGCTCTTTTGGGCTCTCTCTCTCTCTTAAAAAAAAAAAAAGTTTCTTTGATCAGATTTAAAACTTTCTCAAGTACTTCCATATCCTTTATGTTTTTTTAAAAGATTTTATTTATTTATTTGATACAGAGAGAGCATGAGTTGGGGTGGTGGGGGGAGGGCAGAGAGAGAGGGAGAAGCAGACAGCAGACTCCTCGCTGAGCAGGGAGTCCAACGCCTGGCTGGAGTCCAGGCCCCTGAGATCATGACCTGAGCTGAAGGCTGACATTTAACTGACTAAGCCATCCAGGAGCCCCTATCCTTTATGATTCTATTTTATTATTACTTTTTTTATTTTATAACCCCAAACTGTAAAATGACCAAACTACAGAGAATATATTCTTATAAATTGATATGATACATATACGTAATTAATTCTAATATATACATTAGTATTATAAGTATCTCTTGTGAGAAATCATTTCTTTCCTCTCAAGAGAACCCAGTCAATCTTTGAAACTCTTAGTATACATCATGTTATAATCTATAGTAGACATACGGTGTCAGTTAAGAAAAACACAACAGTAGGAAAACAAATGTAAGAGTTGCTTTCTTCCAGTGTTCTTTTCAATGTACTCTCTACTGAACCAAAGGCAAAAAGATTGAAAAATGAAATAGTCTTTCTCTAGTCCTGTTTCCCACCTAACTAGTGGGAGGTTGAACTGTTATATACTTGTAAAGACTTGAGCTGTGTACAAAAATCTAGATTGTCTATGCTTTTCTTTGTTTGGCTCTAAAGAATTTACATTATGATCTATTTATTAAGAGCTCTGAGGTGGGTCACTGTGAGTTCAAGTGCAAAAGAGGGTCTCTATTTGCATTTGAATTGCCTCTTTACTCAAATAACCAATCAAGAAATGTCTTGTTTTGAAGGGCAGATGGGTGGGAAGAAAGATGAGTAAATATAATTTATATTCCACATGATGTGCCAGATCTTTCCCCACACACTATTTTTCAAACTAGGGAAAGAATGGAGGAGTTGAGTGATTATTATTGTCCTTGCATTTGGAAGACAAGGAAATAGCCATGCCAATCATCTTTCTCACTTCATTTCCCTGAAGGGAAAGATCAATTAGTATGGTTATTTTCTTTGGTATATGGTAATTTTACAGAAAGTATTAATGATTCATGTCAGTTGTTTAAATGTGTACCACATTTTATCCCAGAAGATTCCACAGCACTATTCATCATAAAACTATATAATTCTTGTTTAATAAGAAAATATAAAAGACACAAAGTTTTATTTCCCATTGGATCCCCTAACATTTCAAACATTAACGTTAAAATTTAACATTTAATATAATCAATGCACTAGAATTAAGGAGGAAAAAAAGATATTTTGTTGTGCTCTCTGTCAGAATAACTGTGAAATGTTAAACCATTTTTCATTAATGGTTGAAAAGGAAAAAAAATAATCATACTTAATAGAACCCAAAAGAAGTATTCATAAAACTGATAATTCTCATATGAATATACATTTTTACATGTATTAAAATTATATTAGTATGCATCACATGATTAATATACATTAAAGTGTATTCACTGATACCAATAACTATATCATTTAATTAATAGACTAACTATATTCATATTAGTTATATTGAAAGTGAGGATAAAATGGAGTTCGATTGCTGGCTTCTTTAAAAAGACTGTATAGGTGATTTTAGGAAGAAGCAGTCTCAACAGCTTAACCAAATTGACCCATATATGGTTATATTTATGCTATTATAACAGCTAATTAACAAGAAGTTAATAATTGCCATTTGGTCACCATATGGCCAAACTAATTTCATCATTTCAAATGGCCAAGATAATGTTAATCTGTTAAAACCTGATATATAAATTTGATCAATAATGCAACCAGCTGGATCTTACACTTCAAATTCAAGCTTGCGATAATACCTATTTCTTGTAAGAAAAATAAAATATTAAATCTAAATGATGTAAATGTTCTGCTAATTCTATCTGAGAACATAACATGGCTACATTCCATACTTGAGTGCCAAATTTATTGTCTGCTGCTCTGGGATTAAGGTACATTCAAATAGAAGCATATGCTTAAAATATATGGAAGTCTACAAATATTCAAAATGCAATTTTCTGTAGTTTTAAAAATGAATGGGATTATCCAGAAAGAGAACTACAAAGTAGCAGAAGATTTTGAACATCTATATATAGCCACCAAGTGAAGAGACATTTTTACCATGCTCCTCTCTTTAATCATGATTGTGTAAATCAGTACTGAAAACCATGTGGGCGATTAAGCTTAGAATCACACCCAAAACTTTCACAATCAGTGCACATATATGGTATTTTGGCTACTTATATTTCTGAACATCTGTCAAAATGGCAAAAGGCCCAATTCAAAGTTGCCAGACCTAGCAAGTGGGCATCAGATGCTTATGGGTTTCAAGGGATGTTTTAAATAATAAATAGTACTTGTCATTTAAGGATTTCTGGCCTTCAATAATAAGGTAAACAGTATTTTCTCTCTTTTTGTTCCAAACTAAATAGTGTCTAAACAATATCATATTTCCTAGCAAGTGAAGTAAATAAATGGGAATATCTTGAAACAATGATTAAAAATATTACTTCCAGATTTTTGCTTAATCATTGCCTCCTTTAAAGAGAGATATAGTTTAAGTATTTTCTTGTTCAATAATGAACATATGTTAAGTGGCTTGATGTGGACATAGGGCTGGGATTTGCAAAAGAGACAGTGATTTAGAAAAAGAGTTCTATATGAAATAAAAAGTCCAGTAACTTGGAAACCAAGACCCCTGATTCTTATTCCTATTTATTTATTTATTTATTTATTATTTCCTTCCTTTCAGCAAATCACTTAACAGCTCCAAGTCTCCATTTTAAAATGAGGGACTTGAACTAAATAATTGATAAAACCTTTTTAGTAACAGTATTTTGTGATTCTAGAATGGATAGAATACTCTCCACTCTTCGATATTCACACCAAAGATCTTCTCTGTGTATTTTTTTAAAACTCCTTCCCTTCTTGCTCAGTCGGGATTATGTCGTCATTTGTGTTCCTATAGTATTTTGTTTATAAATCTACTAGAGTATTCAGTAAACTATAGTGTAAATTTATGTGTGTTTAGGATCTCTCTCTGTTAAACATATCATGAGCTCCTCAAGAGAAGACAATAATATGTTTTTTCATCCTTATTACTTAATATGGTGCTTGGTGTAGAGTATCAACTGAATAGATATTTATTACAGTAAATATAGTGAATAAGTATGTGAAACATTAACACAATTATAAATAACTTTAGAAAAGTAAAATAAAACCATATGAACACACATTTTACACTTTTTTTTTTTTGCAAATTTTAACACCCTGGGATGAGTATACTTGCCTCTAATACACAGAGAATAAATTCATCCTATGATACAATTTACTGCTTTTTTATTTATGCATCAATAATGGCTTATAAGATTTGTCCCTGCCAACATTTTAATTAGATGAGCATGATTACATTGTTTTAAAAGTTATAATTCATTATTACTTTTAGACACTTTCTCCACAAAGAAGTTTCTATCCATCTGTCTCCTTTGTAGACTTCGTCAAAATTTGATTGAGTTCAATTTCAAGACAAACTTGCTACTTTCTCATCACCTGCTATCAACCCCATTGTCTCAGCTATATTGTTTGGTTAGATCCCTGCATTCACTTCCCATTTTCTGATGGCATCCAGATCAGATGGTTCCTAAGTCCTATCATGAGGCACGGCCTCACTTGGCCCTGTCTTCCCTCATGCAGATTCTTATAGATTTACTCCACATGTAGAGTCCCTTTTAACAAATTTTACTTTAGTTTGGTCTTAAAATGACAATAATTTCCAATACTCCATAATGTGGTTAAAGGCAATCAATGTTAGAGCAGGGACTTGAACCTAGCTCATACCTTTCTGACTGTATAGACTTCCTTTCTCTGGTTCTTTCAGCTGATCCATTTGATCTGTTTACAACTTACATTATTGGCAACAAGTTCCTGTCAATACTATTGCATGAGCTTACTCATTTGGTATCTGGCAACCTTTGGTTTAAGATGAGAAACAGGGATCTGATATCTCTGAGATCCATGTAGATTATCCTTCGAGAACAAGCCTCGAGAGGCTGTAGTACCAAAAGCATTGTGTAATTCATATAGGCATAGTTCAAGATGTGAGATCAAAGAACAGCATTACTTGTTGGGTAAGATAATAAAATCTGAATATTTCCAAATGACTTACTTGAAGAATATAATTAGCAAATGGAACTATGCTTTTATTTCCTAAGTAAATATTTCATAAAACAATTGCACAAGGCTTTCTTTGCATTAAGTGCTATTGAATGTTGGTCAAACATGCTGAATATTCAGCAATAGCGAGGCCTGTGATACAAAATGGTAATTTTGCTTGAAGTCATGTTTCCTTTAAAGTCCATTCGTATTTAAATACATTCGCTTTATCCACAAACTAGCCTTGATTCATTTAATTTTTACTCTTTTTGAATGGCACTGATTTAAAGAGAATTTTGTAGGCTAAATTATGAAGTTCGTATTGTAGGGCTTACCTTTCTAGTCTCAACAAAATTTTCTAAACAGACATAATCTATAACCATACAGAGTGTGGGATTTAAAAAAAAAAGAACAGAAAATATGAATCTAATTTGAGCTTGGCTCAACATCTGAAATAAAATGTGGGAATACCAGAAGTGTGTCGTTTAAGCTAGGACCTGAACTTTAGCTGAAAAGTGTTTTGGTTTCTGAGAAGGAAATATCAAAAATTCAAGTAAGCAGATGTAATTTAATCTAAATGATTTTAGTTTAAACAAAAGTTCTTTAAAGAAATTAAGAATAAAAAATTTTTAAAAAAAAAATTAAGAATAGAAAAGATTATTAAGTACCTTTCTAGAAATTTTACTTCTCCTGGGAGGAAAACACCCCCCTTGTCTTTATTTCCATGTAGTTAATCATGACATTGCACAACTCTTTATTAAAAAAAAATATACCTCCTAGCCTGTGGCATATAATTTTCTAGACAAAACGGAATGTGGGCTATAGACCAATGCATTCATTTATTTCCTAAAATAGTAACATCCTAAAATCTCTACAATGAACTTCAGGTTATTTCCAAACAAGGGCCATGTTTGGAATAATTTGGTAGAGAAACTGCTTCAGTTCTTCTATCAGAAAACATATTAGGAATGTCAAATGCTTGGCACACAAATATTTAAAATAGGCAAATGCCTGTCTAGAATTGACCTTTAAATAAATATTAATGTTTTTATTATGCAAATACGAAAAGAAACTCACTTAGGGTTTCTTCTTTTAATAAAATCATGCAAAAGCAAATTACATATAAATGTATCTGAGTGTCCCTAAAATGATAAAGAATTGTGCAGCTCAACAAAGCTTCCATTTAAACAGGTCCAACGCATTTCATGAGCTTGTGGAGTGATGTTTAGGATTTGGCTGCAAATGTGTATCTACAAAGCCTTGGTTCACTTTTCCTGGTTTTTGTTTGTTTGTTTTTGTCCTTTTGTTTTTGTTTAGTGCATTTTCAAAGAGAATTAATCACCAGGAGGCTGATTAATTTATCTTCCTCTTATCAGAATGCTATTTTGTAAAAGTTGAATACTTGATATCGTTACTTATTCTGGACCTTTTTCTTTATATGTGAAAATGCATATTTTGCTAAGACCAAATAGAAACCAAAGAATACATGGGTTCGGAATGAGATTTTGTGGGTTCAAAAAAAAAACCAACTGTTTTTTATAAATAAAAGACAGTTGTGATCTAAAAGTCATTCTCATTCCCTATTCTCATTGCGTCATGCACGGAGTAGTCTTTCCTATAACATTAATTTTAATAATATTTAAGCCTTTACCGTGGGCCAGATACTGCTCTAAATACTTCATGCTAACTTATTGAATTTTCCTACCAAATCTATGATGGAGCTACCATTACATGACCCTTCACAGATGAGGAGGTGTTAAGGTCTTGCTCATGGCCATACAGACCTTAAGTGGTAGAGCCATCTCCTGGAGTTGTGCTTCTATTCATTTGCTATGCCACTGCTGGCTCAAGTTTGTAGATTAGACAGTGAGGCCCACATTTGCTTCTGCAGTGAAGGGGCTACAATGGGAGGCTCGTGGATTTTACTTAGCAACGTGAAGGTGCTCGTCTGACCTGAGTCATGCTTAAAAGTGGATAGTAATCCCAGGGAAAACAAGTAGCTTAGATTCAATAAATTTAGGACTCATGAACCCCTCAGGCTGCCTTTCCCTCCTACTGACATCTTGCTCTGTGGGTGCCTGTTCTTAGTACAGACTTTTCCATTGCTTTCCATACGTTGGGATGTATAGCAGATGTCTCAAATTACCCCAAATTTTGCTCTTCTTGGAATCCAGAGAATTTTAGGACTGTCCATTGAGTGTATGATAGGCAATTTGCATAATATTTATACAAATTATCACTGCATAATACCAGTGAATAAGTATTTGCCACCTGGGTGGTTTTGGTCAAGTCATTCAACTTTGCTAAGACAAAGTTTCCCATCTGTAAAAATGGGGCTAATCTTCTGTGAGGTAATGTGTTACACAGAGGGAAGGTCAAGTTGTTTCCCTTATTGCTTTAGAACAGGAAGGGCGATAGGAATTCCAGAACCTCTTGGGAACCTCAAAGCTGAGCAACTTGGGAAACACTGAGAGATCATGCCCTTGGAATAGACACCGGATTTTCTTATGGGGGCAGAGGCCGATGGTCTTGGGGAAACTCCACCCTACAGGGGCATTTAGGCAATGGGGAAATGCGAAGGAAGGGAGGGGAGGAATTCAAGGACTTGTGAGGACAGTGCAAAGAACAGAGGAGACTCTCCTCTGACTTTTCTAAAAATATCAAGGTGAAACCTCGAGGAGAGCAAGCTGAGAATTTTACATTTTGCAGACAAATAGACAGTAACCCTATTAATAACTACTTGGAGGCTAGTAAACTCAGGGTGATCTTAGAACTATCTCAATACTTAGAGAAACCTCACAGAGATAAGTTATCATCTTAGGCTCTATCGGAGCTGATTTAGAACTTTTTTTATTTTTTCTGTTTATTTTATGTACCTCTGATCAAGTGTTGGGGAGTGAATGTTCTCAAGTTCCTCCTCAACTTCTCACTCTCAGCTTCCTAACACTTCTGTTTCTGTATCATTTAGGTAGAGTTCTTTTGCTTTGTCTTTTTGCAATCTTATGAACGTTTTTCCTCTATGGTAGAACATGTGTTCTAACATAAGTTTCTCTGACGCTGTGCAAAATATCCCTGAAGGCAGTAAACATCTGCAATGAAAAAAGGAATTAAAAAAAATCCATGGTGAGGTGAGGGTTGTATGAATGAATTCTATCTTATTTTTAGTAAGCTGAAACAGTTAAAGTTAAAATCTCGAGTGGAAAATACACAAAGGAATGCTTATGTAATTTATATTTTTGAGTTCTCCTACATGAAAAAATAAAACAAAAGAAAAAACTTTTGCAATGCATTAAACTTACACTGGGGATGGGTGGGCACAGGACACAATTAGAAACAATTATCTCCTAAGACTTTTTCTCTAAACATTGAATAACTTGATCAATTTTGATGATAATAAATTTCATGAGAATAAAATTTTAAAAGAAGAGGACAAGAAGAAAGAAAAAGAATCAGAGGCCCCAATATAAGAAAGATCTTTAGACAGATGTATATTTTCCCCATTTTTTTAATGTTGCGGGATTTGTTTTCTAGGGTCTCTTATCAGTTAAGGAATTCAAATTTTGCCTTTTCTTTTTGGGATTTTATATTAGATCAGTGTATATTTTCACTTTCTTTGCTGGGATTTTCAGACAGTGGAAAAATGCCAATACCCTTTTCTCAAAAGGAATTGCTCATGCCTAATCCATTTCCCCCCATTCTTCTTGCGTTTCTAACTGGGATACACCAGACCAGAACATGCTCCCCAACACATCAAGGAAATATAGTGGGAATGTCGGCCGGCCCATATCATTTATTACTTCCTCTGCCTTAGTTTTCAGTTGTGCCTGCTCCTTTTCCCCTTTGTTGGCAAATAGATCAATTTGAGGTGTCTGCTTTCTTTCTCACGAGCATATGTAAGCATTTATTTATGGGTTTTCTCTTAATGCATTCCATATTAGAAAAGGCCAAGAGTACAACATTTCTTAAAAAATTCAAATTTCTTGAGAAACAAGGAGGTGGTGAAGAGGAGGGAGTGTTAACTTGGCAGACTGTGTTTAAAATATTTTGCACAAGGAGCCCCCTGAGGAGCTGTCCATTAAACTCCCACCATTTTGCTGTGAGAAGTGAATGTTTTTTCTG
Source organism: Ailurus styani (assembly GCA_002007465.1). Lineage (NCBI taxonomy): Eukaryota > Metazoa > Chordata > Mammalia > Carnivora > Ailuridae > Ailurus > Ailurus styani. The sequence continues at coordinate 7,143,402 of LNAC01000043.1, read as the reverse complement.
GCTCCAAATTTATGTGATTCTTAAATGTTCTCACAGGTTGAAATAAAAAATATATAACCATTTGTATACTTGACTATCCATGACTGAATTGTCTCTCATTATAAAAAGAATTTGTTTTTTGCTTGAACTTCATACTTCTTTTTCATTTTTCCTATAGAAAGCATACTATATGGATGAATGTTATCAAAATTCTAAGAACACTAAGAACCTCAGGCTTATGCCACAGTTTTTTTTTCCCCCCTTGTTTGCATTTGCCTGATTTGGGAGTGCTATTCACAGTCTCAGTAAAGCAGTTTCGTCTTTGAAAAGCACAAAATAAATTCTGTTCGCTGAGTGGGTAATTGTTCAAGGTCATCCATTCGTTGTCTTTGTCTTGATTGTTTGAATTAGTAGCTAATAATGGTACTGAAATGTGAATGAATTATTAGCAATGGGGCATATTTTGGGGAGTGTCAGGAAATATTACAGGGCAATTAATGTTATCCAATAGCAGAGCTGTGTTCCCAGCAGATGTCCTATAATTACTGTGTTTAAAGAGTGTGAGGCTTAAACTAAGATTATAGCTTTTATATTGTCTGCCTTTAGAAGTCATATTTGGAACTTATTCAGTTTATTCTCCTGCCCTTTTTCTTTTGTTCTGATTCTGTCACTTACATTTTGATTTAAATATAGTCTTTTTATGAATTAAAATAAGTCTCAGCAGATGGTATGCAGTATAGATGTTTATAAAATAGGAAATTGTTGCAGAAATATTTAAAATGTCTATTGATAAATAATTTATATTGATATTTACTTGTTACTCATTTCTTAATTTCTGTAATTCAAATGTTTTTACATCTCAAATAGTTTCCAATCTGGTATATATGAAAGTGTTGCCCTAATTTACCCATCCATAGCAGAGTAGTAAAAGTCATTTCAGGAAATGTCGAGTCACATATAATCTGTGATGCTCCTAATTTTTAAAAGCAACATTTACAGCACATTTGATTTCTCCTTTGAACACTGACCTATCAAAGTTGGCTTGGTTTCCTTCGGTTTTCGGGAGAAGATTTTAAAATGAGGGGAGAGAAAAAATAAAATAAGTGGAGAGAAAATTCTCTCCTCCTCTGTAATAACCATTTTTGATTTGCAGATAGGACTTCTGGAAATAGCACAGCATGCATTGGTCCTATCTGTTGTGACTGTACTTGACACAGCTAAGGTAGGGAAGTGCTTTAAAAGCTCATTGCAAAAGACGTTCAGTTTTCTCTTATTGACACATATTACATTAAAAGGCCAAGTGAACTATTTTGAAAAATATTCTTACTCAAACCTGAAAGTTGATTTATTTGGCTAACTGGTAAATTCAAATTGGAGAAGACAATGAATGGATAAGGCAAAAAATGTGGCAAAATGTCACTATCCTTCCTGAACTATAAAGTTCAGCAGAGTTAAAAAGACAAAATAATAATAATAACAATAACAATAACAATAATAGTAATGGATGAGAGTTAAGACCAAAAATAATTAAATTTTAAAATTGAAAGATCTCCATTTTACAATTAGAAAGATTGCTTGTATCCCTCATTGGATCCAGCAGATTTTCTCACTAATAAAAGGGTTGCTAGCAGTCTCGCCAATGAGACCTTGCATTTTTGAATGGACTTAATTTTTCATTCTGATAAATTTTGGAAATTCTATTTAGGGATAATTACTCAAATATAAATTTTATGAGAACTTTTGGAATAGTTTTATGAGTAGTTTGAAGCCTTAAACAATTAGTTGCTGCATCTTGAATTTCTCCTAACAAATGGGAAAACACAAAAAAACTTTTATAGTTAGAACACTGTGTACCTTTGATAGATTCATCATGAGTTTTAACAGTGAATGGGTGGATGCATTTTTACACTTTTTCAATCTTCTGTGTATAGCTCAACAATTGTTCAGTACCTTTTCTGCTCATGCACTGTGATAAATGTTCACAGAAGGGCAAACTCTGGAAAAGACACAGCTTCTCCCCTCAAGGAAAAAAGTGCTTCCTCGTGGATCAGTTTGGCATATGGTACGTGGATAAGTGCTGTCATGGAGGTTCAGTGCACAGTGGGAATGCGGAAGGAAAAAGACAGTAACATGCCTATTCAGCGGACTGGAGACACTTTCCTGAGGCTGCGGGATTTTCAAGTCTAGGAAAAGGGAAATGAGGCTGAAGAGGGAAAGTCCAAGGCGGGCATGTCAGGCCTGGAAATCAGCATGGAAATTGATAGAAATGGGAAAGAAAGGACTGTCTTACTTAGAGTGGAGAAAATGATCATTTGTAACTAGAACAGAGATTTCATACATTGATTGGTAAGAAACAAACCTGGGCAGTTTGGCTGGAGTTAGGCTGGTTTGGGACTTACGCCATGTCACACAGAGTAGTTTAATGTGGTCAATCAGGAGTTTTCTGGGCTTGTGAGCAAGGGAGTGAATGACCAGATCTGTGATTAGGAGATAATTTTGGAAGTTCTGTGAAAGATGGGATTAAGGGGAAAGAGGTTGAGAAATCAACAGAAACCATACTGAAACAGTTCGATTGAGTGATGGAGTCACAGAAACCAGCAATTGTGTACTTCAACATTTCTTTGTATCTGTTCATGTTATCTTCTCGGATAGAAAACCTTCTCCTTTTAGCCCCGTTGCTTTCATTAAAAATGAAACAATAATAACAACAACAAAAAACCTTTTTCAATTCTAAAAAAAATAAACTAGTATGTGTTAGAGTTTTAAAAAATCAATAACTCAGATTGTAACGAAAAGCAGTAGCCCTCAGAGGTTAAAATAAAAGGAAATACTAAAGTGTGATTTCAATAAAAATTGTGATATAATTTTACTGAGGAGAGGGTGAGAAGAGAGGTGGGCATTTGGTATCACAGGACTGTGAAAGGACTAATTGTAATGTTACATAATAGGAAGTCATTGTTAGCAGAAATACATATTATTTAGTAATGAGATCGGAGAAGAGAACAAAAATCTTCTATTATTCTAGGTCTTTATGTATTTACTCCATTATTTTGATGAATATATCTGCCCACAGAAGACTGTATCACAAGTACATATTTTGAGATCTCACATATCTGAAGTTAGCATTATTTAATCTTTCTCCTCTGATTATTTTTAATACAGCATAGAATTCTAGATTGAAATTAATTTCCCTTCGGAAGTCTAGATGTTAGGGGCGCCTGGGTGGCTCAGTTGGTTAAGTGTCGGCCTTCAGCTTAGGTCATGATCCCAAGGTCCTGGGATGGAGCCCCGAGGCTACTTTTCCCTCTCCTTCTCCCCTTCTCCCAGCTTGTGCTCTCTCTCACTCTCTCTCTCAAATAAATAAATAAAATCTCAAAAAAAAAAGAAGTCTAGATGTTATAGTCTAGCTCCCATTATATGTAATCCAGCTTATTTCCCTAGAAGTTTTTTAGTATCTCCTTTTTATATCCAATGTCCTCAAATTTCATAATAATATACTTAAATATTTTAAAATCTATTATGTTGGCTTTTCAGCACACATATTCATTTGTTTATTCGAAGACTATCACTGAGTGCTGTCAACATGCTATGTACTATCCTAGATATGGGGAAAATTAGAGACCTGTATTCTTAAATTCTTGGAAAATCCACCCAATTATTTCCTGTGTTATTTTGCTTAGGATCTATGGCTATGGGGGATAAAGAAATCCGCAGGGAGAGAGTAGAAGGTGGGATAGAGAAGAGTCTGAAGGCAATTGCAAGAGAACAAAAGAGCATCTAATAAAGGCTAATAAGAAATGTTGGATAAGTAAGATGAGACCCATTCATTCACTCGTTTAGTCACTCAACAGATGTCATTCTTCAGCACAGGGATTCTCCTGTACCTGGATCCTCTAGTGAATGGAAGCCAGCAGTTTCTCCTTGCCCCCTCCCTTGAGCTGAGCAGGGTGCTTGTGGTCATGGTGCTCACTTGTCCCAGCTCCATCTCAGCCCCAGGGGTACTGGCTATCCCATGTATCTGTTATTCCTATATTCTTTAGATTTCTTTTGTTGCCTAATAACAAATCTCTCTTACTCCAATCCTCTGTTACAATTAAAACCTATTTATTTTAAACATTTCCTGTTTAAATCACTGCATGATTTCCCTCTCCTAATTAGATCCAATAAAAATCAAATTATAAACATGAATAAAATTATCCCCCCAATTATATTAATGTGAGTTGCCTCAGGACACATTGTCATTATTTTGCTTATCTGCATATTCTAAGTCCTTATAATGAAAGTGAATTATGTTTGTGATGAGAAAAATATTCAACATACTTTTCTTCATCCTAAAATAAAATGTTTTTACCCACCTATAGGCAGTAAATAATGATCTGCAATTACCTCCAATTTATTCAGTATGATTTAAAGTAAGCTCTTTGTACCAGGTTCAAGTACTGCATGATACACTTAAAGATAAATAATCACCAGAAAATGCAGAGACTGGGTCCGGTTTCCAATACAGACTCATGATCCCAAATTGATTTATCGATATATTAATGTTCAAGGGACACTGTAACAAATTATCCTCTGAAGTAAAATAGACACACAATTAGAAATGTTTGGGTTTCAACTTTCCCATTATGTGGAATAAAACTAAATCTCTCCAGTCTAAAACTTCACTGGACTCAATGTCTAACAGATTCCTGGGGAGGTTGCTGGGGAGTTTTAAGCCTTCAACCTCTCCATTTGAACTTTAGTACGCATGTTATGAAAATCGAAATTTGCACTCAACAGAAATAATCTAATTTTGGGCGCCTGGGTGGCTTAGTTGGTTAAGCAACTGCCTTCGGCTCAGGTCATGATCCCGGAGTCCTGGGATCGAGTCCCACATCAGGCTCCCAGCTCCATGCGGAGTCTGCTTCTCCCTCTGACCTTCTCCCCTCTCATGCTCTCTCACACTCTCTCTCTCAAGTAAATAAATAAAATCTTAAAAAAAAAAACAGAAATAATCTAATTTCGAAAAGGACCATTGTTTAAAAATTGATGATATTTGTTTTGTACCGGATCATAAGAATTCTGAACTGACAAAACTCTTACTTCGGGAGAGTCCGTTAGGAAGATTAGGTAGTTATACTTCATGCTAGTGTAAGAGTGAGGGAACATACCGGGAAGCTAAATATGTTCTTTTAAAGGTTGGTTGAGACCGTAAAATAGTTTTTAAAAATGGCCACTTTCTTCCTCTCAGAAAATACATTACTTTCACCTTTGACTTGACTCTAAATTAACTTGCCTTTGTAGCTTCCACATTAGTAAAATCCAGTACTGTTATGGTCTTTAAAGCCCCATCTGTTGGAAAAATTTAATAGATGCTATATTCTATAGTTTCCTTTATAATTGAATTGAAAATTGCCTTATTTGCATTTGCACAGGTCACTATTTCTTAAAGGTAATTGTATCACAATCATTAAAGGTGCCTCCCTAGTATTAGCAGTTAATCTGAACCTTCCCTGATTTAGCTTGGAATTTTTACCCTGGGAAGGAAAATTGGTAGATTTTCATCTCTGTCCTTGACAGCAGCTTTCTGAATACAGCAAGAATGTGTTCTGGGAATAAAGAGCAGTGCTAACTTTTAAGAATTGAAAATTTTAGGCAAAACTTTTAAAATATGAAAAAGCAAATGAATGCCCAAATCAATTTCAATAAGATGTCACTGTGTAATATAGCATGTGAAATATGTAACCCTGAGGTGGGGAGCCAGGTGGACAACTCAATTTTTATATTATGAAGTGTCTCAGACATCCACTGTTCTTGACAATACTGAAACTCAGATCCGAAGCACGGTTGCAGAGACTTGGAAGGAATAGTTTTCTTTTCCTCCCTTGAATTTGATTAGTATTTTCAATATTTTCAACTTTATGACTTACTACAGAAATCACTGAGAATTTTCATGAGGATAATTCTGAATTTTGGACTATCAAACATGTTTATTTTCTCTTTTGACATTAATTTAATCATATTTTGTTGGTGGTCTGATTTTCCTAAATGCAGGATCACATCTTGTCCTATCTGTTGTCATAATGGAAAAGATCATTTTACATAGGATTTTGGTTAGTTTCTAGTTTGCTTTGTCAAATTTAGAACCACTTGAACATTGTGGTTTCTAAATTTAGTCAAACCCTTTGAGCTTTAAGTTCCGTTTGGCACTGGCTGAAATTGAACTGCTGCTTTGAAAAAAATTCCCTTGGTGCTATCAGGATCTAGATGTGTGCGCAGCACAGACTTCCTCTTATTTAAAAGAAATACATTCACTTTTATTTGAAAGTTGGGAGCTCCAAGGGGATAAATAATAAAATATGAAACTTTTTTAAATGGGCCATATTTTAAAACAGTTCTCAAGAAGAACTGGGCCTTTGGGTCTAGAGCATGGTATTCCTTAAAAAAAAAAAAAGAAGGACCATTTTAGTTATTTTAAAACGTACTTTCTTTAACTTGGCTCCATGAGTTAAAGCAAAATCTGTCTACTAGGTTACTGTTTGTTTGGTTTTACTAAAAAGAACCATGTTGAACTATTTTTTCTTTAACAATGAACTCTTCTCCATAGTATGAGATAATCAGGGTGAACATTCCTCAGTCAGATGGGTTTATTTTTCTCTTGTCATATTTTTGCTACAACTATGTGTCATGTTAATAAAAAATAACACTGACTTACATAGGAGGTACATCAGGCAAAGTCCCAACCCGTTTACATTAATTCATTTAATATAACCATCTTTCTATTATTATTATTATTGAGAGAGAGAGAATGCGCACATGAACTGGGGGCTGGAAGAGCGGGGCAAAGGGAGAGAGAGAATCTAAAGCAGGCTCCATGCTCAGTGTGAAGCCTGATGTGGGGCTCAATCTCAGACCCTGAGATCATGATCTGAGCTGAAATCAAGGGTCTGACATTTAAACAACCGAGCCACCTAGGCACCCCTAATATAACCCTCTTTCAAGATAAACACAATCATCCAGAATTCACAAATCACGAGGCTGAGGCTGAGTGGTGAATTAACTTTCTAAATGCCATACAGCTAGTAAGTGGTAGAGCCAGGATCAGAACCAGAGCCATTTGTCTCCAGAATCCATCCTATTAACCCCTACTGTGCAATTAGTGTGCAGCATCTCAGAGAGCTGGACTCAGTTTAAAAACCACAATGCTTGGGGATTCGAGATCCCCCCACAGTGTGTCTTCATCAAACAAATAGCCTGTATTTATATAGCAAGGTTTATTTTCCCAACTTGTACACTCATTCTTCAGGCACACATGCTTATGTAAATCCCACCAGACCTGACATTCTAATTGTAATTTAAAAAGAGGTGGCAAACCTCTGGAAGTTTTCAAAGCAGACCTTGCTTGTCTCAGAAACTTTGCACGTTCTGTTCACCTGCTTGGTACTCCCCAGGAACGAACGAACACACACACACACACACACACACACACACACACACACACACACACACTTCACCTGATTCCTTGCATTTTCTTTCTTCTTTTAAAAGTCATTATTATTTTTTTTTAAAGACTTTATTTATTTGAGAGAAAGAGAGTGAGAGAGACCACAAGTCGGGGGAGAGGCAGAAGGAGAAGACCGCCTGCTCAGCAGGGAGACCAAGACCGAGACCCATGCGGGGCTCGATCCCAGGACCCTGGGATCAAGACCTGAGCCGAAAGCAGACGCTTAACTGACTGAACCACCCAGGCGCCCCAATTTCTTTCATTTTCAGTCTCAGTATCCCTTCCCTTTCCTTGCTGGCTCAAGTCTGGACTGGGCATTCTAAATTTATGTCTTAGTCCTAACATGCTCTATTATATTTCCCTATATAACTTGTCTGCTCCCAAAGGCCTCATACATAGTACATTTCAGTAAACACTAGTGTTGAATAAATGAATGAATAGAGGAAGGAATTGCTGGAGCATAGAGAGCCACATTTCACTGTCCCTGAGATCTTATTCTTTAAGCACAAAGAGGGGTAAGAGGATATTTTGTGGGCATACTCCTTAAGACAGATTAACTACTCCTTAGCCTGAGAAAAACCAACAACTTGAGAGGTAGGATAGAGTAATAGTTTTTTTTTCCCTCTGCCTACTGCCTATCTCACAAAAAAAAAAAAGTTCAGAGTGGTCCCCTGGAGATATAAGAGGATCAAACTGAAATGTAATGGAGATCCCTTCTGAAAACATTTTGGGATAAAAATCCTCACCACTTATGAGCCTCTCATTGGCAGCAAACGAGACAGAACACTTAGCTATGTTTACTGTTTCATGGCAATGTGAACCTTATATATAAAATTTTCTAAATCACATTTTCGTTTGTTATTTTAGTCTCCGTTTTTTAGTCTTATTTTTCTTTCATAAGGATGAGGGAGAGAAAAGAGATCTGTCTGCCCTTTGTCAAGAAATTGCTCAACATCAGCCAGCCCTGCCTGGCAAAGAGGTCGTCTCTTCAGCCTTTTTAATTTAATCTCCCTCTTATAGTACTTACCAGAACTTCTTAAAGTGTAAGCCATAATACTGGGTACTCAGTAAATGTTTGTTGAGCTGAGATGCATGGAATATTTAAGCATTTAACTTTGATGACCTCAGAACATCGTTCTCGTAGTAACAACCTGAGTGAGAAGTGCATGAATTGTCTCTATTTTATGCTGGATTATACATGCCATTTCTAGGAAGTAAAAAAATGGGAGGAAATTGCAGGAGCAATAATTTTTTGAGTGTTGGAGATAGAAATATCAACAAAATGATGAACTCCTAGTTCATCCACTATTTAACTCTAAGTAGATGGGTTCTATCCTATATCTTTAAGTTACTGTCACTGCTGTGTCAGAAATTATGGGGACATACACTTTCTTTCTTATGTGCCTCTGTAGCAGAGTAAGCAAAATCACCCATGTCACATTCTCTGTGCACTTTCCTACAGATGGGACTTTGAAAAACACAGGGGTTTGAATGGGAATAAAGGGTACGAGGATTAGAACCCAAAATAAACAAATCTGTAACACTCTATCATCTTGCATCTATTTTTTTATGCGTTCCAAAGCACAAATCCCTTTTTACCCACAGGGATAGCTGACAGATAGTGTCACAACCCCAATTTAAGGGAAGAATGAAGCTAAGAAGTTGGTATGCAATGGCAGCCAGAAGGAAATCCAGAGAGTTGCCTACCTACTCTTCAAATTAGTTGAAATTTCCTTTCCCCTTCTCTTCCTTTTCCCTTTCTGAATCCTAATTTTCCTTTTTTAACCTGGAACATACTGATTTCATAACAGTCTTTATTATTAGTCCCTCTCTACAGGTTTTGTTTGTTCCTAAAAAATTAGGTTTTCATGGAAATCTGCTTTGGTGAACAAACAGCATTTAGAATGTCATCTTCCTAGGGGTGCCTAGGTGGCTCAGTTGGTTAAGCGTCTGACTCTTAATTTCAGCTCAGGTCATGATCTCAGAGTTGTGAGATCAAGTCCCCAGTCCAGTCTGGGTCTGTGTTCAGTGAGGAGACAGCTTGGAATTCTCTCTCTCCCCCTCTCCTTCTGCTCCTCCCCGCTTGTGCTTTCTCTCTCTAAAAATAAAGTAAAATCTTAAAAAATAAAAAAGAACCTCTTCTTCCTCAAAGTAGACACTCAAAATTTGATGGAATAAATTAATGTGTTTTACTTCATGTAAATTAACCTTTTTGATTATACAGCTTGGAGTAAGAATATTTTAAGGAGAGATTGTAAAGAGAGGGACCATATTTGCAATCCATCCTAGCTCCAATCTCCTTCTCTGCCATCCTTTTTGGGTCATCTTTGTCTAAAATGTCAAAATTAGCTTCTGAATATGGCATGAAGCAACCCTAATCTCTACTTAGCAAAGATGAAAAATGCAACCGTCAGGATGTGATAAAACTACCCAAATTATATTAAATCTGAAAGCAATGAGCAGAATAGACACAAAACTATTGAGTGTTTACCTGGGGAGAAGTGCGATAGGGGAATGTCTGGGGAGAATTCAGTTTCTTCCACTAAATTATAAATTTTATAGAGCTAGAGTCATATCTGTTTGCCCCTGTACCTCACTTCTAGTAGACACACGGTCTGACACATGGTACAGGCTCAAGAAATACTTACTGACTGAATGATATTTTATTCATTTTTCACTAGGTTTTCACAAAGAGCAAATATTACTTTTCTAGTCATAAAAATAAACAATAAAGATTGAAAAAACAACTATGTCACATGGCACATTGTAGGACCTCCATAAATCTTTGCTGAATGACTGAATCCAGGCAGAGAGCATGAAGTCAGCCACACAAACTGGGAAACATGAATCATTGTTATTTAGCAGTAGGAAAACCACACATTTCATCAGAATAAAGTTGAAAAACTAACTTGGGCATGCACAGGTGATCTGTGATCCTGCCCTTCCTGGTATTTTATGGACTTACCCTAGTACTTAAGAGACCAGGGATTTCCAGCATGATTTTATTTAGTACATCTCTGCTCCCCTTCAAATATATCTTTATCCCCATGCATTCTTTCCTCTTTCCCTCCAGAGTTAGAGATAGTGCTATTTTCTGTCTGCAAAGCTAAACTCTCACCCCGTGAGCCTGATTCCATCCTCTAACTTCTTACTTCAGCGCCCAATAGCTATTGAGCATCCCTTTTGTTTCTGGAACACAGCTCTTTCCCTATGGCTGTTGTCATTCAGTCCACAACCCTGCATGACTCATGTCTCCTGAAAATAAAAACCCAAACTCCCAGAACCCAAAGAGTAGATCAAACTATTGCTCATTTAGCAACTTCCCTTCAACTTCCAAAGGGAAGCTGTTTACTGATAATCTGCATGTACTTGAAGCCTCTCCAGAGACTGGCAAGGTGGGATGCATAGCCAATTGTGAAGTAGCCTACAGACTAGCAAGGCTGGACTTCTAGGTTTGGCTGGACTTCCGCTCCCTTGGTACTACTGCCAATTCATTATTTGAATTCCCAATTCTCAATTCTGATTATTGTATTTGCCTCGTGCAGCTCTTAGTCGTCTTTAATTGGAACACTCAGTAATTAGCCTTGTTTTATTTATTTGTTGTCCATGACCAGCTATGACCTTCTCTGTCTGCCTTTACAACTACCTGAGACAATTTTCCCCAGTTTTAGGTTGCTAGTAAGGTAGGACAAGGTTTTTGTTTCCTGATCACCCACTTTCTCCTTAAATTTTATACTTTGGATTCTGTCTTCGCCACTTAAAATATCTCTAATGACCTCTTCTTTGCAGAATCAACTTCACCATAATTCTTCTTGGGGGGCTTGGGTGACTCAGGTGGTTAAGTATCTCCCTTCAGCTCAGTTCATGATCCCAGAGTCCTGGGATTGAGCCCCACGTCAGGCTCTCTGCTCAGCAGGGAGCCTGCTTCTCCCTCTCTCTCTGCCTGACTCTCTGCCTACTTGTGATCTCTCTCTCTCTCTGTCAAATAAATAAATAAATAAAATCTTAATAATAATAATAATAATAATAATTCTCTTTGAATCATTTTTTAAAAATTCTAGACCAGAGGTCATACACTGGCATACTGCAGACCAAATTAAGATTACAAGTATATTTTCTATATGGACATTGTTTTTAAAAATCTATTTCTTTTAAAGTAAATTACTTTAAGGGGCACCTGGCTTAGTTGGTAGAGCATGCAACTCTTGATCTCAGGGTTGTTGAGTTCAAGTCCCACATTGGGTGTGGAGCCTATTTAGAATAAAAAAAAAAACAATAAATTTAATATGGGCACACACATTTTATTTGCCTCTGTCCCTCCCCTTCTTACTACTTTATACTGTCTTGTTCCAATGATATTTGTCTGACTTTTCAAAGGAATGATATACACAACTCCTATTTAGAATAGTGTCTCCTTTGAGACATATTTCCAATTTGGGCACTACACTTATTTTTGTTTGTTTGTTGTTTGTTTGTTTAATTACTTTTATGACTGCCCTCTCTGTTCCTGCTCCCTCGAATTCTTCCAATTCTGCTTCCTCATTCCATCTTTGAAATATTGATACTTTATAAAGATGAGGCCCTAGTCCTTCTCTCACCATACCTGCTCCCTTAGTGCCCTCACCCCATCTTACACAATCATTGACACCCTTACCTAGTGACCATGAAGAGTCTACACACCCACCCCTGTCTGACCCAGTGTGCTTTTCAAAGTGTGTACTATACAGCTTCACTAACAGTTCTGGAAACCCTTTAAATTCAGTGTGTACAAATTAAATTTTTCTCTTGGTCTTAAAACTTAAGGCCTTACCAACATTCCTTATCCTTGCAGTTACCACTAATCTCCTAATCACCTAGATTCGAAATACCTATTATTTTTATCTTTCTGTGACGTCCCTTTATTGTCAAGATCTGTTTCCATCTGTCATTCTTACTGATCTGATCTCCGCTTCTCTCATATGATGCTTATGAATAACCAGCCTTTTCTTAATTGATAGTGCTATTTGTCAATAGTTAGAGAACAACTTTAAAATCTCCACAAAATAATACAGACCTAGTATTTTCTTAGACAAATTACTGTGGATCTTTTTAAATGTACACCCTTTTGAAGATGCTAACTTACATGTACAAAGTTCATCTTCCCTTCCCTTCGAGAGCATCAGGAGGGCTGATCTTCCACACCTGAGTGTCTCGTAGTCCCATGATCCTTCTTGCAGAGGCATTTCCAAAAAGCATGTATTCATGTATTACATGTATTCATGGATTAAAGGAAGTCTGTAATTTTGATCTATTAAGGAACTGTCGAGTGACTGATCACCCTTACTTTTTGTAATGCAGTTTAACAGACAAGAATTTTGTTTTAAATTCTGAATCTGACCATTTTTCCTAGAACAATACTCATTATTTAATTCATTCTTTCAACAAGTTAATAAATTATTCACTTCTGCCCTAAACCAATTATTTCCCATCCCTATCCATTTTAGAAGCCATTTCCAGATTACACTTTCTGAAGCCTAGTTTCATTAATTTTCTCCCTTTGTTCAAAAGTATTACAATAGTCTCCTTTTGTACATAAAATAACGTCCAGTTCCAGAGTAGGGAATTCAATTCTATCCATGAATCCAAGCTTCTTTCCCAAGCTGATTGTATTGATTGCCATGTGTCAAACTTCACAGCCAAATCAAAACTTTCATCTTTCCAGTCTGTGGTGGACAGACTCTAGAGTGGCTTCCCATAAACCCCATCACCTCGTATTCATGGTCTTGCACAGTTCTGTCCCATGAGCAGGGGTATGACCTATGATCTACTTCTTTTTTTTTTTTTTATTTGACAGAGAGAGAGATCACAAGTAGGCAGAGAGGCAGGCAGCGGGGGGGGGGAAGCAGGCTCTCCGCCGAGCAAAGAGCCTGATGCGGGCCTCGATCCCAGGACCCTGAGATCATGACCCGAGCCGAAGGCAGAGGCTTAAGCCACTGAGCCACCCAGGAGCCCCTATGATCTACTTCTAACAAACACAATACAGCAAATGGGACATGAAGTCAGTAATTACATGTCTGTGTTTGCATATAGAAGATTGTCTGACCATCTTGCTAAAGTCTATCCTTCCCTGACTGGGTTTAAAGAACTATACTTCCATGTTATGGGTTTCACACTGGAGAGCCCATATGGCAAGGAACAGAGGGTAGCCTCTCCAAGTTGAACATCAAAAACAAACTGAAGTACTCAGTTCTTCACCATCAGAGAACTGAATTCTGCCAACCAAAATGGACCTTCAGTCAAATCTCATATGAGACTGCATTCCTTAACAAACACAGGGTTGTAATCTTCTGAGACCCTAAACAGAGGACTCAGCTAAGCCATTCCAGGATTCCAGACCTATAGGTCTGTGAGATAATATGTATTGTTTAAGTGACAAATGAGTGGTAATTTCTAACACAGCAACAGAAAACTAATACCCATCCTTTACCGTGTGCCTGAAAAGGTCTTCTATATGACCAAGAATATTAATTATACCATATCGTATATTTCAATGTCACTTATCTTGAGAAATTCCCTCATATCTTAGAAAGCAATCCTTCCCATTTCTCTACTCCAACAGCTTACCAAACCTCTCTAAGGAACTTTTCTTCCCCAGTTTTTACTGTGGATGTATATCTTTTAGACCAAAACCTCTTACAAGGCAGAATTTGTGTTTGATTCATCTTTAGTATCAAGGGACCTAGCACATTGCCTTGCATATGTTAATAGCTCAATAAATATTTTTAATAAGTTGATAAAACTTTACAAAATATTTGAGCCTAAATATTTAGGTACTGGGAAGATTAAAATATGTGCTTAACTTCCTGTTTCAAAAAAAAAGTGACAAAGCTTAATGGGGATCTGATTAGACTAGAAAATATTGCAGAGCAATAGACTCGAATCTCCAATTATTTATTTTTTCTAGATCTGCTCTAACTGAACTGTGAAACAGAAGAATCTTTTAAAAGAATGACAGAAACGTACAGCATTAGTGAAAACATATGAGAGTATTTAGAAACTACCTTTTACATAATTGGTGACAGTTTTCCTAAAAGTGTCACAAGGTCCTAAATATTAAAATAAAAGTAAAGAAGCTTAACTTCATTTCCTCATGGTCCATGATTTTTCAGTGTTTTAATGATAATGAAATTTCTGCTTTAATCAAAACTATTGTCTATATGGGTAGGGTGACTGATTAGCAAAGACAGACACATAGATTGATAATTTAACCTTTTTCAATTATGTAAAACAAAATGTGTAAAAGTAGAAGGTAATATGAACGGAATAATCTATATAACATGAAGAGAGTCTAGGACAGTGTGTGTGCTTTGTAAAACCACCACATCATATGTGAAAGGGATTTATGCTTTCATAAGAATTGCTAAACATTAAAGAAAATTGTAATAATGTTTAATATTACATATGGTAATGCTATTATAATAAAAGGGGGATTCAGAAATGTATTCTGCTGGGAATGTAACTTCATGTGCTAGCTTATTGAGAATACATGATTATTATATCTATATTCTATACGAATTGGCTAATTCTCTAATAGTAGCAAGTGTCAGTTTATTCAGAGATACTAAATTGTTCTAAAAACTGTTTAACTGTAATTTAGATTCAGAACACTTTTCTAAATATTCACTGATTTAAAAATTATTCAATTGCAGGACTGTGGTTTAACAAAAGAACATTTTTAGATCTCCACTGTACAAACCAGGAAGGACTAGTATCACAGCAAATTTGTTTTATATACAACCATAAATTGCTAATAGGATGTAAGTGATCTTTTGCAATCAGAGATTTAAAAGTGGTACTCTATATCTCAAAAATCTAACATAAATAAAATGAATAAAAGCCTCCCAACAAATTGATGCCTTAGTCTTTAATATGCTTCTTTCTAGCATGAAAAAGATGGTTAGCATTCAGTAACTGCTATCAAATCAGTCTACATCAAAAGCATGTTCACTCGCTAGAATTTGTGTTGTCATTTTGGAAAATCACTTTAAAGCATGCATCCTATAGTATGTCAAATACTATTATCAAAAAAGTCATAACATGTTATTTAAAAGAACACTTTAAATTCTACGTTATTGTAAATATGCTTTTCATAATGCTGTTTGCTAAAATACTTATAAAGTATCTTCTATTTTATTTTTCAACAGTTTTTCATTGAGATTTTTAAAGTATATACTCTAAATTTGTGTTCTTCTGCAAGGCGATAATTTCAAGATTATCAATATAACAAATACATTCTTTAAAATATAAATGTCTTAAAGTCAATATGCTTATCATTGTTTGTGAATCTACACACACACAAAAATATATCCATACATAATCCTCATGAATATATATTTTATCTGCTTTCCCCTCTTACAATCCATTTTCCTGAAGAACAGCTAGAGGATTCTATTTAAAATGAAACCCAGATTATCCCATTCTTCTACTTAAAATATTCCAATATCTTCCAAAACACTGAGGATAAATCCAAATGGCTTGCCTGCTTAACAACACCCTGTATGATTGGTCCCTCACTGGACCCCACTCATCTCATTTCCTATCATTCTTTCCCAGTTCAGAGTGCAAGAGTCACAGTAGTCTATGTTCTGGTCCTTGAAGATCCCAAGATTTACCTCTGCATTATGGTCACAGCTGCTCCCCCTTTATTTTCTTATGCTTATTTCCTCCTTGGCATGCAAGTCTCAGAAAAGTCTTGTGGGTCACCAGTCCTATAGTAGCCACCATCACCCAGCCCAGAATGTCCACCGGTTTAATTTGCATCTTAGCTATGCCCATTTGTATGTGTGGATGTATATGCATTTATTGTGAGTCACAGCCAACCAGAAATTAGCAGCATAGACATAGTGCCTGGCATAGAGCAGGTGTTTTGAAGGAAGGAATGAAGCATTGGGATAAATAGGGCTCACTAAAAAGTTATACCTGACTTTAAAAGTTTGGCTTTCTCTTTGGTTTGCTAAGTAACCTTAGGCAAGTACTCAAATTCTCGAAGTCATTTCTCACCAGCAAAAATGAAATCATATCTGTTTCATAAGGATTTTTGAGAAATAAATAAATATATTCAATATTTAACACATAGAAAGAAGTAAAAATTGGCAAATATTTATTACATACAATATATGAATACATATATGGGTATTATATACATAGAGACAGAGCCAGAGAGAGAGAGAGACTCATCCTCAAGATAATAAATTATCATCTAAAGCTGATTTTGTGTGTCATTTATGAATATTTTTAAAAAGATGAATTAAGATTTATAAAATAACATAAAAACAAAGTTTTAATTGATAGAAGAAATATTAAAAGCTACATTTGAAGTTAAAAGTAATTTTGACAATTTATTTTTCTCTTTAAACTTTGTATATATTTTATTATTAATGTAAAAAAAATCAAATTATACAGAACTACCTAAAGTATACTTTCAAATTACCTCATTACCACCTCAATTATATAATTATTTGCTTCATCTTATATTGTCTATAGCTTTATTAAGGCATGCTGATTCAAATACTCTATTGTATTTATTATTTCACAGGGTATTGATAATTAACATAATTTTAAAAATGAAGTAACTGGTGACAGACAATAAATGTTATTTTATAAAAGAAAATATTTTTAAATGTTTTAAGCTATGGCTGAAGTGAGAATTTATATTTTGATAAAATAGATTTCATTTTCATTTCTACAGAAAATTTAATTATTTCAAATTTAGAATTTGCTATGCTTGTACAAGACCCTTCAGGTTTGCTCACGAAACAAACTGAGGGTTGCTGGGGGGTGGGAGGGTAGGGATAGGGTGGCTGGGTTATGGACATTGGGGAGGGTTTGTGCTATGGTGAGTGCTGTGAAAGTTGTAAGCCTGATGATTCACAGACCTGTACCCCTTGGGCAAAGAATACATTATATGTAATAATAAAAAAATAAAATAAAATAAAATAAAAGGTGGGCGCCTGGGTGGCTCAGTGGGTTAAAGCCTCTGCTTTTGGCTCAGGTCATGATCTCAGGGTCCTGGGATCGAGGCCTGCATCGGGCTCCCTGCTCAGTGGGGAGCCTGCTTCCCCCTCTCTCTCTCTGCCTGCCTCTCTGCCTCCTTGTGATCTCTCTCCCTCTGTGAAATAAATAAATAAAAAACAAAAATAAATAAATAAATAAATAATCANTCTGCCTGCCTCTCTGCCTCCTTGTGATCTCTCTCCCTCTGTGAAATAAATAAATAAATAACAAAAATAAATAAATAAATAAATAAATAAATAATCATTAAAAAAAATAATAAAATAAAATAAAAGGAAAAAAAAGAGCCTTCAGGTTTGTAATATTATTGAAAATGTATTCTCTTTAAACCTTCACTTAAAATGCTGATTTTAGGGGTGCCTGTCTGGCTTAGTTGGTGGAGCATGAGACTCTTGATCTTGAGGTTATAAGTTTGAGCCCCACATTGGGTATAGAGATTACTCAAAAATAAAATCTCTAAAAATTTTTAAAAATTTTTAAAAATAAAAAAATGTTAATTTTAAAATTGCAAAATCTAAAAGAAAGTGTGGGGCTTTTATAAAGACCTGGAATTGTCAAGAGAAGAAAATTTACAAGAATAAATGAATTTATGATATTCTGAGACAGGAAATGGCAGGCTGCCTCACCAAGGCTCGAATTGTGCTGATCTGTTTGGGTCAGTGTCTAAATGTCGACCTAGGAGATACAGCATGAAAGCAAGAATCTTACACACTAATCAGTCACGTGGCAGTCTGAACTTGTAGGAGAAGATGGGTGAGGTTTACGGATATTTTTAAAAATCAAAGACATCACACTTCTAAATCATATATGGCTTTCTTTAGTATAAATGAAGAGTGACAGAGAGTGATGTCGTGAAGATGGCAACATGGGTTGTGTGTGACTTATCGCCCCCTCACAAGAAGAACGAGATATGACTGAGAGAACACTAGGGTGAGGCTCGCCTCAGAGACAAAGACAGATTGCATTGGAAGAGTAAGAGAAGCAGCCACCCTGTGTTAACTGTATTACCCCTTTCCAGAACAGCACCGCACCACATGGAGAGGTCCCCCTTAGCCTCTGGTTTCCCCAGTGGAAAAGGAGAACCCGGGGAGCAAAACCAGCCTTCCCCAGCACAGTGGGTCCCATTGTGGGAGCCCTCAGCAGGATCTCACACCACGGGGGTTAAAAGGGAATTTGTAGGGCCCACTCACTGAGAATCTGACTGTGACAGAGTCACAGCAACAACTGGCACAGGGATCTTGGTGGACTAAATGAATACCTGCAGAACCCAAGTAGTAATCCCAACTAGCGGTTTTATTCATCTGCAGAGCAAAGTCAGGAGCACAGTTTAATGAGGGAATTCAGCAGGGGAAAGATCTGCTTGATTTGAATCCTCAAATGAGGAGTTTTGCCAGCCCTGTACTTTAAAGCTACAGTCATAAAAACAATATGGTACTGGCATAAAAACAAAGAGACCAGTGGAACAGAGTTGGGAGCCCAGAAATAAACCCAAGCATATATGGTATTTGACAACTAATATTTGACAAGGGAGCCAAGAATACTCAATGTGGAAAAGATAGTCTCTTCAGTAAGTGGTGCTGGGATAGCTGAATATTCACACTTAATGAAATTGGACCCTTCTCACGCACAAAAATTAACTCAAAATGGATGAAAGACTCCAACTAAGACCAAAAACTATGAACTCCTAGAAGAAAGTGTAAGAGCAAAGTTCCTTGACATGGGCTTTGGTAATGGTCTTCTGCATATGACACCTAAAGCACAAACAAAATTAAAAATAAGCCAGTGGGGTCACATCAAACTAAAAAGCTTCTGCACAACAACAGCAAAACCAGCAACAAAGTGAAAAGATAACCTACGGAATGGGAAAATACATTTATGAACCACTTGTCTAAAAAGTTATTACATGAAGAGTCATACAACTCAATAACCCAATTAAACAATGGGCAAAGGACCTGAATAGACAATTCTGCAAAGAAGATTTATAAAAGCCCTATGGGCAAATGAAAAGATGTTCAACATCACATTTTAAAAAAATTATCATTTTTTAAACTATCATTAAAATCATTTTTTAAAAAATTAAAAATAGAACTATTATTATAATCTAGCAATTCTACTCCTGGAAATATGTCCAAAAATGAAAACACTAACTTGAAAACATATCTGCACCTTTGTGTTCATAGCAGCATTATTTACAATACTCCAGGCATGGAAACAACCTGAGTGTCCATTGATGAATGAATGGATAAAGGATTGTGATGTATATATGATATATACACTATATATGCAATGAAATATTATTCAGCCACAAAAAACAAGGAATTCCTATCATTTGTGACAACATGGTGGACACTGAGAGCATATGCTAAGTGAACTCAGTCAGACAGAGAAAGACACGTCCCAGATGATCTCACTTACATGTGGAGTCTAAAAAACCAGCAACCAAATTCTCAGAAAAATGGGTTAGAATTGCAGTTATCAGAGGTGAGGGATGGAGAGAGGGCAAACTGTAGGAAAGTGGTTAAAAGGTACAAACTTCCAGTCATAAGATAAGGACAACGATATAATGTGCAACAGGATGACTTTAGCAAACACTGCTGTATGAGACATACGAGTTAAGAGGACAAATCCTGAGAGTTCTCATCTCAAGGAGAGACATCTTTTCCTTTGTGTGTGTGTGTGTGTGTGTGTGTGTGTTTATTGGATCTGTAGGAGGAGATGGACATTCGCTTAACCAACTGTTGCAATCATCTCAACACATGTTAATCAAACGGTTATGCTGTATGCCATCAACTTATATAGTGATGTATGTCAATTATTTCTCAGTAAAACTGGAAAAAACGTAGAGTGACAACTATAAAAAGAAAGACTGATACCAATTAACAGACTCTTTTATACTACTCAGAAAAAAGTTCTTAGTTACATTTGTTATTTTAGAAAAGTATATGTTAGACTGAAGGGATAACCACATGGGTTTTGGCATTCTTCTCTCCTCTCCCACCAAATGAAACATGAAAGGTTTTATCGAAAGGAAGATCAAAATGAAGAACAAATCCAATTTGTTGTAATTTTTGTCGATGATCTCTAATAATTCTGTTTCTTCTCACAAAGTTTAAATAAAGAAGAGTGTTCTGTTCATAACATTTGGATCACAGTGAGATATTTCAAAAGTATCAAGTTAAATGAACTTGTTATTAGAACTAAGCTGTTCAATAAAGAATTTTTTCACATTCAAACTTGCATTCCATCCATGTTATTTTAAAATATTAACTTATATAATAAATATATAGAATACTCTCTATATTTGTTTATTTGCATATTCAAGGAAAGGTATTGCTTGTTTGTAAAATAATGGAAATTGGCTTTCAGCCCATTTTGGAAACAACTTTGAATCCTAAGTATGAGAAATACTTTGGAGAGCTTTTCTTTTAAATGACAGGCAATTGTTCTATTATGGATATGGCAAGACTAAAGAAGTTCCGTGTGGCTGGAGTAGTAGTAACACTACTGATAATTAAAGACTGTGCAATGTCTCTACTTAGCTATGGTACCATAATTATTTTAGGACTGAAAAGAACTATAGTTTTTCCCCAGTTCTACCCTATTATTTAACAGTTGAAGAAACTGAGGTTCAATTAGATGAATTTGTTCGCCCAAGGCCACTTGGCAAGTTGGCCATGGAAGAGGGAATGAAATCCACATGCCTTGCCTCTCAGAAGAATACCTTTGCCCCAACTGCTTGACCTCTCCTTATAATGAAATGGCATTTTTTTTTTTTTTTTTGGTGCTCAATAAATACTTGTTGAGGGAACATGGAGGGGGGGCAGGATGGCGAGGACAAGGGAAGGGGAGGCACGTAGGTGGCCCACTGTCCCTACAGCCCAGCCTCCTGGTCAGAAGCAGGGTCCTGCTCATGTGGGCAGGTGGCAGGGCGAGTCGTGGGGGGGCTGCTGGGCCACCCTGAGCTGGGAGGTCAGGCCTAGGCCTCAGAGGAGGGGTGGTCGAGTGGTGCAGGGAGGGGGTGTCAGGGGTCATATCAGCGGGGAGCAGCGTGAAGGGGGCAAAAGTTATTGACATTTACTTTTTCTTTCTTTTCTTCAAGATGATAGCTTTGAAGGATTATAATGAAGGGGCCCATGATGCTAATCTGGGTTAATTTTTGCTTTTAATTACATGTAGACTCTGACTGTAAGAATTCATTCCCCCACCCCTCGAAAATCCACTACATTTTTTTGCTTTCACGTAAAAGTTATAGCAGATAACAAACAAGTATCTCAGAAACATACAGTTACAAAGTGGCACTGTTGCCATATTGTATTTTTGTGACACTTCAAATTTTTTAAGTAAAATTCATAATTAAAATCATGTGAATAATATAGCAAGTACTACTTTCTTCCCAGCTCTCCCCTCAGGCACCTGGCAATTGGATATAATTTAAGTATGATTTTTAATAATTACACAAAGATAAATGTATCCATTTTACATAAACACACTATCTCATAAATTAGCCATAAGAGAAGTTGTCCTATGCACCATCTATCCATCCATGGTCTCTTTCTCTCTCTCTCTCTCTCTCACTCCCCCTCCCCCCATTCCACCTAGTCAGTTGTTATGTTCCAAATAAATCATTTTGGTTTTCTTTTCCATTTTTAATCCTCATGGTTTTCTTCCTTAAGAACAAAATTAATTAGTAAATCATCGCTCATATCAAGCAATTAACTGAATAGATGAAGATGGTTTTGTTTTAGAGAGGTTAACCCTAAAGAAGAAAAGAGAATTGATGTTTCTTTCCTCTTCAGTTCGAATAGGTTGGCTCTATGTTTAGGTAAAAAGACAATTGCAATTATATTATGTTATCTAATTACTCATAAGAATTAGGGTAAATTAGCACTATAAACTATGACTTTGTTAATCAGATTAGTGCCCATTCTCTCTGACATTTCTAATAAATGGAATGAAGACAAGATTATTTTCAGAATGGCATTCAGAAAGCTCTGGGTTGACCTTTTGAGGTGATGGTTTACTGGATATCTGAGTGGGGGGTAGGAGTACTGAACCAGAGGAGGCAGAAGGGACAGAAAAAAAAAAAAATTACCAGTTCTACTATTTTGCCGAAGCCTGGCCCTTAACATGAGTGAATGGTCTTCCTTCCTAGATTTTTATGACCCATTTTCTTTGGGCATGCTTCAACCAGACATGTGTAAATAGGATTTTTTCTAAGACATGTCTTTATTCCACGGTTGTGTGCAGCCAGTGAGCGGACTAGTTAAAGTAACTTACTTTGCGCCTTAGCATTTCGTCAAGTCAGCCGGAGCTTCTCTTCCATCAAGACAGGGAGTTTGCTCTGTTTACACCCAAGACCTGCTCTTGGCTTCATATCATGTTCATGCTGTTCCAGAATCTGATGCCCACTGTTTTGATCACCATTGAAACTTTTTAGCATATAGTAGCTTTTATATAATTTCCCTCCTTGAATCACATCTTTCTTTCAGTCTAAATGACACTTTTTCCAGTATTAACATTGAGTCTCCTACTTTCTTCAGTTGCATTTCTTCTTTTTTTTTTTTACTCTTTTACTGTTTTACTTTTTTACTCAAACTTACTGTATCACTTATTTCAAGGGTATCTTTTATAAACATTATGTACTCTGGTATTACATTTTTAGACAATGTGGTAATTTGCCCTTAGTTGACAAATTCATTCCATCCACATTTAGAGAAAACATCAATATATTTCATGTTATTACTTATTTTAAATTATTCTTTCCTCTTTTTACTTTCTCTTATTTTTTTAATTTTGCCAAATTTCTACTTACTTCATTTTTCCTTTTGTTTGTTTATTTTAAATCATATTTTTCATTATCTTAATAATGTTTATTCATTTTTTTCCCTGCTCTTCTATTTAGATATCTATGATCCTACTATTATTTGAAAAAGACAACCAACTATTCTCCCAGTTAAGATGCATTGTCTTACCAAAACAACAATCAGTTTTCTCTGAATTCTCCTGCGTTCTTCACAACAAGAAAAATACTAAAACTTTAGAAGACTTATACTAGGTCATTTCACTTCCTGAAGATATGTCATTTTAATTTCAACAGTTCTTATTTAGCAATAAAACACACACTACTAGACTGTTATCTATCAAGATATACAGATATATTGATAAAGAGATACATGAGCAGATTGATGGATCTATGGATAGGTATATAGATTACCACCTTCTTCTTTCCTCTTCATCTTCCTATTGAATTCTTTTGATTGGTTAGAATCTTTTTTCAAGTATCTTCTTTATACAAGGTATTTGCGTAATATGTTTTTTATTTTTATTTTTTTTAGGATTTTATTTATTTATTTGACAGAGAGATAGAGAGCACAAGCAGGCAGAGCGGCAGGCAGAGGGAGAGGGAGAAGCAGGCTCTCCACCGAGCAGGGAGCCCAATGTGGGACTCGATCCCAGGACCCTGGGATCATGACCTGAACCGAAGGCAGTGGCTTAACCAACTGAGCCACCCAGGCACCCTAATATGTTTTTTACATTCTTGTGTATTTCTAAGTAAATAACATCACAGCTGATTATAAGATTCTTGAGTTCTAGCCCTTTTTTTTTTCTTTTCTAGCTGCTTCAACTATTACCAATAAATACGATGCCAAACATACTGCCTCTCTCTTTGTAGGTAATTTTCATTTTGTTTGGAGGACAGTATATTTTTCAGTCCTTGTTAGATGTGTTTCTTTATTCATCAATTTGGTTTAGAACCGTAACAGATCTTTTATTCCACAGACTTGATTCTTCATGTCAAAAGAATTCTCTAACATAAATTATTTAATTGTTGCCTCTCCTCTTTCTGTTGTTTTTCTCCCTCTGGAAATTCTATTACTTATATCATATCTTCTGAATCTAGCCTTAAATTCTTTATCTTTTTCCTCATGATTGCCATCTCTCTCCATATTTTTTGTTTGTTATTTGAAATTTTAATTGTACTTGATCTGGTAGACCACTTAGTCTGATTTCTATACTGGCCATCCTATTTTTCAGTTCAGCTAACCTATTGCTTACTCTGAAACAATGATTTTTGTTTTATTTTTCTTTTGTTATTGTTTTAGCAATAAAACTTTTTAATATCAAGTGCTCTGAATATTATTTTATAATTTCAGATTTTCATCTGTTCCCACCAGGAGTTCTCATTTGCTGTAAATGTATCCCGATAATTCTGCTTGATCATCTTCTCTCTAGTTGCTGGGAAATGTTAGATAAGTTGTTACTTGTTTCTTGCTAGGTCATGGATCTCAGAACTGGAGTTGGGGTTTCCCAAGTGGTTAGAATTCCATTGGTAAGAAAAGAAGAAGAGTTTTGGCACCCAGTCTAGAGGCACAGGTTATCAGTTCCTCGACAAAGGACATGGAAGAAGCTTCTTCACTCTGCAGTTTCACAAAATTCTCTTGGCCTCCAGGAAAAGGAGGACTTACTCATTTCCATCTCAGTCTTCAGTGGGTCAGGGACACCTTACATGTTCATTTGGAATGATGTCAACCTTCTTCTTATGGGTTCCAAAAATATAAAAAATACCAATCTTGAGGGGAAAAAACGAATGAATTTTAGGATAAGTCCAGAAGTTGTAAGGTTGTCAACCTTCCTCCTGTGGGTCCACAGATATCTGAAAGCCAGGGTCATCCTAAGACCTACTTCTTATACTCCTTTCCCCTAGGCAATAATCATTTTCTCCAGTAACTTACCCTGCCCCAGTTCTTCCTGCTGTGATCCTAACCAAGGTCGGATCCCAGTTATGCCAGTTGCCCATGTGTTCCAAAATCTTTTTGATAACAGAGTCAAATAGCTTGGAAGGGGAGTTGATAGAAAAGAGGAGGTAGCCTTTATGCCAGAATCCCTGTTCTTGGCACCCATTTTCTATAACACATAAAGTGAGTTGGTTAAATACCATGTTAACTCATTCAGGAAACTTCTGACTATCTGCTGTGATACCAGGAAACCATGCCACTGAATTTTTTCCCCCTTAACTAACATGTATACTCAGGGAAGATGGGTATAAGAGTCTAAATTTTGATCACAGTATAAGTGGTACTTTTGTGAGTGTTGAGTGGTGGAATAGCAAATAGTTGAGCTGCCCTATGATTGTTCTAAATACATTTGTCTTGTGTGCAGAGATTTATAGTGAAGCCTGTGAGCTGGAGATGCTACACATCTACACTAATTAAAGAGAAAACAATTATAACACAGTCCAGAACAATAAGAATGTGTTTCTATAGTGCAGTCATTCATAGGCAAAGCAGAACTAGCTTGTTCCACTGTTTCTGAACATTTTTAACCTACACACCACAAAAATTAACATTTTATATTCAACTTCATAAAAGATTTCAATATACTGAAAATTTATCCCTGCAAATTTTTTTTCTTGAACTTGGTTGAAGTTTTTAAATTTTTTTTCAAAATATAAAATTTTGATATGGAATATATATTTCAAATTCAAGTTCTGTCCTTTATCCACCACAATATGTTAAGAATCAGTAAATTACGCTATGACAATTTGTTTTAACTTGTTAGTAACCTGCTATGTCACTAATAAATACAGAGCTGTTGTGACTAAATTTATGATCTCTATTCCACTGAAGTTAGAGCATTCAAACACTTTATGGTTTCAAGTTATTATGGAATTGGAAAGACATCTTTGATAACCCCCAATGAGATCACAAACATAATACCATATAATTTTCTTCAGTTCTGTTCAGTTCATTTTTTTCAACAATGGCTTAATATATGATTCATAAGGCTACTTTTAGGTGTAGCTTTGAGGCAAAAATCTTTGTGGAGTTGGGGTGCTGGTGGGAATTAGTTTGAAGATACAGAAATTCAAAATGAAGCAATTATGTCACTGGCCATCGGACAAGCAAGCCAACAAAGTAACCAAGTTTGTTGTTAAGCTGGAAGGTAAAGCAAATATCTACACTGAGAGATGATGGCAGGTCTCACATTTAAAGAAGCATATCCTCAGGTTTTCCAACTCAAATCCAAGTCATATGAGAAATGCTTGCCAGACCTGGCCTGGTTTAGCCAATTCAATCAAATGGTTCATGTCGAGTCTGTCAAATAGAGAAGAAATCAGACTTAACTCAGTATCCTAGGAAGGCAAGAACCAGTACCAGTTTAACCATAGAAATGATCCAAAAATTGCATGGGATATCCTCAGAAGATAGTGAATTTCCTGTCACTCAAAGTGGTCCAGTCAGTAATTGAATGATATAATTTGTGATCCCTGTGTGGTCTGGGTTTCTGATGAGAGAGGGAATTTCAGCACCAGAAGTACTGTTAAAGTATCTTAAATTTACTCTCAACTTTGGAAGTTTGTAATCATTAACATACAAGTTTTTAAATCTTCATCTTCTACACTTGTCAAATATTTATATATAGTTAAGTTTTGTTGGGTATTATGAAATTATTGATATTTGACTATTTCCATCTACAAAAAACTCACATGAATCAACCAAACATGATTCCCTAACAAACAGAAGTAGAAATTACCTAATTAATTTTGTGGTTGCTATGATGTCTACCCTAGATTCTACCACTTTTTTCTACCATTTTTTTGACAACAACAAATTCCACCTTATTCCCAAAAAGAGTAGAATATGGGTCTCTTCTCCATTAACCATTCCTTCCTCATCCATTACACCTGCCCTCCTTCCTTCTCCTCACTACATTAACATTGTGTCATGCTGTGAATTTAAATTTCACACTGAAGTTATCCTAGATAGTATTTCATAAAATAAACCCTAAAATGCAGGCCATGTCTCAGTCCACTTCACATTCTCCCCTACCTTTATTTAGTTTGGCAAATTCCCTAAAGACATTTTGAAAAAAAATTAATTTTGGAAATTATCAGCTTGTACCAGAATACAGCATCCCATAGGAAAGTGTGGTCCAAACTTTGGTAATTTTGAAATTTATAACCCAAGAAAAGTCTAGTCCAGAAGGTAGTTAAAAGAGTAACCAAAGTAGAATTACTGTGGGTCAACCCAGAATGATATCTCAGGACTACAGTTCTGAAAGCTTTCAGCTGAGATATAGTATTTAAAGGTCTATGTACCCTGTATATAGAACTAAAGATCCCAGACTTCAAATTCACCACTTGTTCCAAGAGGATGAAAGACTTAAGAACAATCATTTAATTCCTTTTAAGGTAGGAATTCTAGTTGTGTTTCAGAAGTCTGTAATAGATTTAATTAAAAAGTAAAAGGGTTATTATATAATGGATCATTAATAGAGGATAAAGTGTGTCACATTTTAATAATGCTAAATATATGCCAAATAATGCTAAATATTAAAAAATGTTTAGGAGGCTTTTACAATTTTTTAAATCAAGTTAATCATATTCTCATTCAGTTCAACAAATGGCCGTCAATTATGGAAACATTATTGTGCTAAGTTACTTGAGAGAGATAAAGATATGAGTAAGATAAAATTCTTGTCCTCAAGAGACTTGAAATCTGCTGATGAAGTCTAAGGAAATACTAGATAAAATAACTGCAGAAATTAGAGAAGTCAATTATTTGGCTGATGTCTCAGATGCATCTTTAGTCTGCTGTTCCAACTTTTTGTCAGGCCAGCAACTTCTGAGTGCTGTAGCATATTATAGGAACAGTGAATTTCATGGCATGCACTTTTTGGCAGACCTCCTTTTCTATAATGTAGTGTTATATGGGATCTTATGTTGATGAATCAGTCTATAAGCCCTTAATAGTGCTGGCTGAGGCCCTGCAGGCAGGAAAGGCAACCCATACCCAGAATATGTATCAGTTCCAGCCAAGAAAATATGCTGTCCCTTCCAGGGTGGAAGAGGTCCAATGCAATCCATCTGCTACCAAGTAACTGGTTTCCTCTAAGGATGATGTCATATCAGAGCTCTGCATTGGTTCTGTTGCTGCCAGGCTGAACGTTGGGCAGAAGCAGTTGCTAGATCATCCTTAGTGAGTGAGAGTCAATGCTTTTGGGCCAATGAATAGCCTTCCTCACTGTCAACACAGCTACTCTATTTATGAGCCTCTGTGTTAGCACCAATGTGGCTGATGACAAAGTCTGGCTAAAGTCAAGGGGCTGAGTCATTCTATTTAATTTTTTTAGTGACTCTGCTCCAAAGTGTACCACTTCTATCCTAAGATATACTGCAGTGGGATTTGCCAGATTTTATGAATTTGTGGATCTTTCAGAAATCTGTCAGAAATGCTCATGGTGGACATCTCTGCCATGGTCATTTGAGGTTCTATGTGCCTAGAGCTCTCTCTCAAAAGGTAGCATGGGATTTTTGGATTTTTGTTTTGTTTTGTTTTGTTTCTCCAGAACTACAGGAATTTACAATGTGGTTCTGCAGTTAGGGATTGCCATAATTCCTCCACAGTATATTTTTATAGAGAAGTTTCCTCCAAAATAATAAAGTCTACCAGGTCTGATGGCTCTAGTAGCAGAGTTGATTGCACTGGAGACTGGACCACTATAGAATCATTTACTCTGAGCCCTACTCAAAACCTTTAGTGTCATTCAGAGTTGTACAGACTGAGTAACACTTCCAAGTGAGGAATATGCTTCTTTCTTAGTAGTTGGATGGAAGGTGCTACATGCAACAAACTTCCTTTATCTTTGGAAAAATGTCCTGAGATGCTTTAGGCTATTGGATCCCTAAAAACTTCACTGATATGGAAGCCTCCTCCATCTTTGTAGGTTTGTCTCCACCTTCTGAATATCATGTATATATCTGAGAAATTCTTCTAGCGTATCTGCTCCCTCATGTACATCTTGTCACATTAACATGATGCCATTAATACAGTGGATCAGTGTAATGTTCTGAAGACTATCAAGATGGCTCAGGTTCTGAGATTTAACTTGGGACTACGCTATGACAGTGGAGCACAGCAATTGGTATAGCCCTGGGTCAAGATAAATGTGCACTCTTTTCTCTCCCAGGTGAATGCAAACTGTAGAGACGGAAAATATTAGACTTGTCAAATCAATGGCTGTATATGCTCTGTGTGTGAGGTCTTGCTCATCTGCTCTACCAAAGATACTACATATAGCCCATCGTCTGCAGGTGAGTCACAAGCTCACTAAGTTGTAGTAGTCCACTGTCATGCTCAAAGATCCACCTGACTTTTGTAGGTTGGCAAAAAAATGAAGATATCATGGGACTACCTTTTAGATGTTTTTAGGTCTTTAATAGTGGCAATAATTGTTGCCATTTCATAGGATGGAATATTATTTTGGATGTACCATCTTAACTGGAGGGTAGTGGGACTTTTCAGAGGTTTTCATTTAGTCTTCCTTTTAAAATATTTATTACCCCATAGGCCAAAGAACCAATGAGGAATTTCTTCCAATCACGAAGTGTGTCTACTCTAATATATTCGGGACGAAGGTAATGTCACAAGGTGAGTCTGTGAGCCTAGTACCCACTGTGAGCTGAGTCCTGTGCTTAAAACTACATTTAGCACTCAGTCCTCACTGGCCTCCCACTCTGACAGAAGGGCCATGATACTGCTTTCAGTTTCTATTTATCTATGTCAACGCAGGTCCTGTGTCCACCAGTCCTTGAAATATTTGGATGTTCCCTTTTTCCCACTGCACGATTACTTGAGAAAATGGTCACAGACTTTTTGGGAAAGGACTGGGGAATGGTTACCTATCCACTTGCCATGAGAGTGTAGGGTACTTCCTTCAGAGGACCTGGCTTCTCATTTAGTCAGTGAATTCCGGGCCTGGAAACTGCCTCAAGTCTCGCAGTAGGCAAGAGATTGTGACTCTTCACTGAGGTAGGTGCCCTTATGTTCCTGATTATTCTTCCCTGAATTTTGTGGCTTGTACAGATTGAGTTAGACTGTGTATCAGGTGACTATCATAGGTAAGATTTTAAAATTTGGAAATATGTAACCTCATCAGTA
The DNA here is from genome assembly GCA_002007465.1 of Ailurus styani. Lineage (NCBI taxonomy): Eukaryota > Metazoa > Chordata > Mammalia > Carnivora > Ailuridae > Ailurus > Ailurus styani. The sequence goes on along the minus strand of LNAC01000043.1, from coordinate 7,112,949 downwards.
TCTTTATCTGTTGAGTGGTTAAGATTTAGCGAGTTGTCCTGTGTCTGAGCCATAAAAATTCACCTTTCCCACTTGGAAGTAAGAACATCACAGGTCTTGCACTAGTTGTAACCACTGTGGCCTCTTTTTACCAACTAGAGACTTGCTCTGGCATTGGCCTGGGAGTCTCTCCTCTCTTAGATTGCTTTGTAAGGTGGCACGTTTCTACTTTGTTGGGTTCTACCAGTTTCACATTCCACTGTGTAAGACACCACACCACTTGCTTTCAATTATTTCATCTCTCCACAAACTGGCTCATTGATATAGGTTGTGACTATATCCAACCGGGAGAAAGAATAATGTGTACGTATGTGCATTCTGTTTGTCATGGGTGTGTGTTTCTGGGGTGGAACAGGAGAGGTGGTGGTGGAAAAATCTCTCTCAAATGTCTTTTTTTCCTTCTTTATAGCACCTTCTGGCTCCCTAGTTCATTATAAATCTAGGCCTGAGACAAATAAAACATAACTCTCTAGGCTTCCTTCAAGGTTAACTTTCAGAGATCTGATACTGCATAGTAAACTTAGCTGTCAGAATATATATTGATTTCACAAAGTCATTTAATAGGTTTCTCATTATATTCTTGCAGATAAAATGAGTGAATGGTGGATGAATGATAATAAACTTACCATAGTGGTTTTCAGTAACCATTCCCAAAGTTTATCTGAATCACTGTCAGCCTAGAGTTAGGTCTCTTGTGATATGCATTGGGTACTGTCTTCTTCAACATTTTAATCAATGACTTGGATAAAAATAAAGCTACACTTACCAAAGCAGAGGCAGATGAAAAACATTAAGATTTAAAAATAGATTTAAATTGTGGTACAAAATGATAAGATGGAATTTGGAGACGTATACTATGTTAGAATTATAATGCGCCTAAAATACCATGTAGTTCAAACCACTGATTTTTTTGGATAAGGAAACTGATACCTGGAGTGGGGAAGTGATTTACCCAAAGTCACTCAGCTTGCTTGTAAGAGAGTTAGGCTTGAACTCTGAATTGTCTTCCTAGTGCTATCTGCACTTAATAATATTTTTTATTTTTCTCATTTATTAATATTCTTAGATATCCTTAAAATTATCCTCAAAAATTGATTTTCAATTTGCTGAATTCCAAATAGATATAAGAAACTATGTTTATCAGTATAGAATCCTATATTTTGTCCAAAACAAACAAAAATTGCTTATATTAGTATAGGAGAGACAAAGCAGGTGTGAAAAAGACATGATTTTTTTTTTCTTTACCACAGTAAGTCTCTAAATTGTGATTTAACTTCATAAAAAGCTAATTCAGTCCTAGACTGCATCAGTGGACATGAAGCATTCAGACTGAGAGTAGCTTTTTCTTGCATTCTGTTCTGCAATGATCAGACAACTTCTATAACACGCTATCCAGTGTTAGGCTGTACCTTCACAAAATAGAGAACATTCATCAGAGGGCCATCTCTGGGGAGAATCTGGAAATCATGACAAAAACTGAATATTCATTAAGACAGACAATGAGCTATTTCACCGAGGGGAAATGGGTATTTTAGTTATGCATGTGCTTGTTTGTTTTCTTGATATAAGAAGACATTTAGGGGCACCTAGGTGGCTCAGTCACCTGGGTGGCTCAGTCAGCCCATCATGATCCCAGGTCCTGGGATGGAGTCCCGCATAAGGCTCCTTGCTTGGCGGGGTGCCTGCTTCTCCCTTGGCCTGCTGCTCTCCCTGCTTGTGCTTTTCCTCTCTCTCTCTCTCTGACAAATAAATAAAATCTTAAAAAAAAAAAAAGACATTTAGAAATAGCCATAAAATGACTGAGTGATTTCTTTTAATCATGTTCAGTTCTGTCCAAAATGATCCAAATTTTCTGTACTAAAGAGACTTTGGTAAGACTGAATTTTATGATTAAAAATACCATTAATCCTCTTTGCTTTTATTAATCTAAAATGATCCAATGCCTTTTTTCTTTTCTTTTCTTTTTTAGAAACCACAAAGAGTTACATTTCTTTGTTTAGTATCTCAATATGTTACCCACTGAGCCAAAAGCTATAAACCCTAGAGCACTTTTATTCCTTTGGCTGTTAGGCTGTATAAGCAATCTGCAGTAGAAATTTTATTTGAATATTTCTCAGTTAACCCAGCCTGCATGTCTATAGATTTATGAGTTGCCCCATTGTAGTCATGGGCTTGTTTTAAATCTGTGAAAGGATTTTATTTCAAAGCATAATTTATTTAATTGATAAGTAATATCTTATTTCCACATGGTGTTAGGAGGTAGCTCAAAAAGACATTGAAAATAAAGTGTGCATTTTCTCTTTATTCTCTTCAAATGTCCCATTTTAGAAAAATATGAGTTGAAAATATTTTATTCATTAAAACATTCAGAGACTATATAATTTGGTAATAAAGAAAGCTTTGATCAACCTTTCCATAAGTGGGAAATTTAAAGTACTTTTAGGAACCAAGCAGAAAGCAAATTTCTCTGATACAACTAAGACTGGAATAAAAAATATAATAATTCACACTGATTTTTATCAGTGAAATAAAAGAAGATAGTTAAAAGAGTTAATTTTGAAAAAGAAAACAGCATAAACACTGATGGCCTTTGACTCTGCTATCTGAAGTTTAATAACAATAGTACTCTGTGTGGAACTGTGTCCAAGTGCTTTTTATTTGTAACATGGATAATATACCCAATGAAGAATTAAGGTATAAGAAATGTAAATTTCTTGGGACAACTGGGTGGCTCAGTTGGTTAAATGTCAGCTCAGGTCATGATCCCCCGGTCCTGGAATTGAGCCCCACATCAGGCTCCTTGCTCAGTGGGGAGCCTGCTTCTTCCTCTGCCTGCCACTCCCCCAGCTTGTGCTCTCTCTCTCTCTCTCTTCCACTCTGACAAATAAATAAAATCTTAAAAAAAAAGAAAAAAGGTAAATTTCTTTATTTTTATACAATTCAACCAAACCACTGTCTGAAGACCCTATTTTATACCAGAAAAATGTAATAATTGTCAATTTTGAGTAAATTTAGTAATTCAAACCCAGTCCTTTCAGGTTTTCCTTAAACCCTCCTTCTCCCTTGGAGGCAACTAATTCAGGGAGATTGAGTCCTAAGGCCTTAGGGTTATTGTTGAGAAATGAGTAAGAGAAATTAGGCCCTGCCTGAGTCAACAATCATCTGCTGGTGTCCTCGGGATTGGTGTGTTCTTGACTGCTTCTCAGTATCCCTTCCCTTCCTGCATCCACTGAGTTAATCTAGCTACTATTCCACACATTCTCCCTCCTCCTCGGTCTAATTTGTCTGTCTCTACCATTTCTTATTCTTTTCAGAGGCAGAGGAAATTTGCGGTGCTCTCCTTCAGCACTCTGCAAAACTGAAGTCCAGGGAGCTGGATCAGATCCTATCTAACTCGGTTGAGCATGGTGACAGATCAACTGTTGCTATGGTTCTGTCTAGAATTTTCCCCACATACCTGGCCCCACCTAGAAAATGGCACAGTCTTCTTTGAATTCCCTAGCTCTCTCATGGCATTCTACCATTCGGGGCTGGTGCTGTAGTTCATTGAAGAGATCCTCACCAGAGTCTAACTCTCTTGCTTCCGCATCCCATTCTTTATTTCCCCATGTCTTCAAAGATTTAAATATTTTACTTTAATCTCTTCACCATTTGGAGCAAAAGAAATGCCTAAGAATTTTCCCAGTTCTTTGTCTCCCAAACCTCGACCATTTTTTTTTCCATAAAGCCTAGTCTGTTGCCACTATTATTTTCTGGTTTTTAAAATACCTCATTCTTGCAGAATAGGAGTGTCAAGTCCCATCACAGGACATAGGGGAGAGACATCACTGCACTGAAAGAAAATGTGTGTATGTACGGGGAGGATGGATAGGTCACATTGTACTTCACAATACTGTTACATGCTCGGGTGCCTGGGTGGCTCAGTGGGTTGAAGCCTCTTCCTTTGGCTCAGGTCATGATCTCAGGGTCCTGGGATCGAGGCCCGCATCAGGCTCCCTGCTCAGTGGGGAGCCTGCTTCCTCTTCTCTGCCTGCCTCTCTGTCTACTTGTGATCTCTCTCTCTCTGTGTCAAATAAATAAATAAAATCTTTAAAAAAAATACTATTACATGCTCACTATGGTGCTTACTGATTTATTAAAGAAAGCCAGGGGCTTATATGGAGAGAAAGCCTGATGTCACTCACAAGAATGTAGTTCCTTAAGGACAGGGACTTAGTTTTCTTTACTTGTATAACTCTAGAGAAGTGCGGGATACATAGCAGGTGCTCAATAAATCCTGCTTGGATGTCTGGAGGAATGTACCTCCTGTATCTAAATTGAAAGCATCCTTAGGTTCAGCACTGTGGTTCACAGTGGGCCTGGAAGTAAATCAAATGACTTAAACAGGACTTAAAACAGGACTAAAGCTTTCGTAATTTCAAAATGAGAAATAGGTTCATTTTTACATTGCATCTTTGAAATGTTAGATAGTTTGAGTCATTTTACGGTTGAACTCTGACAAATATCTAAAATGTGACTGCTCTGTTGGAAGAATGGAGACTAACGGAACTGTAAGCCATGTCCTGTAGCACACTGGTTCACTGGTTTATTGTGAATGGGTCCCTAACTGCCAGGCGTCGGTCCCCTTAGTGCTGAGGGTCCCTTGGCTAGCACCTCCATCTAAGAACAGTCCCCTCCTTTTGTCCAACTTGTCAGGCAACTTCCCAGAGCAGGAGGGGGTGGGTCTAATGTAAAAAGTGTGACCTTTATTCAAGTTATCTAACTTCTTTGATTTTGTTTCCTCTAAATGCTAAACTACCTAGCATTTAAAGCAATGTATCCAGCATATGAGATTACCAAGTATGTAAAGCAATGAAAATGTATATTATATTATATTATATTATATTATATTATATTATATTATATTATATTATATTATATTATATTATATTTTCATTGTTGACTGCCACACAGGTGCTATTCAGTAATATTGTTTATTATTACCTTGTATGTAGAAAGGCTGATTTTGAACAAAGCTGTGTACATTTTTTATATACTGGTTATGAAGTGCATGTCAATTTATGCAGCAAAGAATCCCACTCTGTTTTAAAATATTAATTATGCAACACATGTATCATCTTCTTCAGGCCACTTTTTAAAAACTAAAATGAACGGTGTTAGTGTATAGGCAAATTCATATTCTTTAGTCCATTTTATCTCATCTAATTGGTGTATCAAATAAAGTAGAAGAAAAAAAAGTTCCAGGGTAGTAACTTATACTATTTAACTTATACTTATACTATTTAAATTGAAGTTCANGAAAAAAAAGTTCCAGGGTAGTATATTAACTTATACTATTTAAATTGAAGTTCGTTCACTCTGAATTATTCTTATTCCCTCTGATTTTGGCAGTATGCTGTGACATAGGACTTGAAGCAGTATTAATGACCTGGAACCTAAAATTAAAAGAGTACCTTAAACCAAAGGCAGACCCTAACTACGGAACTATATATTAGTGAGAGATAAATAAGACTTTCAAAAGACATATTCGTTCATTGCTTATTCCTTTCCTTAGATTTCAGTAGTTTATTCCTACAAAAAAATATGATCCATTTTCGTCATAAGGCCCGAGGTCAAGCACCCTGGGCAGCAATTTCCTTCGAGAGCTGAAAGCTGGTATTTGAGGGATGGCAGCGGAAGACTATCGTTTGGATTTCCACTTTGGAAAATGGAATAGGTAAGAGTTCATTCTGAGAGATTATCTAAAATTTTAATTAAGTAAATAATTTGGCATGAAAAGAGAAGGTCATTCGGTGAAAGCATCTAAATAATTTTAGCAGTCAGAGGTCTTTTATTTGTGGTCCTTTTAAGTGATTAGTTGTGTTATAAGAGGGTGGTGGAACAGGATCACCCCTCCACCAACAAAAACAAACAAAGAAAATACCCTTATATTTCATAATGTGGATTTTTCACGGGATCCATGTGGAATAAGTTGTTCAGTGATCAATAGATTTATGTTCTCATAATTAATCCTACAGAAGTCTAATGGTATTTACAAATTTGCAGTTATCATTACCCCTAACGGCTGAAAGAAACACAACTTTTGAGACCCCTTGTTGTCTTTTACCCCAAATTATTTGCATTTTCTAGATTTTAAAATAAATGCTTAAAATTCTTTTAAAAAATGAAATTAATGCTTATTCATTATTTTAAAATCAAAATTCCATTTGAGATTTTAACTCATTGATTTCATCACTATTCTTTTCCTTCCTGGCTCTCCTTATAAAACATAGAGATTAAATGGCATTTAATTATCCAAAAATGGAATAGTCAAGCTTGCTTGTCACCCTTCTGTAATCTGTTAAGGCTGTAATAGACAGAGAGGTAATATTTCTCTTTGTACTGTTTGGACAGAGTGTTATAATTTCTTTTTGATTTTGATTAAAATTAGAGCCTACCTTCACCATCTCATTCCAGATTTTGCCTTTTAATTGTTATAATGTCCAAATTACTCAGGGCAGTAATAGTGAAAGACAGAGTAGGCTTAAAAACAAAGAAATCATTAATAATCCATTCTAAAATATTTGCCTCAAGACAAGGCATAAGTAAGAAAGGACCGATTTTAAACAATAACACAGGCCCCTTCATTAGAGAAATAAAGTAAATTCTCCTTAGGTTTCCCATAGACTGCCATTTACCATTATCCAGTTTTGATAATGAGTTTGACCAGGTATTTTTCTCTTTGATTCAAACTGTTCTCCCTAGAGAAATAGCCCATAGGGAAGTAATCTTCTCAATCCAAATTTCCTATGCCAGGAACATTGACAATCCTGGCATCCGAAAGCACTAAAATCATTAAGTCAGATAATGGCTATTTATGTAAAGTTCAGAAGGTTGTTAAATTGATTCCAGATGTCTAAATAATCTGCATTCACATTAGCAGGAGGTATACCAAATATATATGTATGCTGTATATACATTAACCTACCACCTGCCAATTATATCAGGAGAGTCGAACAGGACCAGGAGTAATAAAATCTTAATAGCTATAATCTATAGCTCTGAAGCCAATCTTCTAATATGAGCCAAAATCCATATAGCTAACTCACCTTTACTTTTATCAAAATTGCTTTGAACTAAAGAAAGGAGGAAAAACCTTGGACATGAACACATTAATTCCATTAAAATCATGTCTATTATTAACCTAAGGTAAAGTCTGAGAGGTATATTAAAAAGTGAGTCTTTGCTTTCCATTATTCATTCCAACAGAGGATTTTAACTGTTGGGAACCTAGTGTAATGCATTCCTTGAAGGTTTCTCAAGAATAATTTGGGGATGTTCCTGTTATGTCTATTTCTCTACTTTTCTTTTGGCTAGAATATAGATTGTTTTGAAAAGTTGGTCCACCATATAAAGTACAATGTTTTAGAAAACTTGATTTGTGTTTGTGGATTCCCCTCCCCCACTCTAATGACTAAATGATTTTAGAGGTAAATTAGTGTAGACTAGTTTACTTCCCATAGTTTGCTTGAGTTAACACTGTCATGGGGAGAATTTTAAATCAGAGTAATATCGGGATGCCTGGGTGGCTCAGTCAGTTAAGCATTTGACTTAACAACTTCAGCTCAGGTCATGATCTCAGGGTCCTGAGCTTGCCCAACTCAGGCTCTTTAGTCAGCAGGGAATTTGTGTGAGATTCTGGGATTCTCTTTTTCCCTCTTCCTCTGTCCCTGCCCACTGTGCTCTTCCTTTCTCTCTCTCTCAAATAAATAAATCTTTAAAAAAAAATCACAGTGATGTCGAATGGTCATAAAAAGAAATTTCTAGATGTAAAACATTTATGAGGTCTCTCATAAGTTGTCTTTAAGGTAAATATGGGGCTACGATGATTTAGCACTAATGAAAAAAAATGAATATGTACTCCTTTAGGGCATAGGATTCCCCTCCTATTTTCTACTAAAAAATTAAAAAAACAAATATGAAGATATATAAAATATTTGATGACACACACTCTAAAATTTGGCACATTGCAACAAAATATAAAAAGTTAAAATGATATAGGCTGCTGTGCTGAAGAAAATATGTGAGCATGTTATGATTCTTCCCCTAAAGGAGTGATTCTGAAGTTTTGGTGTTGTGGTCACTGAGGATTTCATCATAGTAATGAACTCTCTTACCAGATAAACGCCCCTTCACCTATTTCACATATATTTGATGACTGCCTGAAGCCAATCTATGAGCTTCCGAGAAGAAACCTCTCCTCAATGATACAGTCCTCATCCTAAAATATTTTTGTCAAGTAGATGAGGCAACCACACATGAATATGACATGTGTGTGCCTCAAAAGATTTGCAAGGAACTTTTAAGGCTGTTTAGGTCAGGGGATGGTTATATATTGATGGATGGATCGGAAAGTTTCATGCTGGAGATTTTATTTACATTAGAACCAGGGAATATACTGGATTTGAGAAGAAACAGACTAGTTGAGTATATTTCAGACAGGGGAGCTAACGTGAGGATAAGATCAGAGAAAAGAAATCTCCGGCATGTTTGGTGATTGGCTCAATTCCTCAAATAGACTGGCTGGAAAATAGTGATTTGGAAGAATGTTGGAAAGTTGATTAGAATTGTATTGCATGGAGTGCCTGGGTGGCTTAGTGGGTTAAAGCCTCTGCCTTCAGCTCAGGTCATGATCTCAGGGTCCTGGGATCGAGGCCCACATCGGGCTCTCTGCTCAGCAGGGAGCCTGCTTCCTTCTCTCTCTGCCTGCCTCTCTGCCTACTTGCAATCTCTCTCTATGTCATATAAATAAATAAAATCTTAAAAAAAAGAATTGTATTGCATATCAGATTACATTTAAAAAACTTTACTGTTGGTAAAGGAAGCCCATGGCAAATATTAAAAAAAAATGCGACTTCATTTATAGGGGCACGGGAAAGATTAATATGATGAAATTCATAGGATGCAACGTGAAAAACTAGAGGTGAGCAGAGAAAGATAAAAGTCCAAATTAGGGTTGTAACATTAAGAAAGGTGAGGAAGGCGGCAAATTGTAAAAGAAAAACACAATTTGATGTTTATATTCATGCAAATATAAATATAAGCAGACCCTTAATTCACAATTTGTTGCGGTTGCTTTACATTTCAATAGAGCACAAAGCATGCTTCATAGTTTTAGAAGAAGTTTCAAGGGGTCTGAACTATATTCTGCTCTGGAATGTTCAAAGTGCTAACAAATTAAAGGCTACCAGAAACTCTGCTTAACTTTATTTCAGCAATTAGGTGTGATTAATAGCCTTTATTAATATTCTAAAAACACCTAAGTATTCTCTAGTACACAGTTTCTAATTCTTATAGCAGTAATGAATATGACTCACAATTCTGACTTTTATTGTGACAAAGCCATGCTTATCATTTTTATTTTACATATATCACTGTTTATCCGTGTACATATTGGGAAGAGGAGGTAATTTTGAGCCGCAAGATTTCTGATTCATCGAATATTTTGAAATAGAAGATTTTCTACTCTAGCTTCACTCAGGTAAAAATCATCTACTTGAAAATGTCTTGGAAACTCAGAGAATGGTAAGAGCAAAGACTATAAAACAAACAAAAACTTTCCAGAAAGAGCAAAACTTTTATAATTACTAGATTCATGAAAAATAATTAAAATAAATTTAGCATTTTAAAAATCAGCAGGAGCAAGTAAAATAATTATGGATCATAAGCACTGTATTAAAAGTTTTTATAAAGAACATGAACATGATGTTAATTGTATTTTTCAGTTAATAATTAATATGAGGTAATTTTGGTTTTAGTTGAAAATTTAGAGGCATGTTAAGAATGCTTTGAGATGACTTATTTTACTAGAATAAAGATACCAGAATTTTCTCATTTTTTACAAAACATATAAATCTATGTCTTTATGTCTGTCAATCTAATTCTATTTTCTTAGTTCTATAGCTTCTACTAAAAGAATGAATGATTTCGAATCTAATTGTATTGACATTTTACAAAAGCTAACAAACAGATAAGTAATGAAATGTCTTCATTTTGATTTTTTGAAAAACAGAGACTTACATTTTCCAAAACAGAGAAACAAATAACTATCACATTGTGACTTTGAGACAGAAAAGAATTTTTCATTTTTGGCATTATCTGCTGATGTGTGACAGTTGCTTTTTTTTTTTTCCAGATGAGAGTTGTGCATCAAAGTTCAAGTCCCAAGAGATGTTATCAGTCTGAACAGCCCAGTGAACAAATATTTGTGAACCTCCTTCCAAATGAAATGTTCTATAGAAAGGTGGAAGTGGTAAGAAACCGTTGAAACAGTGGTTAAGAAGGTAGGTCTTTGTGGGTACTGATGGGAAATAGTCGTTAGGGGAAAGCTGCTTCACCACACAGGAAACAGAAAAACTCTTGAAAGCATCTTGTCCAGCTGTGGCAGAAGAATTTACATAGATAACATTTTAAAGCCAGAGAGCTTGTACGGACTCAACTGGTGACCAAGAAAGGGGGCGGTGAAGGGCTGCGGGGCGGGAGTGGAACGAAAATGTTTCAAAGTTGCAAGAGCTATTCACCCTGCATTTTACAAATCACGTAACTACATATCTTCCCAGAAAAGATGTTCAAAATAAAGACCTACATGTCTTTATATTGAAAAAAAAAAATTAGACGAGTTTCAATAGAGGTTGAAACAAACAAAAAGTTTATAAAGCAAAAACTCAAATATTTTATAGTTTAATACAACCATTCTTAAATGCCTTGAAATTGGAATATTTATATTTTGTTTACAGATGTTGAGCATACAATAAATATATATTTCTAATAAGTATTTAAAATGACAATAACAACAAAGGTTACCATTTTTTGCTCACTGCTGAGGAACTGCTTTGTTGTTCTGATTTCACTGAATTGTTCCGAAAAGTGTATGAGCTTGGAACTGCTCTCCGCATGTTATAGATGAGTAAATTGAGACCCGGAGTTGAGGCTCTTCACCAAGATCACAGGACACAGAGTGTGAACATCAGTGTGTTGAACTCCATAGCTTGTAGCTTGTTAAAACATGCTGTGCTACCTCCACCAGACTATTTTGAACCACAGTCAAAATAATTACTTTCCATTTTTGTTTAGTTCTCTCTTCTATTATCAGTTATTTTTTCTCTCCTAGCATTTCATGTATCTCCACATATATCTGCATATCTTATCCTTAGAGAAAACTTTAGAAATGTTTTCTTGGAAAGGTTTCCTTTATGGCTGCTGTTTTTGTTCATTATTCTGTTTTTTTTTTAATTTATTCTTCTCCAATAATTTGACATTTTACCAGAGATATTTCATTTTAAACACTTTGAAATATGCTTCAACAATAATATTGTGGCTATAACTCAAATTATAACTCACATGTAAATAATTATGAAATATATATGGAAAAAAGAAGGATAAAGCAGAAAATGACCTAGAAATTAAACTCTTTAACATCTTGATGCAGTGGTCTTTCTTAATGTTCTATTCATCCAGTGAATTTATAATAGTTCATATGTTGGTGATTCGTTTAAACAACTCCAATACTATTATTGGGGGGAAATCTCAAGGACAAACATCCTGATATAGTAATCTCTAATTTGAGACCATCTGCACATACAAATAGCTGGTGTGCATATTTTTCTATCTTCTTGCCTATTTTGTGAATCCCCTTTTTGTAGGTGCTCTAGTCTAGTAAGAAAGCTACCTCCAGTTGCCTTTTCACTTTGCATCTAATATCTAAGCAAAAATATTGCACACTATCCTCTTTCTTCTTTTCCCTGATTTAAGTGCTTCAGGAAGGTGAGATTTGATCTGTACAACTGTTTTGTTTTATCCATGACTCCATGTTTCACATACCTATTGCCTAGTTCATCCCATTTCTAAGTGCTCTTTCAGTTTCCACCCCTCTTCTGACTATTCCTTGAACATATGAAAAGTCGATCTCTTTCTCCTTGTTTAAAGTATGTAGAAGACTTCTTTAGTACTTTTCCCAATCTCACTATATAGTTCTGTATCATACTCTAATTGAACTTACATCAGCCTAAAATATAATTACAAGACTATTTCACTGATTTTCTATTTTGCTTAATGACTTGTTTCTCATGACACATATTTGTGTGTTTTACAAGTGTTTACAACTCACTGGTGCTGCTTAGCTAGGCTTGTTCAGGGCTCCCTGAGAACCAAGACAGGCCAAAGAATGATGGATTATAAATCGCCCTCTGAGACACAACCTTTTATGCTGGAAAATGATTGTACTTGTAAGCAGTTAAGACTTGTCTAAAACTCTTTACAGGGTCCACAGTCACAATGTCATTAATTTTTTTTAATGCAGCTCTTTTGGATTTTGAAATACAATAGAATCTTGAAATTAAAGCATTTGAACAAGGGGGACCATCTGTGGTAATCTAGGCCAATTCTCTCATTTTATAGTTGAGGAAAGTGAGATTCAGCCTTTTATATTCATTGAAGATTGGATCAGGGATCCAGTTATGTTCTAATTCCCAATGCTATATACTTAGTTTAGTATAGTTATTATCAATTGGTTTCAGCCCATAAGGCATTGAGCCAAGGGTTTTGGTCAGATTAAAAATAAATCTTCAAAATAGTCTGGATACCTTTTAAATGCCCAAACGTTCCTATTTTAGAGGAAAAAATGAGACGTAACATTTGGATGTCCTCATGGCACCTGATTCACACACTTTCAGATTTTGAAGGTGCGAATCTTTTATTNACGTAACATTTGGATGTCCTCATGGCACCTGATTCACACACTTTCAGATTTTGAAGGTGCGAGTCTTTTATTTTTTTTTTTAAGATTTTATTTATTTATATGACACAGAGAGAGATTACAAGGAGGCAGAGAGGCAGGCAGAGAGAGAGGGGGAAGTAGGCTCTCTGCCTGAGCGGAGAGCCCGATGTGGACCTCGATCGCAGGACCCTGAGATCATGACCTGAGCTGAAGGCAGAGGCTTCAACCCACTGAGCCACCCAGGTGCCCTGAAGGTGCGAGTCTTGAGTAACATTTTGTGATCATACTCTTTTGGTCCAATTGTACCCTTAAGCAATTTTTTTAGAGTGAACCACATGAAATTACTAAAATGGAATCAACCTAAGTTACTAGAACACCACACACACAGCCATGAATGAGTAAGTGCAAACTCTAGGATTAGTGACTTTGAGGACTTGCACTTGACTTCTGTAATAGCATTTAAGTTTTCTCATTAGAAACATTTCTCATGCTGCACTTGAAAATGCAGTTCTTTGGTCTAGAAGAAGAGCTGGCAAAGAGCTTTTAGTTGTATATTTCAGATTTTTAAAGCATCTTTAATCTTCTCCTCTGTAGGCTAAATTCCTTCAACCAAATGTCTTACTTTATTCAAAAGGTAGTAATAGTTCATAGTCTTTGAATCTTCCATAGGGTCTGCTCTCTAGCTCTTGCCCTGTAGTTGTTTCTGTGCTTTTCATTAAGCAGGATGAAACTCAACTATCATAATCAGAGGGATCTGGGCTGTGTTTGTAAAGACAGTTCATTTTGATACTTATATTTGCATGTTCTTTCTCTACATTACCATATCATAGGTACATGTTTTGTTTTTCACTGTATATATTATTTATCTTGATTCAGTCTAAACAAATAACTAGCCTCCTCATGGCAATTTTAATTACGTCCTTGTTAAATTAAAATGGGACACACTCAAATACACACACACACACCCCACACACAAACTTATCGTTGTTGATTGTATTTGAAACTCATTCACATGCACAAATAATAATCTCTGTACTATACCTTTTCAGGCATACATTCTTAGAGTCTATATGAATTCTAGAAAGCTATCCTAAATATGCTATTGTTCACTGGTTTTATAGGTACCACTTCTGAGACAAGGGACATTGGAGCATAAAAGCTAAAATGTGATGGAATGAATTTGATCAGTAGACCTTGTGGACAGAGTAGGTTCGATAAGCACAGGGCAAAGAGAAAGAATTTTACTGAATTTTTTAAATAAAATTTTAGAATTTAGGAAAGAATTTGAAATGGGTTAAAAAATATGAGAAGTTGAGAAAGGACAAAATACAAGTAAGAAGAAAATGAAAATATAAATAAGTATAAGTCTGTTGGACAAAGTGTAAAAATACTGNCAGAAAAGAATTTTTCATTTTTGGCATTATCTGCTGATGTGTGACAGTTGCTTTTTTTTTTTTCCAGATGAGAGTTGTGCATCAAAGTTCAAGTCCCAAGAGATGTTATCAGTCTGAACAGCCCAGTGAACAAATATTTGTGAACCTCCTTCCAAATGAAATGTTCTATAGAAAGGTGGAAGTGGTAAGAAACCGTTGAAACAGTGGTTAAGAAGGTAGGTCTTTGTGGGTACTGATGGGAAATAGTCGTTAGGGGAAAGCTGCTTCACCACACAGGAAACAGAAAAACTCTTGAAAGCATCTTGTCCAGCTGTGGCAGAAGAATTTACATAGATAACATTTTAAAGCCAGAGAGCTTGTACGGACTCAACTGGTGACCAAGAAAGGGGGCGGTGAAGGGCTGCGGGGCGGGAGTGGAACGAAAATGTTTCAAAGTTGCAAGAGCTATTCACCCTGCATTTTACAAATCACGTAACTACATATCTTCCCAGAAAAGATGTTCAAAATAAAGACCTACATGTCTTTATATTGAAAAAAAAAAATTAGACGAGTTTCAATAGAGGTTGAAACAAACAAAAAGTTTATAAAGCAAAAACTCAAATATTTTATAGTTTAATACAACCATTCTTAAATGCCTTGAAATTGGAATATTTATATTTTGTTTACAGATGTTGAGCATACAATAAATATATATTTCTAATAAGTATTTAAAATGACAATAACAACAAAGGTTACCATTTTTTGCTCACTGCTGAGGAACTGCTTTGTTGTTCTGATTTCACTGAATTGTTCCGAAAAGTGTATGAGCTTGGAACTGCTCTCCGCATGTTATAGATGAGTAAATTGAGACCCGGAGTTGAGGCTCTTCACCAAGATCACAGGACACAGAGTGTGAACATCAGTGTGTTGAACTCCATAGCTTGTAGCTTGTTAAAACATGCTGTGCTACCTCCACCAGACTATTTTGAACCACAGTCAAAATAATTACTTTCCATTTTTGTTTAGTTCTCTCTTCTATTATCAGTTATTTTTTCTCTCCTAGCATTTCATGTATCTCCACATATATCTGCATATCTTATCCTTAGAGAAAACTTTAGAAATGTTTTCTTGGAAAGGTTTCCTTTATGGCTGCTGTTTTTGTTCATTATTCTGTTTTTTTTTTAATTTATTCTTCTCCAATAATTTGACATTTTACCAGAGATATTTCATTTTAAACACTTTGAAATATGCTTCAACAATAATATTGTGGCTATAACTCAAATTATAACTCACATGTAAATAATTATGAAATATATATGGAAAAAAGAAGGATAAAGCAGAAAATGACCTAGAAATTAAACTCTTTAACATCTTGATGCAGTGGTCTTTCTTAATGTTCTATTCATCCAGTGAATTTATAATAGTTCATATGTTGGTGATTCGTTTAAACAACTCCAATACTATTATTGGGGGGAAATCTCAAGGACAAACATCCTGATATAGTAATCTCTAATTTGAGACCATCTGCACATACAAATAGCTGGTGTGCATATTTTTCTATCTTCTTGCCTATTTTGTGAATCCCCTTTTTGTAGGTGCTCTAGTCTAGTAAGAAAGCTACCTCCAGTTGCCTTTTCACTTTGCATCTAATATCTAAGCAAAAATATTGCACACTATCCTCTTTCTTCTTTTCCCTGATTTAAGTGCTTCAGGAAGGTGAGATTTGATCTGTACAACTGTTTTGTTTTATCCATGACTCCATGTTTCACATACCTATTGCCTAGTTCATCCCATTTCTAAGTGCTCTTTCAGTTTCCACCCCTCTTCTGACTATTCCTTGAACATATGAAAAGTCGATCTCTTTCTCCTTGTTTAAAGTATGTAGAAGACTTCTTTAGTACTTTTCCCAATCTCACTATATAGTTCTGTATCATACTCTAATTGAACTTACATCAGCCTAAAATATAATTACAAGACTATTTCACTGATTTTCTATTTTGCTTAATGACTTGTTTCTCATGACACATATTTGTGTGTTTTACAAGTGTTTACAACTCACTGGTGCTGCTTAGCTAGGCTTGTTCAGGGCTCCCTGAGAACCAAGACAGGCCAAAGAATGATGGATTATAAATCGCCCTCTGAGACACAACCTTTTATGCTGGAAAATGATTGTACTTGTAAGCAGTTAAGACTTGTCTAAAACTCTTTACAGGGTCCACAGTCACAATGTCATTAATTTTTTTTAATGCAGCTCTTTTGGATTTTGAAATACAATAGAATCTTGAAATTAAAGCATTTGAACAAGGGGGACCATCTGTGGTAATCTAGGCCAATTCTCTCATTTTATAGTTGAGGAAAGTGAGATTCAGCCTTTTATATTCATTGAAGATTGGATCAGGGATCCAGTTATGTTCTAATTCCCAATGCTATATACTTAGTTTAGTATAGTTATTATCAATTGGTTTCAGCCCATAAGGCATTGAGCCAAGGGTTTTGGTCAGATTAAAAATAAATCTTCAAAATAGTCTGGATACCTTTTAAATGCCCAAACGTTCCTATTTTAGAGGAAAAAATGAGACGTAACATTTGGATGTCCTCATGGCACCTGATTCACACACTTTCAGATTTTGAAGGTGCGAATCTTTTATTTTTTTTTTTAAGATTTTATTTATTTATATGACACAGAGAGAGATTACAAGGAGGCAGAGAGGCAGGCAGAGAGAGAGGGGGAAGTAGGCTCTCTGCCTGAGCGGAGAGCCCGATGTGGACCTCGATCCCAGGACCCTGAGATCATGACCTGAGCTGAAGGCAGAGGCTTCAACCCACTGAGCCACCCAGGTGCCCTGAAGGTGCGAGTCTTGAGTAACATTTTGTGATCATACTCTTTTGGTCCAATTGTACCCTTAAGCAATTTTTTTAGAGTGAACCACATGAAATTACTAAAATGGAATCAACCTAAGTTACTAGAACACCACACACACAGCCATGAATGAGTAAGTGCAAACTCTAGGATTAGTGACTTTGAGGACTTGCACTTGACTTCTGTAATAGCATTTAAGTTTTCTCATTAGAAACATTTCTCATGCTGCACTTGAAAATGCAGTTCTTTGGTCTAGAAGAAGAGCTGGCAAAGAGCTTTTAGTTGTATATTTCAGATTTTTAAAGCATCTTTAATCTTCTCCTCTGTAGGCTAAATTCCTTCAACCAAATGTCTTACTTTATTCAAAAGGTAGTAATAGTTCATAGTCTTTGAATCTTCCATAGGGTCTGCTCTCTAGCTCTTGCCCTGTAGTTGTTTCTGTGCTTTTCATTAAGCAGGATGAAACTCAACTATCATAATCAGAGGGATCTGGGCTGTGTTTGTAAAGACAGTTCATTTTGATACTTATATTTGCATGTTCTTTCTCTACATTACCATATCATAGGTACATGTTTTGTTTTTCACTGTATATATTATTTATCTTGATTCAGTCTAAACAAATAACTAGCCTCCTCATGGCAATTTTAATTACGTCCTTGTTAAATTAAAATGGGACACACTCAAATACACACACACACACCCCACACACAAACTTATCGTTGTTGATTGTATTTGAAACTCATTCACATGCACAAATAATAATCTCTGTACTATACCTTTTCAGGCATACATTCTTAGAGTCTATATGAATTCTAGAAAGCTATCCTAAATATGCTATTGTTCACTGGTTTTATAGGTACCACTTCTGAGACAAGGGACATTGGAGCATAAAAGCTAAAATGTGATGGAATGAATTTGATCAGTAGACCTTGTGGACAGAGTAGGTTCGATAAGCACAGGGCAAAGAGAAAGAATTTTACTGAATTTTTTAAATAAAATTTTAGAATTTAGGAAAGAATTTGAAATGGGTTAAAAAATATGAGAAGTTGAGAAACGACAAAATACAAGTAAGAAGAAAATGAAAATATAAATAAGTATAATTCTGTTGGACAAAGTGTAAAAATACTAGGAAAAGGATAAGTTAAGCAGACTAACTACTTTGGCAGTACAGAATAAATTATCTCTATGTATACCCCAATATCTATAATGAAAGAAAAAACAAACCACAAGTCTGAAATATCATTGTGCAAAGAAATGAGAAATAATCATCATTGCTATTGTTATTTCTTTTACTTTTGGTCATATTGAACACAAATCATTGCCTATAAATTCAATACGGTATTATTGTATCAGTCAAAATAATTCATATTGAATTCTACATCTTTCCTTCACTTTCACTTTTACAAAACACTTATATTACATTATTGTTGTAACTTATTGCAAGATGTCATTCATTAACCTCAATCATGTGAACATTTCAGACATCTTTAGAAGTGCAGAATTTTTTTACTTCTTTGTAATATCTGTTAGGATTAAATAAAGATTACTTTTAAAATACCCAGAATACTCATCAAAAAATGCCTAGAATATTTATCAAAGGAAACACATCAAACTGTTTTTTAAATCCCAGCTTTGCCTCACAAATACCTTCTCTGTAAATGGAAGAGAATTTTTAGCATTTAGTTTAATACTTTGATGTTTAAACTATCTAAATTAACTTTTAGTTTCCATTTCTTTGGCCAGATGGCTCTTTTGTCATGATCTGGATGATGATGATGATGGTGATGATGATGATGATGATGATGGGAAAAAGAAAGGAAGGCAGGGAGAGAAGAGGAGGAGATTTTCTAAAGCAGTCACTTTAACTCATAATGGACCTCATTTTTTTTTTTTAAGGATTTTATTTATTTGAGACAGAGAGAGAGAGAGAGTGTGTGTGAGCAGGGGGAGAGGCAGAGGCAGAGGAAAAAGCAGACTCCCTGCTAAGCCAGGAGCCCCATGTAGGGCTTGACCCCAGGACACTGGGATCATGACCTGAGCTGAAGGCAGAGGCTTAACCATCTGAGCCACCCAGGCGCCCCATGGACCTCATTTCTAAAATAAGGAAGTTACTAAATAACCTCTAAACTCATCCACTGGCCTAAAATTGTGAAATTTGTTATGCCTAGGTTTTAATTTCTGATTTGTACTTAATATGATCTAATTTCAGAAGTTAATTTACAGATGGGGTATCAAGTGTAAATAGCTCAACAGACCTGCTCACATTAAAAAGATTTTTGATCTGTGCTTTTTTCCCCCTGTATGGTTATTTTTAAAATATGTAAGTTGAGTTTTTTAAAAAAACCCACTACATTAAATCATGTCCAATTTTAAGTTATATAGTAGATCGTGGTTAGTAGAAAAAGCACAGCCCCTACTCATCAGAAGGCTGTAGTTGATATCTATATTCAGCCATTTATTACCTCTCAGAATTAGAGACAGCTTATGAACATCACCGAGCACTGGTCTATTTGTTTTGAAAGGGAAGTTATAATACCAACTTTTTGAAGTATTTTACTCCAACTAAATAAGAATATATATGCAAGTCATCTAACAACCATAAAAGATAAATAACAGCTACTCTAAAACTTCTACATTCGTCTTTCTGTTCCCACTTGTCTTAAAATTACTAAAATGTATTAAAAATGTATTAAAAACATTTTAAAATGTTATATTCTTAAAATTCTGGTCTCCTTTTTACATTTATTTTGTGTTTGTATGCTACTTATGGGATGGGGTTACATTCAAATTGTGTCAAGTGTTCATATGATTTTACTATGTCAATTACACAAACTTTTAATATTTATTTTTAAAAAGCTGTGTTTAATAAAAATATCATTTTCAAGAAGATTCTTTTTATTTCAAAAAGGTAGACTACCATTTGTTCATATTTCTAATTACTATGAATAACCAATTAGTTCTCACTGAGATAAGAATTTTCATCTCCTGGTAGAGATAGGAAATGTGAATGTGCCTTTGAAAGGAAGTACACCATGTGGTCTGAGATTATAGTAACTGCTTTTGAATCTGTTATGTCCCAGAATATACAAATGAATACACTGTAAGTAGATCTCTATCAAGAAATCAATAGATAGGATTCTAACTGACTTAGGTCCAATATAAAATATGACTGAATCTAATTATGTATTTTTGTGTAATCTGTGGTTATGCTATTTTTACTGTTTTTGATGATGATGATGATTCCAGGTTTTTAAATTATATGACCAAGAAGAAATACATGATAAGTTTTGTTGTTGTTTTTTTTTAAAGAGATGGCTCTGCTGAACTCAATTTTCATTTGTCAGCCAAAGCACTTCAAATTAAAAATTTTGGTAACAGAGGATAAGGGTACTGAACTAGATGGAAGAAATTCTACATTGAGCGGCCCTTACCATAGAAATGAGTGCCATTGCATATACATCATTAGAAAGCAGAATTGATGGATCATCCACATAGTTGAAGTGGACACTAACGGAAAGTCCTGTGAATCTGCTGAGATCATTTGAATATGCCACTGTAGAGAGAAGCACTGTAACAGTGTAAGTGAGCCAAATCATTCCAGGATTTCTGGTTTGGAAAGTGTGATGAATGGTTTTCTGGTTAGGGAGAGAGAAAAAAGAGAAGAATTTGAAAAATAACTTTTGTTCATTGCCAAAATATTTAAAGATAAATTACATAAAGACTAGAACCTAATTTTCAGAATGCCAAATTGTAACACATGGGGCATTTCCTGAATCCCCAATTCAACACTTGATAATAACATTAGAAAAGTTTACATCACTTCTGGGATAATAGCAGAATTCACTAGAGAAACATGTGAATGACAGACTACGCTCTAGTTCATCATTTGGCCAACTGCTGATTCACCAACTGTCACTCCAGCCAGTTCTCATGGAGGCTGATGAGTGTGCCTTGAGTTATCACAACAGGAACAGCATGAATAGGCAACAAAAGAAACTGAGTCTCTTACAATGGCATCCGCTATGAAAATCATTTGATCTTTTAGGATAATAAAGATTGAAATAATTTGGGTAACACTCATATATTTAGCCATTCATTATTTTTAATGACATTTTAATCAATGTGCAAGGAGGAAAGCAGTATAAAAGGAGATTGAATTTACCACAGTTAAATTATTCAGTTCAGTATCTGGTGAATAGTCCATCTTTTTCAGTTAATTTTCCTACAGAGCTGCCCTCAGAAAGCCTACTCATGTCTAAAAGGTTCTTGAAGGTTACTTTTAATTTCCACTGTTGATGAAACTACTTTTGGCAATCAAAGACTTCCTACAGTTAAAGACCTAAAGGTACTCTTAAATATATAAAAATGCTTCATGGAAATAAATATAAATATGGTTGAGCATTTGTGTATTTGAGGAGGCATGAGATAATGTGAGAAAGTTAGGATGGCCTTTGTGTATATATTCCTAAGTTAATATTTACCATAGTCATCTTTATCCATACAAAAAAAAATTATTACTCAGTGTAATTTGTTATGTGGTAGGATGTGTTTCAAATATTTGGGTATACTTAAAAGACATATACAAATAAGTCTATTACAAATTCTGTATTTTGTATTACTTCACATTCGAATTTCATACTGTGGTTTTTCTGTGATATTTACATCAGTAAATATGCATATATATATCAAAAGAAAACATCCACATATATATCTTAATAAATATTCTGAAGTTATGTTGGGGTAAATGTTTATCTAAAGAATCATTTCCTTTTTTTTAAAGGATGAAAGTAGGAATTGAAATTATCCTGTAAAAAAGTGCAGTAGCACTTTTTTTTTTTTTTAAAGATTGTATTTGTTTATGACAGAGAGAGATAGTGAGAGAGAGAACACAAGCACAGGGAAACTGGAGAGGGAGAAGCAGGCTCCCTGCTCAGTAGGGAGCCTGATATGGGGCTCAATCCCAGGACCCCAGGATTATGACCTGAGCTGAAGGCAGACGCTTAATGACTGAGCCACCCAGGCGCCCCAACAGTAGCACTTTCTTATTGCTGCACTTTGCTTAGAACACATTCTCTCCCCTTCTCAAAACCTTGGCAATTGTTGCCTCTTAAGGCATTTAAATACAATGAAACACTGTTTAGATGTCTCATCATCTGAAAATAGAAACAATGTCAAAGAATTTTAGTCTCCTATAATTGCTAAAAAAAAACACATTTTGTAATAATAAAATTAAAAAGTAGAATCTAATAAATTCATAATTTTTAGACCTTTTTAAAAAGATTTCTTTCAAACCCAGAAGAATTTGTAGGAGTTCACTATGTTAATAACAGGATGATAAGAGATTAACGGTTTCAATGAACTGATTATTGATTTATAGTCAATCATATATGCACATGGGAGTGCGTGTGTGTGTGTATGTATCTTAAGTGGCTAATCAGAAATGGAAAGATCAGGTCAATTAATGTATTGGCTGGTTGTTTTCACTCTTATCATTCAGTCAACAGAAAATGTCTCATGTGGGAAAGTATCTATACAGTAATAGAATCATTAAATTCGCCCAGAGCACTGTTTATAGGAAGCCTTTTCTATGTTTCTTATGCCTGGGTGCCCCTTCTATGCCAAGGGGGATGGGGAACACTGCCCTCTGTTTCCTATATCATACTGAGTTAATTTTCTGTATATTTGTGTGTTTCATACCACTAAATTATTTGTTGAGTGCCTACTGTCTAAACGATACCATGTCAGATGCTAGAGCCTATATCCCATTGTATCCTTTTGTACTTAGTACCTAGGCCATAGAACTAAAAAAAAATAATAATAATAATAATGTTTATTGAAAAAGATATAAATAAATAAGAGATGAAACAAGAAATTAGACAGAAGGAACAGACATGTTCTCTGAATTCTGAGTTACCTAATTACATGCCCTGGTTTTTAGATTTGGACAATGACTGCTGCTTATCTGCTAGTAATAAACGACTTTGGACTTCAAGAGAACTTGTGCAGAGATGCATGTACCTCTCATCCCACATCTGGATGGCAAGGGGACAAAGGCTGTGCTTTGTATACAAGAATCTGTTCCTCATTTAAAGGAATTTTCTTTTTGGGGGGCACCTGGGTGGCTTAGTCATTTAAGCACTGGACTGTTGGTTTCAGCTCAGGTCATAATCTCAGGGTTGTGAGATCAAGCCCTGCACCAGGCTCTGTGCTCAGCGTGGAGTCTGCTTGAGATTCTCTGCCTCTCCCTCCACCCCTCCTTCTACTTCACACACACTCTCTCTCAAATAAATAAATAAATAAATAAATAAATAAATAAATAAATAAATAATAAATAAATAAAATCTTAGAGGGAAAAAAAAGAATTTTCTTTTTCTGAGTTGCGGCAGAGAATGTGCTGCAAGGAGCATCTGTTCTTTCTGAATTTTAGTACTAGTTAGGAATCCTAGTTTAGCCCACAGAGATTTATTTTTTGATCCTCTCACCATCCAGTTCAGGTCTTTGGGGTGGAAGTCTATCTGTGTACTGCTATTCAGGACCCAGACTTCTCCATATTTCTCCTCTAAAGCTTTTGATGTTCTTACTGGAATCCTTTCCACTTAGCTGGGTAACAAGTCAAGAGAACAAACATGGGGCACAGCATGAAAGTGTTGAGGGGTCAGATCTGGAAATGGAGTACATCAGCTTCACTGACTCCATTGGCCAGTAGGTACCACATATCTGCAAAGGCTCTTGAGATACGTCTTGCAGTGTGCACAGGAAGACAAGGAAAAACATGGCTACTAGTGAGCACTAACATTCTCTGCTACAATTGGCAACATTTTAATGTGGACCTGTACATGTAGGATACA
This sequence comes from Ailurus styani, assembly GCA_002007465.1. Lineage (NCBI taxonomy): Eukaryota > Metazoa > Chordata > Mammalia > Carnivora > Ailuridae > Ailurus > Ailurus styani. The sequence goes on along the minus strand of LNAC01000043.1, from coordinate 7,089,075 downwards.
TGCTATACCTTCATGGTGTTTCGGAGTTTATTTTAATATTATCTGTCACTACTGGCACACCTCAGTGGCTCAGTTGGTTAAACATCTGCCTTCGGCTTAGGTCGTGATCCCAGGGTCCTGGGATCAAGCCCCACATGGGACTCCCTGCTGGGTGGGGAGTTTGTGTCTCCCTTTCCCAACTTGTGCTCACTCTCTCTCTCTCAAATAAATAAGATCTTTAAAAAACACATTTGTCACTACTCAGCATAAAAAGGAAAGGAGAGGAAAGAATAAGAAGAAAAATGACGTTGGCAAATCATAGTTCTTTTTTCTCTTCTCCAATAGAATAAGCAATGGTCTTATGTCTTTCGGAAAAAGAAATTAGACTGCTTTAAGAAAGTTCCCCATAGGTTTATAGTTATGGGAAAATGACCTAAAGTAATTTTCAATATGCAAGTATTTGTAATTATTCATATATGTATGGTATATGAGTGTGCATCTATATATTTATACATCAATCTCTATATGAATCCACACACATCCATATACTTCCTCTGAGGAATTGCATACTTCTTGTCTTAAGAAATAAAGGTGCAATGGGTATTTTCTAGATTAGGAAACAGCAGTTAGAATGAGAGCATCAACTCTCACTCAAAAACATTCTTTATTCCCTTCCATCGTGGTGCAAGCTCTCCCCCAAAGTCTAACATTTCTCTTTGAATTATTTTCCCTTTTTATGATGGAAGGGAAAAATGTGTCCCCTGGAGGCATTTCACAGGCTTAGAGTAACAGCCAGAATTTCTCAGATTGCCTTCTATAGGACTTTGAAATCTCAAAGGCAAGCAAAGTCAATAGGGAGGTTTTGCTACTTATGGTTCAGTGATCTCATCCTTGCTTTGGGCAGGCCATGGTGATAGAAGAGTTTAAGAAATGCAGGTTATAGTAAAAGTTTCCTGGGCATCTGGATAGCTAAGACAAAATTAGGTAGAATGTCATCTGCAAATAAATCAACTCAACATCTGTCTGATACATATAAACATATCTTTATAAAGGTTATCTTATACATTACATGGTTTTATTCTAAAATTGTATAGTCACTTGTGGAAATTTCACCTTAAAATTTATTTTTAACTTTTATTTTTTCCCTATAGATTTTTGGATTATTTTGAGATTTATTATAATTTAACTTGTGAGCAATAAGATATTTCATATCAAAAATTATTCAAATAACCTTTTAATTAGTTTGCAGTGTGCTTGCTTTTTTTTTTCTTCTTTCCATTATACCAAATTTTAATGTTTAACTCTAGCAAAATTCAATGTGGAATAAAAGGACTATGCTAAAAAGTGTTTATTCAATAGGTCTGTTTTCATATGGTTGAAGTCAAGAAAAGCTATTAATGCTAGATACTCTAGTAAAAACCTAAAGATACTCTAGTAAAAACCTAAACATTTCTCTTAGTTCAAAGCTTTTCATTACTAACCTATTGATTTGAAATTATCTTACTATAAAATTTAATGCAAAATATACACTTTAAGTATATCATAAATACTGAAACATTTACAAATATAGTCAGTGAAATGAACATAGCCTCCTATTACATGATCTAATAAAAACTAAATTTATGGGCGCCTGGGTGGCTCAGTGGGTTAAAGCCCCTGCTTTCGGCTCAGGTCATGATCTCAGGGTCCTGGGATCGAGGCCCACATCGGGCTCTCTGCTCAGCAGGGAGCCTGCTTCCCCCTCTCTCTCTGCCTGCCTCTCTGCCTCCTTGTGATCTCTCTCCCTCTGTGAAATAAATAAAATCTTTAAAAAAAAAAAAAAACTAAATTTATAGTTTATTTAATATAGAATAATTATAGGTTAGTTATTAAATTCCCTATAGGAACCACTTTCTCACCTTTTATTTTTATAGTTTGAATGACCTATTTACATAATATTAAGTATAAAAACTATTAAAAGAACTATTATAAATTTATCACATTTATTTATTCATCAAATGTAATATTGATAGCCTATTATGTTCTAAGTACTATACAGTGAAAATTTAGAAAGTGATATATTGATAATTACCACATAGCATAGTTGTATTTTATAGGATTCTGAGAATTTTCATGTATAGTACCTTATTTGAGTTTCAGAAAAAAACAACAGAATTCCTTTAAAAAAATTTCTGGTACCCATATCTATGAATCTTTTCTCTAGCACATAATGCTGCTTTCTATTAAATGTTTTCTATTAAAAACAAAAGTTTCTAGAACATTTCATATATGTAATCTCCTAGCTAGACAATGTTATTTAGGTCATACTTTCTTCTTTCACTTGCCTAAACAATAAGAAGTTTTATGGATTTTAGAAAGGGTAGAGCTAAATAATACCACCCCTAGGAGTTGGGTTTAAGTTAATTGCAAAATCCATCTTCTACTGTATTCTACATGGTATCATAAAAGTTTCATTAGGTGAAAAAAGAGATGAGAAAAATAGTTTGAGAGTTCATTTACTGTTTCAATATCCATAGCACCACTAGTGGAAAGAATGATAAGCTTAAAATCAGGCGGCCTGAATTTGAGTTCTCCTATACTTATCAGTTATAGTACTGAGCAAGTCATTTAACCAATTTCCACATTCTGTGAAACTCTGTGAAAAAGGTTTTTGCTGTTGATGATAATGATGATGATGATGGTGATGATGACAGGCTAATAATTATTGAGAGCTTACTCTCTGAAGTCCTTTACCTTGATGCTTAAAATGCATTATTATTATTAATATTACATTATATTAATATTATATATCATATAAATAATATAATTATTAATTATTAATAAAACTTACTTCATAGTGATGTGAGGATATCTATCATATATATATGTAAGTGTATTTTCACATCCATAGCGCCAATGTTACTACATTCAAAGGTGTGTTTAAAAAAAATGGAGTATTGGTTTCTAAAATTTATGTGAAAAGGCAAAAAATCCACAACAGTGAACACAATATTAAAGGAGAGTAGCAAAGTTGGAAGACTAACACCCAATTTCAAGACTTATTTTAGGGACACCTGGGTGGCTCAGTCGTTAAACATCTGCCTTTGGCTCAGATCATGATCCTGGGGTCCTGGGATTGAGCCCTGTATCGGGCTCCCTGCTCAGCAAGGAGTCTGCTTCTCCCTCTCCCACTCCCCTGCTTGTGTTCCCTCTCTCGCTGTGTCTCTTTGTCAAATAAGTAAATAAAATCTAAAAAAAAAAAAAAAAAAGACTTATTTTAAAGCCACAGTCATCAGAATGGTGACATATTGGTGAAAGAATAGATAAGTAAACCAATGGAAAAGAATAGAGAGACATAGATCCACATAAATATAGTCAACTGATCTTCAACAAGGGAGCACAATTGAGTACACAGTGGAGTAATACAATTGAGCAAAAACAGTCTTTTCAACAAATGGTGTTGGAACAACTGGACATGCATATGCAAAAAAAAATGAGTGCAGAAATGGAAATTACACCCTTCACAAAAATTGACTCAAGATGAATCATATATCTAAATGTAAAATCTAAAAGTATAAAACTCCTAGATGATAACATAGGAGAAAACCTAGACAACCCTGGATATGATAATGACTTTTTAGATACAACACAAAAGGCATGATCGTGAAAGAAATAATCGGTAAGCCAGACTTCATTAAAGATTAAAACTTCTGCTCTGGAAAAGACACTGTCAAGAGAATGGGGAGACAAGCCACAAACAGTGAGAAAATATTTGCAAGGACATATTCAAAAGAACTACTTAATTTTTTCTCTAATAAAGTACTCTTATTCAACATATACAAGTAATATTTACAACTCAACGGTAAGAAAATGAACAACCTAATTTAAAAATGGGGGAAAGATCTAAGCAAACATCTCATGAAAAAAGATATACGGATGGCAAATATTGACATCATATGTCAGTAAGGCACTATATATTAAAACAACAATGAGATACCACTACACATGTCTTAGAATGGCCAAAATCTGGATGGCTGATCATGCCAAATGCTGGCAACAATGTGAAGCAAGAGGGACTCTCATTCACTGGTGGTGAGAATGCAAAATGGTATAGCCACTTTGGAAGACAGTTTGATTGTTTCTTACAAAACTAAACATACTTTTTACCATAAAATCCAGCAATCATACTCCTTGATGTTTACTCACAGGAGCTGAAAATTTAAGTCCATACTAAAACCTGCTCAGGAATTTTATATAAGTTTTATTCATCATTGCCCAACTTGGAAGCAAACATGATGTCTTTCAGTAGGTGAGTGGATAAATAAACTGGACCTCCAGGCAATGGAGTATTATTCAGCACTAAAAAAAATTATTAATGAAGCCATTAAAAGACATGAGGAAGCTTCAGTGCACATTACTAAGTGAAAGAAGCCAATGTGAAAGGACTACATACAGTGTGATTCCAAATATATCATTTTCTGGAAAGGCAAAACTATAGAGACAGTAAAAGATCAGTAAATGCTAGAGGTAGGGAGGGTGTTGTGGAGAGGAATGAATAGGTTGAACGCAGGATTTTTAGACCAGTGAAAATACTCTGCACGATCCTGTAATGTTGAGTGTATGTCATTACATATTTGTCCAAATCCATAGAATTTACAACACTAAGAATGAACCCTAATGTAAAGTATGAACTTTGGGTGATTATAATGTGTCAGTGTAGGTTCATAAATTGTAACCGATATACCAGTCCGGTGTGGGATACTGACTACAGGGGAGGTTATACATGTGTGAGGATAGGGGGTCTATGGGAAATCTCTATACTTTTTAATCAGTTTTGCTATGAAACTAACCATGCTCTGAAAAATAAACTCTTTAAAAAAGTTCATGGTGGCTGCTGTGTGTAAAATGAGAACAAGGATATACTAGAGAACAATTAAGAAGCTACTATGCTGGTCAAAAGGAAAACTAATCAAGGCTTGGACTAAAGTCAAGACAGTGGAAATAAAGAATTCATTTTAAAAATCCATTGGAAGTAGAGTGAATGGGCGTTTTTGCAGATTACAAGTGAAGGGTACAGGAAAGGGAAATATAAAATATAATACTTAAGTAACTGTTAAGTAGGCAGTAGGATATAAGTCTGGCTCAGGCTCAAGAGTGTCAGCATATAGATCCATGGTTCACAGTGAGCATTATACTGCCATCCTAGAATGTTTGGAAATTTTATGGGAGCATGTCCTGAACGTCGCAATGATTGGGAGGTACTACTGATATCTGCTTGGCAGTGAGTGGGAATGCTAGATGACCTGCGGTGGGTCTGACAGTTTGGCAAAACAAATGATCATCCCATGTCCTGCACAACTTTTCAGGGTTCCCCTCTACTAAACACCCTAAAAAGATAAATTGGTAGTAATTAAGCACATGATAATCCTAATTTTTTTTTACAAGAAGTTACATAAAAGGCCCAGTAATTTATGAGAAGCTTTTTAGAGAGAGGGAAATTTAAATAAATACAGTATTTGAAAATCACAGAGTAAGTTTAGTCACTCTGTTTGTCTACTCAATGCATTATTTTATGTCAGGCATACATCTGATGGTAAAGGGTTTCAGTGCGGCAGTGTAGCAATTTAAAATCAATGAGACCGATTTCATCTATATAACAGATGACTGAATATTACTTGAGTGCAGCTGTATTAAGGTATTTAGTTAATAAAAGATTTTTTTAAGACAATTCATATCACTACCGAGATAAGAAATCTCCTAGAGCAAAAATCACACAAGGAAGTGTTCTGTTTGTTTCTGGTTGTCTATTGTTTTCCAGCTCTGCTGTGACTCTGTCCCCAAAGGTCTACCATACAAGCTCTCTATTGCCTCTTATATTACTGTTTCTTTTTCCAATCTTTCCTCTAGTCCCTGTTGCCTATTGAAGTAGAGCTTGAGTTGTTTGTTTGTTTGTTTTTTCAGTATTAGTGACAAAATGCAGACCTTCATTTGTGGTGGAATTTCAAGATAGAAAAGATATTTGAGATCTCGGGATACTTTAACACTACCTCATTTCATGCAATGATATAGGAATTATTTTGATACTATACTTAGAAAAAGGCATAGCTCCTTTATAGAATATCAAACTATCTTATTGCTTTCACTTCAACAGTCTGAAATTTATCTTGGCCAGTTCTCTTACTTCCACTGGGTTCATTTCCCTCTTCTTATCATATACAAAAGTGAACTGTGTTTATTATAACTTACTCTAAACTAGTTTTTACTCTCATGCCCATTTCTACCTCTCTGTACTTTTATTTTCTTCTACTTCTTACATGTCAAAGTTCGATTTTATCAATCCTCCTAAATCCAAATATATTTATTATAAAGAGGCATGAGCATTACCTATGTTATGTCTTCTAATAAAGACATTCTTAAACATTTACTTGTTAAAATGAATTATTTTATTTTAAATTAATTTCCTTTTTTCCCCTGTATCTTTGAGCTAATAAGTATATCAATTATTTTTTCTAATCATGCCTGAGGGTCATTTATATTATCTACAAATTTTATAGGGGGATAGTAGAGAAGGCAAAGTTATATAATACTTCCTCATATAGAAAGCATTAGGTACTGTAGGAATGAGATCCACTGATAGAAATGTTATGTTTGTCATATTACTAGATATGATCATCCAGGAAATGGCATAGCCAGAAAGAGAAGAAGGCCTGACACATGCCAATGCATAGATTTTAGGTAGAAGAGGACCAGCGAAAGTGATAGGAAGGAGTAGCCAGTAAGATAGGGAAAAAACAGGAGATTCTGGTGTCATGGGAGACAAGAGAAAGAAGTGTCTCAAAAAGGAAACGGGGTTTGCTTTGTTAAAGGTTGCTGTGAAGTCAGAGATGGAAAAGTGTTCTTAGAATTTGGCAAGATGGTGGCTATTGACCTTAAGAGCAGTTTCAAAGGAAATGTAGGAAAGCCAGATTAGAGTCATTTGAACAGTTAATTGAGGGTAGATACAGAGAAAAACTTTTTTTCTTACAATGAAAATAAAAATTATATCTAGTGAGAATTTTAGAACAAGGGTAAAATCTTTCAGGATAAGAGATATTAGAACAAGGTGAAAACATGATTAAATTTTAGCAGCTCAGTCTTCTGATTTTTTTGATTATCCATGTAGCTTATAGAGGACAACATGTTTGTTACATATGCTCACTAAAATTTTTAAGATAATACAATTTCATATTCTGATAAAATAGGAATAAATATTAAAATGGAAAATTTGAAATTGAAATAAGAAAAAATATTCCTGATACATAGAAGGCATTCAAAATATATTTTTAAATGAATACATAGATCATTTGCAAATGATTAATGTTCCTGGAAAGGACATAAATCCTAGAGCTACTTTAGATATTTCCAGACTTGCTGTTGGGACTGTATTTATTCTTACTATTTAAAAGAAAGAAAATAAAGTCTCCCCGACCTTTTCTTTTTTCAAAGAACAAGTAGGTACTTGGTGAATATTTGATTGGCCATCTACATAAACATCATAGCTTAAATATTAAAACTACATAGAAAGTCATCTATATAAAACTGGAAGTGAGGGCACCTGGGTGGCTCAGTGGGTTAAAGCCTCTGCCTTCGACTCAGGTCATGATCTCAGGGTCCTGGGATCGAGGCCCGCATTGGGCTCTCTGCTCAACAGGGAGCCTGCATCCTCCTCTCTCTCTGTCTGCCTCTCTGCCTACTTGTGATCTCTCTCTCAGTCAAATAAATAAATAAAATCTTAAAAAAAAAAAAAAACTGGAAGTGAGAAAAATAGCCAATGACATTTCTTGTGTTTTGAAGCACTTACACTAACATTTTGTGCAAAACATTTTAAGTTCTTATTATAACAGTATAAACTGTATAATTCCAGTAGAATTTTTGTTCAGTGCAATTTTCTCTTTAACAGAATAAACCAAAATACAATGATAAAAACTGTCTTTCCTGGCAAAGCAATTTCTGTTGATCATCATAATGCAACTTCAGGAAGAATGGCTTTTTTAGACACATGTGTGCTTAAAGTTATTTTATGATGTAAAGCTAGGTCGGCCTAGAAATGAAAGCTGACCTAAAAATTGATTGGATGCGGGGAGCTTCTCCAAATGCTTTTGTGATATTTTGGAAACAGTAATTCAAAAGCTAACTTGGTAAGGAGATATATAAGTAGTTAAACAGGTAAATCTGTGGGTACAGAAGGGTTTCCCCTAAAAGCTAATTATTGGGACCTATATATCACAAGTCATTTATCCCTAATACAAAGTAGCTTATCAATAGAAAGGCTTTAGTTAGGTCACACTGAAACACTCATGCCTGATTCCAAATTGTGTCACTTATCTTGGCTTCATCATATTTACTGCTGTTTGAGGGCCGGTGGGGGTCGTTGGGGTGGTGGTGAAAACTGAGCTGGATTCATGGTTCTAATGAAATTGTGAATATTGAAATCTTATGAGATGATCTTTAATATGAATTACACTAAAGGTCTTTCGACAAAATCATAGACTCAGTTTACTATTTGCTACACATTCCCCAGGAATTCTCCAGATGGAAATGACCAATTTACTTCTAAGAGAAATTTGACTTCAGTTGTGTGTTAGACCAATGAATCTGTTAAAGGTATAATTATTTTTGTGGAGAAGATTATGAACTCAATGACTAAATTGAATATAATTTAAAAAGTTAAATTTTGTAATAGTAATTATCACCCTATTATGTGTAAATCCTATAATAATTCAATTTTATTCTTTGCTAAATTTGTCACACTTAAAAAAACACTTTTTAAAATGTGCATCATCTCTCTTAATATTGAAATTTCATATATCTCTTTTCCCATCCCCAAGATCACAAAGATGTCTTCTACCATTAGACACTCCTTGATCTCTGTCTGTTTCTAAAGGTTACTAAATACTGGCACATAATGTAAAGCTCTTAATTTCAAGATCTCACATAATTTAAAATAAACTAGTTCCTTTCTTTAGCAATTTCTAAATTTTAATTTTCTGCAGTTTAAGTTTGCTTACAATGAGTAATAGCTATATTTATGAACACTTGAGAATATAATCCATTCTATTTAGAATGCTAAATCATTTATACATTTATTCTAAACAATGCATTGGTTTCTCTTCTGTAAATAATCAATTGTTCTGGGAGAGAAGCATATTACCCTCTGTTCCCTATGCTAGTGTTTGCAGTTTATGTTTAGATATTCAAGTTCAGTCCTCAGGGGTTATTTTTTGATATTCCATGTTTGAAAAAGTGATGATTTTTTTTTCTGTCAGTAAAAATGAAATTTAATCATCATCCCGTTTGTAATTTTTCCTAGCAACCTCTACTGTTTTTACAAAATATAGTAGGAAATTTGTGAACCCACGTCTATATAGTACTTGGAAAAAACATAGATCATCTGCTCACTCTCCTCACTTGATGGATAAGAAAACTAAGGTTCTGACAGGTGAAATTATTTCTTCAAGATCATAAAACTGCTTAATAAAAAGGGAATGGTTCAAAATTAATTCCCAGGAAGGATGTTTCATCACCTGAAAAACAATCCCTGAAAATATGCTGAGTGAAAGAAAAACATTTTAAACAAAATAAAAGTCATTTCATTGTAGATACATAAACTATTTAGGAAGTAAAATATTATTTCAAACACACACACACATACACAAACATACATATAAGCTTGAAATTTTTTTTAAAAAAAGATTGTTATTTATTTGAGAGACAGAGAGTGGGGGAGGGGCAGAGGGAAAGAATCTCAAGCAGACTCCCAGTTGAGTGTGGAGCTGGACTCAGGGCTCTATCCCACAACCTCAAGATCATGACCTGAGCCAAAACCAAGAGTCAGATGTTACCTGACTGAGCTATCCAGGTGTCCTGATATGCTTGAAATTTTCACTGAAATGAATAGTTCCAACTTCCATTCTTTTCTTTCTAAAATTTTATAGGAGCAGTAGGCTATTTGTGTTCTTAGATATGCCTCTGGTTATTTCTGCATCAGAATCATTATATAATTACCCCATTCTAACTGTGATCAGATGAATGATCTTTGTACACTTGTACTGCACTTGGAAAATATGTTTATACTGAGTTGCTATGTTGCAGGACATTGATGACAAGTCTAGATGAAACTCAGAACAGCACTTTAATGGATTTGCTGCTGGCTATGAAAAAGTAGCCTTGAATTAAATCAAACATAGTTTTGGTCTTACCGTGAATCAAGAAAAAAATTCTCATATGGGTGCTAATAGCCTAATTTGGTCTTAAAAAGAATAAATCTCTAGGCACTCTCTGTACTATAAATTCCCATTGCTACCTCTTTATTTCCATGTAACACGTAAATCATTTTGTTCTATGAAATAAATGGTTTAGCATATGAATATTTCAAGTCTTGTAAGAGTATGGCAGCAATGCTTTTAAATGTGCAATTTCATAGACCACTAACAAAGCTGTGATTTAATTTTTAATAATGGTGTGACATAGATTGAATTCATCTAGTTGCTGGGTGGCTCACTGCATGCTTATATAGTTTTAGTATTCAGTGAGTAGCTATGTGAATTTTATTAAGCAAATGATTTCTGGAATACAGAGTGGTCTTCACTATGGAAGTAACATAAATCTGATAGCTATATAGTCTAAGGGCAGAATCACCAAAGAAATATATGTATCAATACTGAAGTCGCTTTTTGAAATAAAATGTTGGCATTTTCAGGTTTATTCACGCCTAGGAAATTTTAATGTATAAAGTTCAATGGACAAAGTGTGAATGGAGTAATAACAAGCTAGATTACAGATGCATTTTGAATAATCAACAGTTTGAAAGAAAAACAGGAAACTCTAATGCTGGTCTACTGCTGATGTACATTTGTGTATTTGTGTGTGTGTGTGTGTGTGTGTGTGTGTGTGTGTTTGCTTGTTTTACACACAGGAAAGATTGTAGCCAGTTTATTTGACTTTTATGTCTTTTACGTTTTATGTAAGCCCACACCTCTTATCTGCCTTTCAGCTTCACTCAAAGATTTTGTATTGTCCTACCCAACTTTTCTACATATACCATATCATTTTGATGGCCTGATTTATGGTATTTCCACAACTCCTGATTACTTTTGTTATCTAGACCTTAAGCATAAACATCATTATCATTTTAATTATGAGTTTATTGCTTAGATACTGGAAACATATATTTAAAGCCATGCAAAAACTACATTATTCAATGGTACCTAATAATCCTTAGGTGGATATATAGACTACATCTTAACCACACTAATCTTTTTGCAAAGGCTGAAAAATAAGCTTTAAAACTTTCCTACCATTTTCTTCAATGGCATTTGGACATTTATTAAAATCGCAAACCAATCTGTATTTTTTTAACAGGAACTTTAATAAAGTAGATAATGTGAATACAAATGCTTATCAAATATGCCTATTTCTAATCTTGGTTTGGTATATCTATAGTACAGCCCCCTTGTACACCATTACCAGAAGTGGCTACTGAATGCACTTTATTTTTTATAACTTGTGATACTGTGTAACTAAACGTGAGATTAAGTCATCATATCATCCTATCTTCACATCAGTTATACCTGGTAAGAATTAACATTTTATATAAATAGTTTAAAATTTTTATCTTTTCCATGTAATTTTCATTCAAAATTTGTTAGGCTTTCCCATATATCAAATGTGAAATGTAACGAGTAATTTAAGTAATTTAAGTCTAGCTTAATTTTTTTTTTTTAGATTTTATTTATTTATTTAGCATGAGTGCAGGGTGGGGCAGAAAGAATCTCAATCAGACTCCAGGCTGAGCAGGGAACCTGACATGGGGTTCCATCTCATGACTCTGAGATCATGACCGGAGTTGTAAACAAGAGTCAGATGCTTACCTGACTGAGTCATCCAGGTGTCCCTCGTTGAGTTTCTAATCACAGATATATAAAAATATATGGAAGAATAAACATATGTATAATTAGCAATATTAACTATAGGTGGAAATTGCAACACATTTTTTATATTTTTATATTTTATATATTTTTGTATTTTATATTTTATATATTTTTGTATTTTATATTTCTGCTTCATTGACTTGTTAATACATCACTTTGAATAGACATTCTCAAATGCAGATAAATTAACTTTACAAAACTGATCATTCATGCTGCATTACTAAGCATGTAAACTTGGTCATTTGTTCCAGATATGACTATAATGTTATGAGCTTAAACAATAGCTCCTTGGAGAGTTAGAAAGGACTCCAATCATCACCTCCCTCTGAATTCAGAATGTCTTGTACTGTAAAGAAGATTATCTGTTTTCTCTGTACATATGCTGAATACATTTATCTCAGCTTTCACATAAGAATTTTAGGAATAATAAATAGTAGTTATTATATCCATCCTGAACATTTATCTAGGGTTGAACAATACTGATTATTTAAGCCTTCCTCCATAACATTCTAGTCATTCTTCTCTAGATAAATGATAGTTCAAATTATATTTCAAAATCCTTTAGAGGAGACCATAGTTCCCTGATGCCAAGTGAAGTTGAGTATTTCTTCATGTATCTCTTAGAAATTTTTATGTCTTCTTTGGAGATATGTCTGTTTATGTCTTCTGCCCATTTCTTGACTGGATTATTGAATGGATAAAGAAGATGTGGTACAAATATACTATGGAATATTATTCAGCCATCAAAAAGTATGAGATAGGGCACCTGGGTGGCTCAGTGGGTTGAAGCCTCTGCCTTCGGCTCAGGTCGTGATCTCAGAGTCCTGGGATTGAGGCCCGCATTGGGCTCTCTGCTCAGCATGGAGCCTGCTTCCTCCTCTCTCTGCTTGCCTCTCTGCCTACTTGTAATCTCTCTCTCGCTCTGTGTCAAATAAATAAATAAAATCTTTTTTTAAAAAAAAAGGATGAGATATTACCATTTACAATGATGTGGATGGAACTGAAGGGTATTATGCTAAGTAGAGTAAGTCAATCAGAGAAAGACAATTATCATATTTCACTCATATGTGGAATTTAAGAAACAAAACAGAGGATCATAGGGGAAGGGAGGGAAAAATAAAATAAAATGAAATCACAGAGGTAGACAAACCATAAGAGACTCTTAACTATAGGAAACAAACTGAGGGTTGCTGGAAGGGAAGTGGGTGGGGGGATGGGGTAACCAGTTGATGGGCATTACGGAGGGCAACTGATGTAACTACCACTGGGTGGATTCAACAGACGAGTAACTGAACTCTACATCTAAACTAATGATACATTATATGTTAACTAATTGAATTTAAATAAGTTAAAAAAATAAAACAATGCACTCAATGTTTAAAACAAAATCAAAATGATTCCAATGGTGTATGTTGTCCTTCTCCCAATTTTAGTGAGGTAGTTTCTGGATATTTTTTGTACTTCTCCAGGAGAAATTTATCTCCCTACTACTTCCCCTAGTTCCCTGAAAAATAGGATGTGTTAACACCCTATTGTTCCTCAAGGCTCCTTTCAAACTATTATTTCAGTGTGTTAAAAAAAAAGGGGGGGGAAGGGGGGAACTCACTTCTTCAAATGTAATTTTTCTGAATCTATATTGTCAAACTTATATGATTGTTTCTATCTCAAGGTTTTTTTACCTTCTGTGTCTATCCTTTGACACTGATTTTGGATATTAAACGTACACAAGAAATACCAAGCTGAGGGGTAATGAGGATGAATTAAAAACAATCTGTTTTATTTTCCCACTAAGGGGGTACCTGGTGGCTCAGTCCATTAAGTGTCTGACTCTTGATTTCAGCTCAGGTCATGATCTCAGGGTCAAGAGATTTAGCCCTACTTTAGGCTCCATGTGCGGAGCCTTCTTGGGATTCTCTCTCTCCCTCTGCCCTTCCTCCTGTGCTTAGTCTCTCATAAACAAATAAACAAACAAATAAATAAATAAATAAAATATTTTTTAAAACCTCACTAAAATAAAAATAAACAGAATTTTAACGTGGGAACATATAAGAACAAATATAATGGGACCAGAGACAACCACAACTACATTTTGGAAGACATATGGACAGATAGTAACCAACATAGCAATCTGGAAAAACTGAATCCTAGATCTATGGTGGAAAAGCCAAGAAAGAGTCTATATTACAGAATATCCCCCTCAAAAATCATGAATTTGTGGTAACAGTTTTCTGTAGAAGAGTTTTCTGTATATAAAACTATATAGCCATTTGAATAGCTAAGATTATAAATATAGAAAACACTAAATGTTGACACGGATGTAGGGCATATGTTAAATGGTATAACCACTTCAGAAAACTGTTGGACAGTTTCTTAGAAATGCAAACACACACTTAGATATTTATCCAAGAGTAATGAAAGCTTCTATCCATACAAAGATTTGTACATGAATATTCACAGAGCTTTATTCATAGTGGCCCCAAACCAGAAATAATTCAAGTGACCATCAGTAGGAGAGTGGACAAACTAAAGGAGGTACACTTTTTTTCCTAATTTTTATTTAAATTCTAGTTAGTTAACATATGGTGCAATATTGGTTTCAGGAGTAGAATTCAGTGATTCATCATTTACGTACAATACCCAGTGCTCATCATACCAACTGCCCTCCTTAATACCCATCACCCATCTAGCCCATCATCCACCCACATCCCTCCATCTCCCCTCAGTTTGTTATCTGTCTTTAAGAGTCTCTTATGGTTTGTTTCTCTCTCTCTTTTTTCTTTTTCTTCCCCCATCCCATATGTTCATCTGTTTTGTTTCTTAAATTCCACATATGAGTGGAATCATATGGTACTTGTTTTTCTCTGACTTATTTCTCTTAGCATAATACACTCTAACTCCATCCATGTTGTTGTTAATGGCAAAACTTCATGCTTTTTGATGGCTGAATAATGTTCCATCATATGTATACACCACATCATCTTTATCCATTCATCTGTCAAGGGACATTTGGGCTCTTTCCATAATTTGGCTATTATTGATAATGCTGTTATAAACATCAGGCTGCATGTACCCCTTTGAATCTGTATTTTTATATCCTTTGGGTAAATACCTTGTAGCGTAATTGCTGGATCATAGGGCAGTTCTATTTTTAACTTTTTGAGGAACCTCCATATTGTTCCATACAGTGGCTGCACCAGTTTGCATTTCCACCAAGAGTGCAAGAGGATTCTCCTTTGTCCGCATTCTCGCCAACACCTGTTGTTTCTTGTGTCATTACTTTTAGCCATTCTGACAGGTGTGAGGTGGTATCTCATCATGGTTTTGATTTGTATTTCCCTGATGATGAGTGATATTGAGCATCTTTTCATGTGTCTGCTAGCCATATGGATATCTTCTTTGGAAAAGTGTCTATTCATGTCTTCTACCCACTTTTGAACTGGATCATTTGTCTTTTGGGTGTTGAGTTTGATAAGTTCTTTATAGACTTTGGATACTAACCCTTTATCAGAGATGTCATTTGCAAATATCCTTAAAGTACATTTAAAATATGGAATATTATTTAGCATTAAAAGAAAAAAAATTACTGTAAATGTAAGAACATTGGTGAATCTCAAAATCATTATGCTAAAAAAAAAGAAGCAAGAGACAAAAGGCTATAAACTATATCTCATCCATATAAGTTGCAAAATCATCTAAAGTAGTTGTCTGGGGTAAGGACTGAAGAGGGATTAAGTGCAGAGTGCCATAAGGAATCTTTCATAAGTAACAAATATATCATGCATTGTGATTGTGGTGGTGTGATCAGGAATGAATGCAACTGTCAAAACTCACTGGATTATATACTTTAGATAGATGTGGTTTCTTATATGTCTGTTATTCCTCAATAAAATCAATAAGTAAAAAATAATTTTAAAAAGAACAAAGAAACAATTAGAACCTCAGATCTTCTCAATCATTGTATGCTGCCAAAGGATTTGTTTTCTTTTGTGTTGGCAAAAGACCGAAGATCTCTGGACTAGGGGAAGTCAGGCACATTTGAGACTGGAGTATGCTTTTGAACATAGAATGATTAAGCAAATATTTACAATGCTGAATACTAATACCCTAACTTTCTCCTATTTTCACTTCCAGAATGACAGCAGCCAGGACTATATCCTTTAGGCAGCAGAAGATCTATATGGGGGAATCTGCTCAGCCAGGAGGAATAATATACTAGACTAAGAATATACTCTTGTTCCTTTTGGTTCAAGAATTTACAGAATACTTACATTCCCCTTCCCCACAAGGAAATGATATAACTTATAAGGAAGGTCACTGTAACATGCCTCATCTAGGGGCTCAATGTTTCCAATCAGCTTTTAATATTAGCGGACACACAAAAATCACTAGCCAACTGCAAAATGCATCCAACTTAAAAGAGAGAGCTCAAAATAAACAAAGAAAAGACAGAATTTTTAAAAAAGATTTTATTTTATTCATTTGAGAGAATAAGTGAAAGAGAGAGAGAAGGAGCACTGGGGTTGGGGTGGGGAGAGAAACAGACTCCCCACTGAGTAGGGAACCTGATGCAAGACTCCATCCCAGGACCCTGGGACCATGACCTGAGCTGAAGGCAGACGCTTAACTGACTGAGCCACCCAGGTGTCCCAAGACAGAAATTTTTGAAAATAAAGACTATGCATGAAAAAAAGATCGAAACATTTTATTGCTAATGGAGAAATAAGATTTTTTTATATTTAAATTTTTTTTATTATTTTTAAATTTTTTTAGAAATAATATATTTCTCATGAGAAAAGAACAAAGGTATTATAAAAGAGATTTAGCAAAACTGAAAAATTCTATAGAAACTTTTAAAGATAAAGTTGAGGAGATCTCCCAGAAAGCAGAAAAACTGAAACAAGAACAATAGAAAGAGATGGAGAATTAAGAAGAAAAAGATCAAATGAGAGGAAGAGTCAAGGAGGTACAACATCCAAATAATAGAAGTGCCAGAAAAAGAACATAATAAAAACGGAAGGGAGAAATCCATCAATTAAATAATTCATGAATTTTTCTCATAACTGAAGGACATTAGTCACCAGAATGAAAAGAGCCCACTGTGTACTTAGCAAAATAGATAAAAGTTTACCCATACAAGGCATATTAACATGACACTTTAGTATCTTGGGGGAAAGGATAAGACTCTTCAAGCTTCCAAGGAGGTAAAAAAAATAAATAAGTAAATGGGTCACATGAAAAAGATCCGGTATTAGAAAGGCTTCAGGCTGCTTAAGAACAACTCTGGAAACCAGACAATGGGACAATGTCTACCAGGTTCTCTGGGGAAATTATTTCAAACCTAGGGCTTGATACCCAGCCAAACCATAAATCAAGGGTGACGGCAGAGATACACATTGTCTCTGGGATAATCTATCTTGCACTCCTTCTCAAGAAGCTGCTATCGGATGTGCTTCATTAAAACAAGGGTATGCATCAATGAAGACAGAGGCATGGGACACAGGAAGTACAAAAGGAACGTGAAGGGTATCTTTGGGGTCCTGATAAAGTAGAAATTCCAGGCAGAAAACAAACAGCCCAGCCCCACCATGGCAAACGTCTGACCTACAGAACTGTGAGCATTAAATGAGCATTGTTTTGAATTGTTAAGTTTGCGATAATTTTTTGTATATCAATAGAAAGTTTATACCATAAAATTCCATTTTCTCTACTTTATTCTAAAGTTTGCTTTATCAACTATCCCTGTGTTTCCATGTTTAAACCCTATTTCTCTCTCCATGAGCTCCTTTTTCATTTTTCCACAACTTATATTTTGATATATTGAAAACAAACTATTAAAAGCTGTAAAATCATTTTGGTATCCTATTCTATCAGTCTATTGTTGTGTCCTAATTTTATTACCAAGCTTCTTGCAAAAATAAGCTGCAACCACTATCAATATTTTCTCCTTAATTCTGAGAAATACAGAGCCAATGTCCTGAGGAGCACAAGCAATATTTTAATTAACAAATCTTATTCCCTTTCTTTACTCTTTCTATTTCTATGTAGCATTAGTTAATGGTTGACTTCTCTGTTCATCTTACCCTTCGTGGTTCTCTCTGCATTTCTGTCAACATGGAAATTTATTTCCAGCAAACAATCTTTCGAAAATGAGGACCAAATAAAAGCATTTTCACAAATAAGAACACCAAAACATAACAAAAACAAAACCCAGAGAATTCACTGCTAGCGAGTAAAAACTATAATAAATATTAAAAGACATTTTTCAGGCAAACAGAATATGATAGCAATTGAAAATGTAGATTTCAATAAAGGAAGTAAGAGCACTGGAAATTATAAAAATGTAGGTAAGTATAAAAGAGATTTCTTTTCATTATTTGTAAGAACTTTAAGTAATAATTGTTTAAGGCAAAACTAGTAACAATGTATTGAGGAGTGATAATATATGTAGTAGTAAAATGTATGACAAAAATAGTACAAAGGACAAGGATAAAGGAATGGAAACAAACATAAAATTCTTATATGTGAAGTGGGGTAAAATGACAAAAAAGGGAAAAAAAACTGTTAGGAAGAACACAGAGCAACTAGAAATCTCATACACTTAGTAGAAGAGCAAAGTGGAAAATTTGACAGTTTTTTTTTTAATTAAAACATTCACTTACCTTATAATGTAGCAATTCCATTTTTAGATATTTAACAAAGAGAATAAAAGTGTACATCCATACAAGAATCTATAAGCAAATTTTCAGAGCAACTTCATTCATAATAACCCCAAACTGGACACACAAATGTCCATTGACTGGTGAATAGACAAACAAATTGTGGCACCTCCATACAATAGACTACTACTCAGCAATATGATAAAAATTACTGATACATGCAACAGCGTGAATGGGTTTTGAAAACATTACTAACTGAAAGAAGTCAAACATAAAAGGCTACATACGGTGTGGTTCCAGTTCTATGACATTCTGGAAAAGTCTAGTAGAAAACTCTACAGACAGAAAACAGATCAAGGAGCTATAGAAGATAAGGGAACAGAGTATTTAACTGTAAGGATTGAAATGTTGGGGTAATAAAATGTTCTATAGTTTAATGGGAGTAAACATTTATCAAAGTTCATTGAATTGCGTATTTTTGAAAGGTGAATTTTATTGTATATAAGTTATACCACAATAAACTTGACTTTTAAAATTATTTTATATATCCAAAAAGTTCACAATTGCACTGTTGCAAATTGGGTCAATAACTGTGACCATATCAGCATTACGACTCTAGTCTGTCTAAATTTGCTACTAAAATTAGAAATGCAAAATCTTGAAATGAAAAAGTATTCAGAAAATTGCTTTTTCTACATTTTTCTTAGGAGGAGTTATCCATGCTGTCAAAAGTGTCATATGCTAACATTATTACTAATCTTGAAAAAAGTATTATAAAAAAACCTCTGGCTTTGTCTTTAGAGTTCTAATCTCCAACACCTTTATAAATATTGTGGTTTTTAAATATACTTTTTAAATTTAAAATTTAGATTTTTTAAATTTAAGATTTAGGATTATATATAATATTACATATATATGTGTGTGTATATATATATATATATATATATATATATATATATATATATATATATAAAATGAGGTAATGGCTTACTTCTCTCATATAAATTTCAGCTTTAGGTTTCCCCACCTTTGAAATATTTCCCAATCATCCAGTTTCATAGTACTTTAAAATTATATCTTCTTCACTTTCATCCCACTCTCCATTCATTTATGTCCATTTTAAATGGACATAATAATTGTTTAAGGCAAAACTAGTAACAATGTGTTGAGGAGTGATAATATATGTAGTAGTAAAATGTATGACAAAAATAATACAAAGGACAAGAATAACCGACTTTACTAACTTTTTGATGTTGATACTGGGTTGAACTCTTATTTTTTTTAAAGATTTATTTATTTATTTGAGAGGTAGAGTGAGACAGAATGAGCGGGGGATGGAGGTGAGGAGCAGAGCGGGTGGGAGAAGCACTTGGGACTCCATCCAAGGATCTTGAGATCATGACTTGAGCCAAAGGCAGATGCTAAACTGACTGAGCTATCCAGGTGCCCCCACTCTGTTTTTTAAATATATGTTCCCAGTGACCTAGGGCTGCATTTTGTATATGGAATGCTGATCATTGTGATTTTATAAAATTATCACTATCTGGAGTAGATAGTTCTGAAATGAAATGTATCCCCACTTAACCTTTCTCAGTTACCAAACCAGCAAAACTCAAACACACTGTCTTCATGTAAATAAGATTTTCATTAGTATTTAACTGTCAAATTTCCACTTGTTTTTTTCATACGAGACACTTCAGCTTGTTTCAATCATTTATACATTCAAAGGCTTCATTCTGTCTTTAACATTTATACCTTTCCTCTATTACATTGCAGAAATATGACAATAAACTATCATCAGTGTTGCTGAGTTTTCAGATCAATAGCTTCCTTGATTCAGTTTATGGTTAAACACCTACATCAATATTTCTTGCAAACAATTTTTTATTAACATTTAAAAAATTTATAGTAACTGACTCTTACTTTATTCACCCTCACTTCACTGCAAAAGAGAAGTTCCACATACACACACCTTTCTAGTATTAACATCAGACACTCCTTCATGAAGATTTAAACAAAACTGGAATCTTCAATGCAGAGAATAGGTGTTTAATTAAAGAGGGTTCCTACACTTGATTAAGCCATTCTTTACGCAGTGGCAAAAACATAGTATTCTCCTGTCTTTCCATGATACTCATTCTTTTTTACTCTAGAATTATTGGATTTGGACTCTTTCTCTGGAAATTCTGTGTGTGGACAGTTAATGTTAATTGATTGCGACCTTACCAGTATGACTAGTTTTGGTGAACTCTCGTTCCTCAGAATTAAAACTGTTCCCTTGTACAGCCTCTGTGGCCCATTCATGTGGATTGCCACCCAATTTACCCTTGTACTCCTTTATCATCCCCATCTCTTAGTACACAGTGGTCTCTAAAGTCAACCTGAATAGAAAACTTGAACAGACCCATAACCAGCAAGGAAATTGAAGCAGTAATCAAAAGTCTCCCAACAAACATGAGTCCAGGGCCAGAAGGCTTCCCAGGGGAATTCTACCAAACACTGTAAAGAAGAACTAATACCTATTCTTCTGAAGCTGTTTCAAAAAACAGAAATGGAATGAAAACTTCCAAACTCATTCCATGAGGCCAGCATTACCTTGACCCCAAAACTAGACAAAGACCCCACCAAAAACGAGAATTACAGAACAATATCCCTGATGAACAGGAAAGCCAAAATTTTCACCAAGATACTAGCCAATAGAATCCAACAGTACATTAAAAGGATTATTCACCACAACAAAGTGGGATTTATTCCTGGGCGGCAAGGGTGGTTCAACATTTGCAAATCAAACAAGGTGATACACCACATTAACAAAAGAAAGGATAAGAACCATATGATCCTTTCAGTTGATGCAGATAAGGCATTTGACAAAATACAGCATCCTTTCTTGATTAAAACTCTTCACAGTGTATGGATGGAGGGAACATAACTCAATATCATAAAGGCCATCTATGAAAAGCCCACAGCAAATATCATTCTCAATGGGGAAAAACTCAGAGCGTTTCCCCTAAGGTCAGGAACACATCAGGGGATGTCCACTCTCACCACTGCTGTTCAACATAGTACTAGAAGTCCTAGCTTCAGCAATCAGACAACAAAAAGAAACAAAAGGCATTTAAATTGGCAAAGAAGTCAAACTCTCACTCTTTGCAGAAGACATGATACCTTATGTGGAAAACCCAAAAGACTACCCCAAAATTGCTAGAACTCATACAGGAATTCAGCAATGTGGCAGGATATAAAATAAATGCACAGAAATCATTTGCATTTCTATACAATAACAGTAAGACAGAAGAGAGAGAAATTAAGGAATTGATCCCATTTATAATTGTACCCCAAACCATAAGATACCTAGAAATAAACCTAACCAAAGAGGTAAAGGATCTGTACTTTAAAAACTACCGAACACTCCTGAAAGAAATTAAGGAAGACACAAAGAAATGGAAAAACATTCCATGCTCATGGGCTGGAAGAACAAATATTGCTAAAATGTCTATGCTACCTAGAACAATCTACACGTTCAATGCAATCCCTATCAAAATACCATCAACTTTTTCACAGAACTGGAACAAATAATTCTAAAATTTGTATGGAACCATGAAAGACCCCAAAAAGCCAAAGGGATGTTGAAAAAGAAAACCAAAGCTTGTGGCATCACGATGCCAGACTTTAAGCTCTGTTACAAAGCTGTAATCATCAAGACAGTATGGTACTGGCACAAAAACAGACACAAAGATCAATGGAACAGAATAAAGAACCCAGAAATGGACCCTCAACTCTATAGTCTTTGACAAAGCAGGAAAGAATTTCCAAAGGAAAAAAAGACATTCTCTTCAATGAATGGTGTTGGGAAAATTGGAAAGCCACATGTAGAAGAATGAAACTGGAACATCTTCTTATACCACAAACAAAGATTAAAAAAATGGATGAAATACCTACATGTTACACAGGAATCCATCAAAATCCTACAGGAGAACACAGGTAGCAACCTCTTCAGCCTCAGCCACTGGAACTTCTTGCTAGACATGTCTCTAAAGGCAAGGGAAATAAAAGCAGAAATGAACTATTGGAAATTCATCAAGATAAAAAGCTTATGCACAACAAAGGAAACAGTCAACAAAAGCAACCTACAGAATGGGAGAAGATATTTGCAAATGACATATCAGATAAAGGGCTGGTATTCTAGGTCTATAAAGAACTTATCAAAACTCAACACCCGAAAAGCAAGTAACCCCACAAGAAATGGGCAGACAACATGAACAGACACTTCTCCAAAGAAGACATACAAATGGCTAACAGACACATGAAAAAGTGCTCCACATCATTTGGCATCATGGAAATACAAACCCAAACCATAATGAGATACCACTGCACACCTGTCAAAATGGCTAAAATTAAACAAGACAGGAAACAACAGATACAGGTGAGGATGTGGAGAAAGGGAAACCCTCTTACACTGTTGGTGGAATGCAAGTTGGTACAGTCATTCTAGAAACAATATGGAGGTTCCTCAAAAAGTTAAAAATAGAGCTACCTTACAACCCAGCAATTGCACTATTAGGTATTTACCCCAAAGATACAGATGTAGTGATCTGAAAGGCACCTGCACCCCAAGGTTTATAGCAGCAATATTCACAATAGCCAAACTATGGAAAGAGCCAAGATGTCCATCAACAGATGAATGGATAAAGATGTAATACACACATACACACACACACTGGAATATTACTCAGCCATCAGAATGGATGAATACTTAACCATTTACATTGATGTGGATGGAACTGGAGGGTATTATGCTAAGTGAAATAAGTCAAGCAGAGAGAGACATATAGTTTCATTCATATGTGGAATATAAGAAACAGCACAGAGGATCATAGGTGAAGGAAGGGAAAACTGAACAGGAAGTCATCAGAAAGGGAGAAAAGCCATGAGAGACTCGACTACAGGAAACAAACTGAAGGTTGCTGGAGGGGAGGTGGGTGGGGGGAATGGGGTAAGTGGGTGATGGGCATTAAGGAGGGCATGTGATGTGATGAGCACTGGCTGTTACATGCAACTGATAAATTAGTGAACTCTACATCTGCAACTAATGATGTACTATATACTAGCTAATTTAATTTAAATTTAAAAAAATTAAGTCAATGAGATTTTGCCTTTTGCATGCTAAAGTGAGTCTTTGCATGTGGTTCTCTTCTTTCTTCTCTCAGACTGGCATTAAGATATGTAAAAAGGAAATGAAACCAGCACTCCTAAAAGCAATGGTGGTGATTGTTTCCTCCAGCTATGACATTGTATTGTTTTTTTCCTTCCTTTTTTCATATAGTTACTTTGACCTTAATCTCAGTAGATGCTTTCCTAGGACATCTCCCAGAATAAATTATTTTTCATCATTTTAGACATGCATAGATTCAAACTTCATAGCACTTCCCTTTACAATCTTCAAGTTTTATAATCTGACTTTTGAAACAGTTTATTATTTTGCACATCACACTGAAATAGATCACCATATTCCCTTTTAAATAGATAAGGGATTAAATTATTCTCAATGTGTCATTAATGTCTACAGTTCTTTTAGTAAAAAAAAAAAAAAAAAAGATTGAGAAACTACTTCTGTGTGAAACACCATGCAGCCTACAAAGAATTTTAAATGGTGCCAGACTAGATAGAAAATAAGATATGTACAAATAAAATAAAATAGCCAGGAGCTAAGGGAAAATTTGGTAACAGTAAAATGAGTATACAGACCAGAGAGAGATTTGGCTGCCAAATTCTTATCATACTTTTTTCACTAACCTCACTAAAACCTTTAACAATGTAAAATGGATTCATTTTCCTCTTTAAAAACAAAATCTCCCCATAATATGTAGACCAGTCGTGAGAAATAGGTTTATTATGGCTAAGGAACAGCCACATGACAAAAACTGCTCTTTATAATCTACTGAGATTCACAATATCTACACTCTCAGAGGCAAAATGTGGACAAAACTCATGACCCTTTTCACCGGCCACATTTCTATAATGGAAGCCCATGCCAATTAGAAGCACCAAATTAGTAGGAGGAATAACCAGAAAGGACCCAGCAAGGCATACCTAACAATTTTAAATCCATTCCCAAACTATTTTTAAAATGTTTACAAGTAATTAGGGTCCCAGTTTCACCACATTTTACTCAACAAAACTCAAGACTAAATGTTCCAATTTCCATTTACAAACAAGTATTAACAGATAATAACGGCAATTTTGCTAAATGTATAAGATTTTAGACAAAGTCTCCAATAAAAGCACTGGAGGATTTTACTGTGAGATACCCAGCAGTTTTAGAGTTTATCTCACATTTTCAAGGACACATATGTAGCACCTATGTTCCAGGGGAGGGGGGCAGTGGTGCCCTCCTGAGGATTACATGAGCAGTTAAAGTTTTTCAAAGGGCCCTGGTTTAGGATGCCATACCTTGAATTCCTTTTCCCCTTCAACATTCTACCAACTATTTCCAATTTCAAATTCAAACACTTGTAAATTCTCATCATCACTCTTTTCTCACTCGATGTTTTGGAGATATCTTTGAAAATCTTCATAATAATTTTGATATTACTCCCTTTTCTATAATCGAACACAACTTTCCCCTTTCATTTCTTACACTCAAAGCTCCTGTTTTATATTTCTTATATTTATCTATATATCTGTGACTTGTGCAAGTTATTTAAACTTTCTGAGGTTTTTTTTTTTCCATTACTAAAAAACCCTAAACATATAATGTCTAAATTACAAGATGTGTAAAGATTAAGAAGTCAGAATACACTAAGCACTAAGTAGAAAACTGGGTATGTGTCTTGCAAGCCAAGCAGTATTTTCTCAGTATCTCCTTTCCTACTTTCTTTCATTTTTTATTAATTAGGTTATTCGCTCTCTTTTTATTTTTTTTACAATATATAATTTAAATTGACATTTCTCATTGGTACAAAATAGAATCAAGTCAGCCAGGTTGTACTCGGGATTCCTGTTTTATATTTCTCATATTTCTTTATATGCCTGTGGCCTTATTTATTTTACCTCCAACAACTAGGAATTCCAGGAGACCAGCGTATTTAAAATAGGCTTGGTCATACCCAGGGTTGGTCAGTGGCCACAGCCTTGGCTCCATCTGTTTCAAAAGGCGTTTGGTATACCTGGGTTTGCTGACTTCCCTACTTCCCAGGAGAAGGGAGGGAGTGAGGCCGTGTCTACTGTATCTGTGGTATCACAATCCAAGGAAATTTCAGTCTCCACGGCTCATACCTGGCCTATAGGTCCTTCCTAATCCTGATTTTTGTTAAATTGCTATCTCAAGCTTACCTCCTCCTGCCTCAGCAGTCGTACCTAGCTACCATGTCACTGATTTCAGCTGCTCGGGGAGAAAACGTGACCACATCTTAGTTCTATAATAGATCAAAACTCGTACTGGCCACACCGTTGTGCAGTTGCCCTCGCTTTTACTTTTGTAAGAAAAGCAAACCAATGTGCTGTGTTCCTGTGTTTAGTCCCGAAGTTTCCAAAGCTCCCTTCGAGTAAGAATAAAAGCTCAAGTATTTTTTTTTTCCTCTAAAGAGGCACCATCTCATCCCATTAGTTCAAGAATACTTGGTTTCATAGATTGAATCTAAAAATATAGAAGCTTGCAAAGTATGAAACCTATTTATACTGGTTGAATGATGGGATGCCACTGAAAACGAAGTGGTATTGTGTAAAGTGTTTGCTGGATGGTTGTTTTATGTATTTTATTTTGCATGAAGCTTCTGAGAAGTTTAAACAGAAGCAGTTTGTGATGTGGCAGTCACTCTTTCCAACAATACTAAGAATCAGTCTTTTGTCCACACACCCTGACGGCAATGCAGTCTCTGTTCTAGTACACACTGATGCTGTTGCCTATTTTCAGCTGGGTTGATGACTACATTCCAGACTCATGAAAACTAAGCACTGCTGTTATGGTACAAACCCTGGGTTTTCCTCTTGGCTGACACTAAAAATAACCCACCAAATTTGTAATTTTCAAGATAATTTTGGCTTTGGTTTTGCAAGTGATGGCATGCATCTGGACTATGCCTCCTAACCTTGACATTGCTTCAGGCACTATCTCTGAATACTTCTTAGATTGGACTAAATAAATTCATTTTAAATTATTGTGGTTTAGTGGCTACGTGGAAACAATATAAGTACAAATATTTTGAAGATTACTCAGCACACATTTTACCTAACACTCATTTCATTTAAGAAACAATATCTATATGAGTAGACTATATTTTTATATAGTACTTACTATACTGAGGCTTACATATTTTTTCTTATAAATTAATGCAATATTTTATTTCTAGCTACTTTCCTTTTGCTTTAGACAAAGAAAAAAGAAGTATCATTGAAAAGCAACTTAAGACATTTTAGGCTCTGCTAAATTTTCAAACATTTGTTCTTGTGGAATGCTAATTATATGCACAACAGGGTGGACAGTCTACCTTTACTACCCTCGGGATCCTTTGACCTCTAGGAAAAGTGATTTCCAGCAGTCCGGCAGCTTCTGTCCAGCAAGAGGATAGCACATTGTTTTACAAGAAAGTTGGGGCTTTTCCTGGGATGCGGGGGAGGCAGCTGATGCAACTGGAAGGATTGCCATCTGTCCCCATGACCACAGACTCTCACACGGATATGCTTCTACCGGGTCGCGTATTTAGACTGTGTAGTCATGTATTTAGACTATGCGATTAGACCTGCTGGGACAGAAAGGAAGGGCTAGACAGTGATGGTCTCTCCCTCAAGTCCTTACAAAAAGCCTGTTCCTCTTTTTGTTTGCCTGATGTTGATCTGGAACTTTTCAAGCTATCCCTTTCACTCAATAGATACCTGTCATGACATTAACAAGGAGGGTCAAACGACACACAAAATGAATTTGGGAATTTCAACTTAGAGTTTGTCATGAAGGATAGAGTGCTTTACTCTGACTTAAGAAAATATTTATTATCTACAGAGAAATCTTCAGCAAAACTGAGAATTTCCTCCTTTGATAACTTTTGTCTCCAATAAGCTGGTGAAAGCATATAAAATGATCTTCTAGCATCTTATTAAATATTTAAATTATTTTTTTATTGGGAGTATCTGATAGACAATTACAAACTTGTGAGTAGGTTCATCAGTGTTTTGTTTTGGCTTTCAAGTTAATACAAGGATGAGTAACAAATCTGTGATGGCGGCTAATGACCCTCAGCAGCAATTGACCTCATCACTAAATCAGAGAGAGATGGGTTAGAGAACCTTAATGCCAAGATGAAAGTGAGAAGTGGGAACATAAAGGGGTGAAAGAAGGTAGAGAAGACAAGGGGAAAATATGCACAGCGTGGGAAGGATCTTCCTCATGACATTTCACCGAATAGATTCACTTTTCACAACTGACAATAACAGATAATAAGAAAAAATAACCTGTGTCTTGCACTGGCTCCCTAAAAAGCAGTGTGGCTGGTATGGATTTGCTCTTTTTCCAACCTGACTAGACAGAAAGTTTTATCCTGCTCTTAAGTATGATGCATATTTCTTAGATCAACTAACAATATAAATTTGTTCACGGTAAGAATAAGAGAGCCACTGAAAGTCCTGAGCATCAGTCCGGGGCTCGGGCCCTCTGGATCAGATGTCTCAGCGGTGGTTAGAGGCGCCCCAGCACTGCTAACTGCACAGAGAAGAACAAATGGATGAAAATAAGCTGTACCTCCTTTTGAAGTGACTGCATGGCTCATAAACCTACAGATAAAAGGCTGTCTCCTGTTTATTATAAAATGACTGGAAAAAATTCGAAGACTTCAGGGCATTTTCAGTCCCTTCAAACAGGCTCAAGTATGTTTTCTCAGCACCGTCTCCCACACCATAGCGGGCAGCACAGAAAAAAATCTGACCAGGAGCAGCTCAGTTGTCATCTAGATAGTACCTCTGATTAAAAAGGAAAAGGAAGAAAGGAAGGGGAAGGAGAAATAGAGTGGAAGAACAATAGGAGTGACAAGAGAAGGGAAAAGAACAGCAAGACATAAAGTTGGGACATTTCTGATGACAACCAAAGGGGGAAAGGTGATTAAACTGTCACAAATCTCTCAATGAATTGAGGTCTTTCCACTGAAAATGTCCCAGTATAAAAGGGAATTCCACATAGTACTTCTTTTTATTTTAATCAAATTAAATTGCTCAAGACAGCAATCTGATTATGTTGGGGGCAAGGAAAGAGGCCTGGGCTTTGCTCTTTCTAGAAAACACTGGGAAGATGGGTGCTACCATGTATGGTTTTCAGAACTGTGGGTATGTCGCCTGTGCCATGCTCAGTCAGAATATCAGTGATGGAGTAATCCGACATTAGTTGTCGAATATAGTCCAACCACTCTTGGAAATTTCAATCCAATCAGAAGAATATATAAGAGTCACGATTTCTTAAAAATAACACCCACCAAGGAACATACACAGAGGGACAAAATTCTAGGCACTCAACTCCATAGATTCTGTGCACCCATCTTAAGTCATACTGTCCATACCAGGAAAGAATTATGATCTTTTCCAGGCCTACAATCCTATTTCATACTTCTCCAGCTAAAGAGAAGTCCTGTCTAAGACAGAATGGAGGTGTCACTTCTTTGATGTCATTTACTAAACCCAAAGCAAGGACTTTTACTTCCTCAGTGAGTCTCTAAGTAGAGGCACCATGATAACCTGACATTTCGGCACAGAAATTATTTGGTCAACTGTCTCTCTTCTGGGGCAGGACCTATGCCTTATTTTTCTTTTTAAAAATTATTTGTTGTGATTAGATACTCAGTCATTTTTCTCAAAAATAATATAGTGGAAAATGATTGCAGAAGCTTAAAAGATGCAGAGAAAAATATTAACAGACTTTCAGAGATTATCAGATAAAATTTTATTAGAATAGCAAGAAAGGGGAAGATATAAATTAAGAGAGCTGAAGTAGGAGTGTGTTTAGGGAGGGGGTAGGAGTGGAGGTAAATGGAGTCGAACTAGGGAGGTTGAATGTGGGAAATACAGAAAGAGCAGTGTGTGTGTGAAGCTGAGAGATAATGTTGGGAAGGCTGTAACTTGAAACGGTGGGAATTAAGTCAAGGGGAAAAGTTGGTTATTTTGCATGAGGAGGGAAGGAGGAATTCATGGGAAAATATTGAAGGCTACACAAAAATGCTAGGTTTGAAATGAAAGAGTCAAAAGCAATGTACTGAACAAGACATTGCTGGATACGTTGTGGCAATACCAATAAACATAAGCTCTAAAAATATCTAACATTTCTACCAGGACTTCACAAAGTCATCAAAAGGATTTTTTTAGGATTATTTCATTTAGTCCTTATAATGACCCTATAAAGAAGGCAGATTAATTATCACTAACCTTAATTCATAACTGAAGACATTGGCCCTATTCTGGAGGAGCTTAAAACGAGTCAAGGTGAGAGAAAACAAAGAGGAACAGGAGTAAAAAGATAATAGCAAGCAATGGCAGTAGATGAATGAAAGTAAATGTTTCCTATCTTCACAACTGGGAAGCTGCTACTGGCATCTTGTGTAAGGAGGCCAGGGATACAGCTAATCATCCTACACAGCAGAGAACAGCACTCCACCCCGCCCCCCAACAAAGAATCAGCCAGCCTAGCAAGTAGAAGAGAAGTTTTGTCCATTGCTGGCATTGCTAAAATGTCAATAGTGCCATGGTGGAAAAATCTTGGTATATAGTAATCCATTATGGATATTTATTTAGACAAATTATTTGTAAAAATAGATACATTAGGTATTAGCATCAGGTATTATTAGCACAAATTTCAAGTTACTCTTAACTTGGGTGATATAAAGGCAGCTTGCTTTGTTTCACTACCTAAAAATCAGAATTTTTTTTTTATTATGTTATGTTAGTCACCATACAGTACATCTTTAGTTTTTGGTGTAGTGTTCCAAGATTCATTGTTTACGTGTAACACCCAGTGCTCCATGCAATACGTGCCCTCCTTAATACTCACCACCAGGCTTCTGTTTCAAATAGTAAATAACCATTGCTTAAAGTAACAAAATCTAAAATCTACAGAACAAATGAACCAGTTTCTTCCACAAATACCTCGTAAGGAAAACCCATACAAAGGAGAGGATAGGAAAGCCTTAGAAGTGACTGAGGAGACATATCGACCAGTTAAAATGTACAAATTTTGTTTAAATTCTAATTTGAACAAAAGCCTCCTTAAACATTTATGAGACAATCAGAGAAACTGAACACTGAATGGACATTTGATAAATATTAAGGAATTGGTATTTTTGGATGTGATAATAGTATAATAATATTATAGTATGTTATAAAAAGATCTTATCTTTTAGGAAGTACTGAAATTCTGATGGATAAAATGATATACTATCTGGGATGTCTGGGAAGAAGTAGGTGCTAGTGGATTATGGAAAGTGACTGGTCATGAGTTAATAATTTTTGAAGCTGGGTGATGGGTAATATGGAATTATTGTAGTAGTTTCTTTAATTTTCTTTGTATTTTGTATAGATGTGATAATCACTAAAAATAGTTTTTAAAAAGCACTTTTACATATATACGTATATATATGTTTCACACACACACACACATATATGTCAACATAATTTATCACAAAAGGAACACGACTGTGTAGTGGGAAAAGTATAGTTTTGCCAATAAATGAGGCTATATCAGTTGATTATTCATTTGAAGGGGGAAAAAAGAATCTTAAACTTTACTTGCCAAAGTCACAAAAATCAATCGAAACTGACTGATTTTTTTTTTTAGATTTTATTTATTTATTTGACAGAGAGAGAGAGAGAGAGAGAGAGAGAGTACAAGCAGGAGGAACAGCAGGCAGAGGGAGAGAGAAAGAAGCAGGCTTCTTGCTAAGCAGGGATCCTGACATTGGGCTTGATCCAGGACCCTGGGATCATGACCTGAGCCAAAGGTAGACGCTTAACGACTGAGCCACCCAGGTACCCCAAAAACCAGTAATTTTAGATGAAAACAGAGGTGGCCATCTTCACGAGTGTAGAGAGTAGTCCAAGTTTTCCCAAACAAGACACGAATATCCTTAAACTAAAATACAAAACAAAACACGACAAAAAAACAAAATAAAGATAAAGGGATAACTTGTTTCTCAAATGCCAAAATTAATAGAAAAGAAAAAAATTGATAAAACATTTGCCCTACAAAAAATCATACCTAGACTATATAAACACCACATGCCACTAAGGAAAATAGGAAACCTAATGGAAAATAAGCAAGACACTCAAACAAGCAATTCACATAAAAGTATATCCAATTGGCTAAACAGTAACACTCAAACAAGCAATTCACGTAAAAGTATATCCAACTGGCTAAAAAATATAGGAAAAGCTACTTATATTTGGTATTTACTGATGAAATGCAAATTAAAACCACGGTGTGCTATCTCTACTCCCTCACCAGAATTGCTAAGATGAAAAGGCAGACAAACAGCAGCAGGTGTTGGAGAGACTCTGTAGCAACCTGAAGGGGTGTACGTTCCTGGCACGACATATACGGTTGTACTACCTCTTCGGAAAGGTGCTTTTCAGTGTCCCCTAAAGCTGAATATATGCATATCTTATGAGCCAGCAATTCAGCATTTAGAGATTTATCCAACAGAGATGTAACACACTCATACCAAAAGTCCTGTACTAGAACACTCAACATTCCAGTAAAGCTCTCTTTATCAATAAAAATGAACTAATGACAACTAGGACCAAAAACAGTTAAACCTTAAACACACAAACAAGTCAAGTCTAAAGACAGACAAAACCAAGCTATGGCTTTAGAAGTCAGTAGGTATCATCCTTGGGGAAGGGAACAATACCTGGAGGTGATATGGGGGGATTTTGATTTGCTGTCAATGTCCTTTTATTTATTTATTTATTTATGGTTTAGGTGATGGCTACCCACGTACATTCAGTTTTTAAAAATTCTGAACAACACATCTAAGATACATGCATGTTTATCTAAATTATGTTATATTTTAATAAACAAATTGCCTCAAAATCATTATTAACTCTATTCTATGTTAAAGCCTAGAGCTTGCTACAGAATAACTAAATATCCTAGAGGAAGCACTCAGTCAGTCAGTTCTCAACAATATTTCTTATGACACTCTGACAATGTGATGTGATGATAGAATAAACGTGTCCTTAAAAAAGAAAAACTAAATCATGATAAAAAAATCAAATATTGCACAGACTGATGACGGATATTGGATTTGATAAAATATCAAAGAAACTGCAATGAGAATTATTGTATTTTCATGATTTTAAAGTAATATTTCAAAATGAAATAAATCAATCAAGATGTGCAGAGATGTACTTGATTAAACCAAGTAATATCCTATGCAACTTGAGACTTTAAAACTTCAAATATTTTTTTCTTAACGAGCCTATGCTAAAGAAAAGCAGGTAAGAAAATACTGTAATTGAAGTGGCATTTCCTATTTAGGTCATTATTTACAAACTGTGAATTAGTCTTCTGTGGGGTGGTAATGTTTTGATATTTATCAGGTGGTTCTCAACATTTTTTAAAAAGAGTTTATTTATTTATTTGACAGAGAGAGATAGTGAGAGAGGGAACACAAGCAGGAGGAGTGGGAGAGAGAGAAGCAGGCTTCCTCCTGAGCAGACAGCCCAATGTAGGACTCGATCCCAGGGCACTGGGATCATGACCTGAGCTGAAGGCAGACACTTAATGACTGAGCCACACAGGTGCCCCTTGTCCTCAACATTTTTAATACCAACAGCATGCAATCATAATGGGAAAATAAAGAAGTACATATTATAATGTATAGCATTAAAAATAATTTCTTTCTAGAAAAAGATTGGTTCTCATATAGTTATGAAATAGGAGAGAGTACTTGATCAATAGAAGGGAAAAGATTAAAATTTACTGAGTGTTTATCATGTTCTAGCTTTAATTCTTGGCTCCATCTATATTTTCTCCTTTAATCCTTGAAACAGCCCAGAGAGGATGATAACACTATTCTATTTTACAGGTGACGAAATATGGTAAGTTGCTTAAACATGAAAACACAGCGAATGTTTGGAACTTTAACTAAGGTCTCAATCATGCAGGAGGGCATGATGGGTGTGGACCAGGATGACCAAGGGTATTTTCATAATTAATTGATTCTGAATTGGATCCTGAAGCATAAGTAACATTTAATTTTGGAGAAAACTTCAGAGCAGAAGTAGGAGTTAAAAAGTTAGATATAAGCTGTATGCACCTTATCTGTGATGTTTACGGCAGGAAGAAACATGGTCCTCAAAGATACCTAAGTCCTAATCCCTGGAAGCTGTCAATGTTATTTTATATGGAAAAAGGGTCATTGCAGATGTCATTTACAGATCGTGAGATGGGGAGGTTTCCCTGATAATCTGGGTAGACCCAAAATGTGATCACAAGTATCCTTACAAGAGGGAGGCAGAGAAAGAGCTCGTACAGAAGAGAAGGCAATCACCAAGGCAGAGCTCAGAGGAATGCAACCACAAGCCCAAGAATGTCAGCAGCCTCCAGAAACTGGAGGAGGTAAGCAGTAGATCCTTCCCTAGAGCCTCCAGAGAAAGCAAGGCACCTTCAACGCATTGGCTTTAGCTGATTTAAAAAAAAAAAAAATACTTGGAATGTCTGACTTCCAGAATTATAAGAGAATAAATGTGTGTTATTTTAAACCGCCAAGTTTGTGGTAATTTGTTTATAGCTACCATAGGAAATAATACAAGTCTTAAGTAAAATTAGTTTGATCCCAGTGACAGATCCAGAATTTCTATATTGTAGAAGTTGATGCACAACCATCTGATTGGAATGGGTTCCCAGAAATTTTCCTTAAGCTGTTTTTCATAGCATGTGTACTATTTCCACTTGAATTATAGGTCTAAGGGGGAGGAAGTGGCTTGGCGGGAACTTTTGTAGATTATGAAGATATTATAGAACCCCATCTACTTCTCGAAACCTAACTGTTGAACCTTAATCCTAGCCCCCAAATAGAAATTGCTTTCTTTCTTGATTTCCATCAAATACCCCGCTCATGTAAGGCAGTCGTGAAGAGAAAGCAGGTGGGCATGAACACAATAACCAAAATGACACAAAAGCCAGCCGACAGCTCCACCTCCGAGAGCTCCAAGTGACCCCTCTTCTGGCCCTGACTGCCAGTGGAGAAGGCAGAGTAGCAGACCACTCCCAGGGAAGGTGAGGATATCTATCACCAACTCAGTTCTCATCTCCACAGTTCTCCAGCCCGAGGCTGGCAGGAATTCAGACAGCAGAAATGGCTTTCAACTGGTTGAGAGATCAAACCTTTAAGGAGGATCTTTCTTAACACCTGGAAGTCTAGGCAGTTTGTCCAGGATTTCATCCTGGGAAGGGAAAAAATATTGTCAGCATTTGTGTAAAGAAGCAATAAAGAAACAATAACGTTTATTCCATGTACTCAGATTAACCTACTACAGAAAAAAAATGACTTCTTGCACACCTCTTAATTTGTACAACACAGTTTAAAAAGTTACAAAGTTGGCAATGTTTAATAACTGCCTCAGGGCCACACAGAGAGGAAAAATAGTAAGAGCCGCTGTATGCTTTTTTAAGCTGTTCTGTTCTTTGTTAAGCAGGGTGCTCAGTGAATAATGTACATTATCTCATTTAATCATCATATAACGCCACAGGGTACATAGTTTATCTCCAGTCTTCAGATGAGGAAACAGCTTTAAAGAAATTGAGCAACTGCTGACTGTACCAGAGCAGGGATTTGCCCAACCTCTATCTAATTCCAAAGAATATGTGTGTGTTCTGCATTGAAAATGTGTAAAAAAAATAACCAAAATTGGACTTTCGGCAGAGCAAGGATATCCCTTGTCAATGGATGAGCCTGATTAAGTTCATAAAAGGAAAGAAAAGATTAGGACTTGTGAAAGCCTGTTGTGGGGAAGAATTTACATTGTGAACCTGTCAAATAAAGGCAATGCCAACTTTTATCTGGTTGTGTTTAAAAGGAAGATGACAATTTTTTTTCTGAAAGGGAAATTTATTGAAAGTCTTTTCATGGATACCTGTACTACTGCTACGGAGGTTTTCATGCTGATGTAGTACGCTCCTACAATTCACCAAAATAAAAGCGTAAACATTCCAGCTGCAGAAAATTGGTGGGACTTGGATGATCAATTCTGGATAAATACCCTTCTGCTCGGATACAGATCAATGCATCAGAGCAAAGGAGGATTCCATCCATGCACAATTTGCAAGACTCTGGATTCTTGCTGTACAGGCTGTCACTTGCTCCAAGAGCTGGACTCCAGATTTTCTGGACTCCCACAGCAGTTTATACTGAAGCAGCTGGCAATGAAGGCTGTAGAGAAACCATTCCACATGAAAGGCACGAGTCACCTTCCATGTGGACACAGAATGCCTGAGTGCTCGCTACTTGTATAGGGAGCAGATGGAAGTTTAGAGAAGAAAGATTTGTTATAATAGTGTGTACTCTGTGAAGCAAAGTCTTGGAGCAATAGTATGAGATGGATTCGTCCATTTTTATGATCAAGCAATATTGCAATAAATTTGCCCAAAGGTAGCTTAGCATGGAGTAATACCTCCAGACATGCCATCAGAAGACACAGCTTACTATTCTGCTCCTGCCACTTCTTAGCTGGATGATTTTGCAAGTTTTCCAATTTTTAGTGTTAATCTTCCAAACTGAGTACAAAAACTGCATATTTTCTACAACTGTGAATAATTTCCAGATAATGTACAGACATATTAATTTTTGAATGACGATGTAGCTATTAGATTGGGGATTTCATCTCTTTCTGCAGAATGCTGTTTTTCTATTTCACAAGACACAAGAAGAAAAATGTAAATGTGAGAGAGAAAACGAAAAGAAATGTCCTTGATGCATCAATGAAATGTGAATTCTGCCTGGGATATGATCATGCCTGAGGTGATTACAAGCTGCCTTGCTAAATACTAAATTTGGCTGATGGGAGGCTCAGTTAATGTTGACTTCCTTTCTCTGCATTTGTACTACTTTTTTTTTTTTAATCTTTTTTTTTTTTTTTAAAGATTTTATTTATTTATTTGACACAGAGAGAGAGATTACAAGTAGGCAGAGAGGCAGGCAGAGAGACAGGGAGAGGAGGAAGCAGGCTCCCTGCTGAGCAGAGAGCCTGATGCGGGCCTCGATCCCAGGACGCTGAGATCATGACCTGAGCTGAAAGCAGAGGCTTTAACCCACTGAGCCACCCAGGCGCCCTGTACTACTTTTTANTCATGACCTGAGCCGAAAGCAGAGGCTTTAACCCACTGAGCCACCCAGGCGCCCTGTACTACTTTTTAAATAGAAATTACTACACATAGTAGCATAAATTTTCATCCAATATGTCATACATGCCAGTTCTGTCTTTCTAACTAGGTCCCATAAAATCTTGGAGGCTATGTACCCTGTGTTAGACTTTCTCTTCCTGCTACATGCTTAATGCAGTGCTAGGCACACAGAAGTACACAATAAATTTGTCATTGTCTATAAGAAATCACTTTTGAGGAGAAGAATTATATTCAGAGGGTAAGGACATAAACTTTAGCATTAGATAAATCTGAGTTTAAATTATACCCTCTTAAAGTTTCTCGACTTTAGGCAAAACACATAAGCTCTCTAATTCAATTTTCTCATCAGAAAAATGAGGATAATAATATCATCTAACTGCCATTATTACAATGAGTAGTAAATAAGGTGATGTGTGTCAAATGCTTAGCCAAGTGTCTAGCATACATGTGCCTACACACGCCCAGTTGATGTTGGATATTATTTGTCTTACTTCTGCCAGATTTGGCAATGACAAATGGATGGTCCTATAAGACAGGGAGGGCTTCTATACTAGCATCAACAAAGCTGTCATTTCCCATTCTAATTTCACGTTATCTTACCGCATTCCTTTTTTTCCCATCATCTGCTTTATTTTTTTTTTTGAAAAATGCATAGGGTTTAAATAAATAAAGTCAAGGAAAACTATGAGGAGCTATTTTAAATAATTAACTTTAGGCAAAAGTATATTAGTGTTGTTAATTTGGGCATCTTTTGGAGTTCTGAGGTAATTACCAGTGAAAGAAATGAAGACAAAACCGTAAAATTTTTACTCCCATGTCTCTGTTGAATGGGCAATATTTTTAGCCACATTAAAAAATCCATATTTCTAACAGATGAGCAATATATGAAAAAATAAACTTACCAAAAAACTTTTATGGCTAAGAAATCCAATCAATATGCAAATACTAGTGAAAATTACATACATAATATATAACGTATGTGTTATATTCTTAGAACCCATATTTTATACATGTTTTGTTAATGCTCCATTATATTGATATTCAGAATCACACAAAATTGGCACTGATGGGGTGGCTCAGTTGTTAAGCATCTGCCTTAGGCTCAGGTCATGGTCCCAGGGTCCTGGGATCAAATCCCGCATCGGGTTCCCTGCTCAGCAGGAAGCCTGCTTCTTCCTCTCCCACTCCCCCTGCTTGTGTTCCTCTCTTGCTGTGTCTCTCTCTATCAAATAAATAAATAAAATCTTTAAAAAAAATTGGCACTGATGGAGATGTTAGATATCATCAAATTCATAGCCTCATTTTGTAGCAAAGAAAATTGAGAAAAAAATATGGGTGAGACTCACTACCGAGATCAAATTGGAAATTAGAAGCAGTTCTAGGGTTATAATCTCTTCTAATTCATGTTGCCTTCATTTTTTAATGATTTATTTACAATGACAGTCATAAAGATAAACGTTAACATTCAATTAAACTGGTACTTTTTAACTCCCAATTTGTCTAGCAGTCCTGTGTAATGAAAAAGAAGATTGATAACGAATTATTTATTGTTGCTTGAGTCTACTTGTTGACAAGGAGCCATCAAAGATTCCTTGTCAAAGAAATACCTCCCTACATGCCCTACTTCCTGAAATTTTGCTATTAAAGGATTATTTATTTGAATTAAATGATTAAACACTAAAGATCTACTGAGATGCAAGCATTCATTAGAGGAGAAAAAGCTAGATGTTCAGGGGTTATCTGTCATTTATGTTTGAAAGCATGAAGAGATGAAATTGGATCTGTCAACTATATGGATACTCCTGTTATATCTGTCTATAAATGAACAATGGGCATTTTTGAGAACAGGGATCAAAACTTATTCACCTTTGTACCATTCCCAACTCCTAGTGCCTGGTACTAAGGAAGAGATTAATTGTTGGAGGAATTTTTTAATTTATTTTTATTGCGCATCTAGTCTGTGCAATTCACAGTGCTTAGTACTTTTCAGTATGTCATCTCTCAAATTTAACAATATTTTGAGATAGCTATTATTTTTCCCCATTTACACATGAGGAACCTGAAGAGATAATAGATACCTTGCCAAAACTCATACAATTAGCAAAGAGAAGTGCTCAAATTTTTCTTAAGAGGCTATTCTTTCTCTATACCAAGAAAGGCCACAAAGTCCAGAGAACCACAGACTTTAACAACTTGAAGAGATCCTCAAATTATCTAGACATTCAAAGGTAATCATATTTGGGACTGAAATTAGTTTTCCTCACTCCTTAGCTTCTTGTTTATTCCCAATACTAGTGTAAATGAAGTGATCAAATTGACTCTTTTGTTCACCAATAACTGAAAAGAAGGTTAAATAGATTAATGATAATTCTGGAAGGGCACAGAGGGGGATAATAGTAATAGCTCACCATTTACTGTGCAATTAATATGTGTGAGGAATATTTATTGCTTCACTCCATCACGACAGCAACCCTATGGAGTAGACATTGTTATTACCCTCATTTTACAGAGACAGAAATTCAAGCTTGAAGAGAGAACCTAAGTCCATCTGTATGTAATAAAGAATTTAGCCTCACTTAAAAAAAGCCCTTTTCTGCTGATTGCTAAGAGGTACCTTTTAAACCCTTGGAATTTCCCAAGTGTTAAGAGAAGCTTTGTTATTCATAGTAGACCACTTGGACCACACCTAATAATTTATTCCAATGAAGTGGCTCAAGGTAGAGAGGGGATGACTAGACACTGAGTTCAACCATGTGGGCAATTAGTCAATTAAAGGAAATGCAAATCAAAACTATGAGATATCATCTCACATTGTGTAGAATGGCTATCATTAAAAAGGTAAGAAGTAACAAATGCTGGTGAGGATGTGGAAAAAAGGAAACTCTTGCGCACTGTTGGTGGGAATTTAAATTGGTGCAGCCACCATGGAGAATGCTATGGGAGTTCCTCAAAAAATCAAAAATAGAACAACCATATAAGCCAGTAATTCCACTTCTGGGAATATATCCAAAGAATGTCAGAAAGATATCTGCACCCTTTCCATGCTCACAGCAGCATTACCTGTAATTACAGCACACGAAAACAACCTAAGTGACCACTGATGGATGAATCAATAAAGAAGTTACACAGACACACGCATGCACACATACACACACCAGAATATTACCTAGTCATAAAAAAGAAGGAAACTGCCATTAACAACAACAACAAAACGGACCTGGAAGGCATTATGCTAAGTGATGCAGTCAGAGAAAGGCAAATACTGCATGGTCTTACTTATATGTGGAATCGAAAAACCAAAACAACAAAAGTGAAACTCATAGAAAAAGAGATCAGATGATCAGATTTATGATTATGAGAGGTGGGGGTGAAGTTCGGGGAACTGGATGAAGGTGGTCAAATGGCATAAACTTCCAGTTAGACAAGTGCGTGCTGGGGATGTAATGTACAACATGATGACTATGGTTAACACTGGTATATGGTATATTTGAAAGTCGTTAGGAGAATAAATCCTAAGCTCCTCCTCACAAGAAAAAAAAACACACATTTTCTCTTCTTTTCTTTTTGTATCTCTATGAGATGATAGATATTAACTAAACTTATTATGGTAATCATATCACAATATATGTGAGGTAAGTCATTATGCTGTATGCCTTAAACTTATATAATGTTTGTTTTACGTCAATTTTTTTTAAGATTTTATTTATTTATTTGACACAGAGAGAGAGAGAGAGAGAGAGAGAGAGAGAGAGAGATCACAAGTAGGCAGAGCGGCAAGCAGAGAAAGAGGGGAAGCAGGCTCCCTGCTGAGCAGAGAGCCTGATGTGGGGCTCAATCCCAGGACCCTGAGATCATGACCTGAGCTGAAGGCAGAGGCTTAATCCACTAAGCCACCCAGGCACCCCTGCTGTATGTCAATTTTATCTCAATGAAACCGAAAAAAAAAAAATTAATCAATCATACCTACATAAGGAAGCCCAGTAAAAACTCTGAACCTTAAAGCTCAAGTGAGCTTCCCTGGTAATCCTCTGTGTGTACGGCCACATACCCATACTGGGAAGGTACCTTGTCCTTCAGACAATGGAAACTTCATATTGGGAACCCTCTTAGACCCCACCCTATGTGTCTCTTCCTTTGGCTGGTTCTAATTTGTATCCTTTTCCCTGTAATAAACACGACTGGGAGTGCAGTAGCTTTTAACGAAGTCTATGAGTTTCATTAGTGAATTAATCAATCCTGAGGGCAATTTTTGGAAACTATTAAACTTGCAGTACTTTGAGGTTTGGCTTCATACTAGAATCATATGCTTCTAGGCTGTTCTTGGCTTACTGGTTCCACCAGACATCAGCACCAACCTTGGAAGCTATTGCTGCATGCTGGCCAACACTTGGGCTGTGGCTGCAGTGACTGTTAGTTGCATTTGCTAGGTGGTGTTATGAATTCCCACGCTAACTTCAGACCTGGAAAGCTCCCTGAGTTCCATTCTAGGTTAAATTAGTTGCCTAGATTCTAGATTACACTCTCGAGGGACACCTCTTCATGTTGCTCAGCAATTAGTTTAGCTAATGATAGGCTCTTCCAAAGAGACTGAGATAGGACTTCCCTCCAAGCACAGTCTCCACCAGCTGACCAGGAAACACTGGCAAGTGATGAAGTATTATTTTGTTATTTCCCCATATATGTCAGCCTGCCCCGTTGTGTAGAGAGAGAATGCTCTTTGGAGGTACTCGTATGTTGTAAGCCATACACAGAGTCAGTGTGAGAGCATTCACCTCAGGGATCATGACATAGCACCTCACAAAAGGGTTGCTCTGGACATAAACTCCTGTGTTGCTGCTTGCCTTGCTGCTTTCCGTATTTGTCCCCTGACCCAGTGGAGTACAAGGGATAACATTCTTAGAGATGAGGAGCACAATGCTAATGAAAAAGGAAAGGGGAAGTGAGGAAGTCATGCAATTGATTCAGGGATATAAAATATGTGGATAATGCATGAGGGTCTTATTAAGCCTTGCTGCTTACTAGC
Organism: Ailurus styani; assembly: GCA_002007465.1. Taxonomy (NCBI): domain Eukaryota; kingdom Metazoa; phylum Chordata; class Mammalia; order Carnivora; family Ailuridae; genus Ailurus; species Ailurus styani. Next base: position 7,047,099 of record LNAC01000043.1, on the reverse strand, counting down.
ATGCCAGAGGCCTTATGCTCAAAACCCAGAGTTTCAAAAATACAGATGCGGCCACTGTCACTCTCCTGGAAGTGGGGTCTGGATCCTAGAAAGTAAGGCTGCCATCTATGGACAAAGCCATAGAAAGGAAAGCTTAGGGCCACTGAGGGTTATCTGCTAACCGCTGAACAGGTAAAAACAGAAACAGAGAACTTTTAAACTTAAAACAACAACAACAACCCCGTCAAATGCAGTCAAATGTTGACTATTGATCTTATTATGATTGGTCTGGGTGTTTTCATTGGTCTGTATTCCAGGAGACCAAATCCTCAAATAAGCCATTGCTTCAAACAAACATGGCAAATACTGAAGCCTACATGCCATTGGGCTTGGCTTTTACAAGCCCTATAACCCAAACACGTCATCAGCTTGCCCGTCACCAACCAAATTAACAATTGAGGAAAAAGTCCTATAGTAACTGGCTACAGGCTAATGCTGGAGCTCCAAATTCAAGCACAGATATTTTAATTGACAAACCACTTTACATTCAATTTACATACACCCTAATCAGGCCATATGATTTAAACCTAATTGCAACAAAAAGCCTCTCATCATCCATCTAAGTAAAACCTCTACTGTTGGGAAATTTTAGATTCGTCCATCCTTAACGAGGTCTTTGGTGGTGCCAGTTGGTTCTGACAATCTTGACAATCATGGATGCCGACATCTTTGCTAGCTGTGCAGCCACAAATCCCTTGATTTACAGATATTCACAGGTCAAACTCCCAGACCCACCATTGCCTTAAAATTACACAAATGGATCAGCCTTATTATAATACCATATTGCTACTCAAACAAGGCCCACATTAACTCAGTGGGTATTTACTTGAAAAGGATTCCCAGTCCCACATTCCACGTGACATCGCCCCAGCCCAAGAGATGGGCTGTTGGAGATGACCTCGCCCTCTGCACCAGAGATGACATCACTCTGGATTCTAAAACCTCTGTCCCAGTGACACCCATAGACTCCCACTCCTAAGGCACTGATAAACTGAACTCAGACATTTATTGCTTTTCTTCCAATGATATTAAGGATCCTAATGAGCTCACTGCCTAGCCCATGATTCTGATAACTTCCTTGTATCCTGCCAAAACATATACCCTTACACTATCCTAATTTGAACAGAATCTGGTAGAGATTACTACTATCTGTGCCATTCCAAAAATTAATGGATATTTTTACTTTGCTCAGGAGGCAATTGCCTCTTGACAGTCAACCCTTAGGCCTCCTGAAGAGAGGACAGCTCACTCCAGTAAGTTCTACTACTCCTTCTAGCTTCCCACTACCACCTCTAGCCCAACATCTCTGACCATGACCACTACAACCACCCTTCCCCTTTATACCCAAATATCACTAATCTTTATGAATACTTAACTAAACTATCAACCGCATACCTCTAACAGCATAACTGTTGGAGCTGCCAATGTAATTCCATCAAAAAACCAAGACATTTTGTGTGCATGTATGTATATGTCTATCTATATACACACTATATAATTCCACCAAGGTATCATTAGAGATCTCAGAAATTTTAGATTTCTTTTTTTTTTTTTCCTTTGGCTAATGCTTTATCAATGGGAAATAGTTACGGGGTAGCCCCCAGGGACTTTTTAGACTTCTACTTGTGTTTCTCCTTCTATTCTCATAATAAAATGTTTTACGTGCTGTTTAGAGCAATTTATGTGCTACTCTCCACAGATCTCTTCTGTCTTCATTTCAAGGGTTCCTTACTCACAGGACCAACTGCATTACCCTGTCTTATTTTCTATATTCTTTTTTTTTTTAAAGATTTTATTTATTTATATGACACAGAGAGAGAGAGAGATTACAAGTAGGCAGACAGGCAGGCAGAGAGAGAGGAGGAAGCAGGCTCCCCGCTGAGCAGGGAGCCCGATGCGGGCCTCAATCCCAGGACCCTGAGATCATGACCTGAGCCGAAGGCAGAGGCTTTAACCCACTGAGCCACCCAGGCGCCCTTATTTTCTATATTCTGATGCTTTGACTTCTGGAGTCTTATTGACCTTGAGAAGATTCTATCTCTATAGCATTATCTAATTCCTAGAGAAAGTAAAAAACTTGCCCATGAGTACGCCTTTTAAAGGCAAGCCAACCAATCCAAAACCCATACCACCTCCTTTATTGGGTTATCACACTCTAAGCCATTATTTACCTGGCCTCATCATCCCAGGGCCAGGTGCCAAACAACTTGGTGCAACTCTTACAGACCTGTGCCCACTGCAATTATTCAAAATAGCTTATCCTAAACCTACCCACCCTGCCTCATCTATTCCTTTCCAGAGAAACCACAATAAGGCTCTTGCCTCCAGTTTCCCCTTCTCTCTTGGCCTTCCGATCAATCCCAGTGCTTTTCAGTGTACTCTCTTCTCCCTGGATGTGGTATGACCTCTACTCCTACAAATTGTGACTAACAATTTCTTTTCATTAGCAGTTATCTCCTGATCTGTTGGTCTCATAAATTCTAAATAATAATACAATCTATTAAAATAGGAAGCTCAGCTTTCTCAAAAAAAAAAAAAAAGAATATGCTTTTTACTCTTTTGCCTAGAGACACTCAAAGGCTCCCAGTTTGCCAACAGATAAAACTCCTAATTTCAACATTCTCTATCATCTGTTCACATTTTCTTTTTTGGCCTTAGACAAGGACTGCATTACAGCCAAGGCTCGACGAGGCCAACCTCTACTTGGTTCTCTGTGCAGTCTGAGGAGAGAAACAAAAACCAAACTAAGGTTTTTAGCAAAGGCATCCTAGAGATAATATCTGGATTGAAACATAAAAGGTGACTTAGATATAGCCATGTGAGGAAAAAGAGGTGGTCCAGGCAGAAATAATGGCAGTACCTAAGAACTGGGAGAGGAAGAAAGACAATGCATATGGGAGCCATAAACAGTCCAGTACTTCTGACGACAGGAAAGGAAATACGGGGAAAGGCCAAATCACAAATGGCCTGCTATGACCTGCAGATGACCTTGGTCCATATTTATAGGAATAGGGTACCCACAGTGGAATTTTACATGTTAAAGTAATAGAGCCAGACTGGCACTAGCTAACTATACATCAGAGTTTTAATTAAAGAAGGGCATGGGTAAAGGCCACAAACCAGTAGCAGTCAGTCTAAGAAAAACATGGCAAGCTGTAACAAAGATGCCAACTGAGGAAATGGTCCTAGGTATACAGCAACAATTCTGACAGAATCAGACTCTTCTTTTGATGAACTTTTTTGAGATGTACTGGAGAGAGACGGCGATTTCAGCCACAGTGGGACGGACGCTGGGCAAGACTTTTTTCCTGGGTGAGGGCTGAGTGCTTACGGCTGTGGAGTGAGATTCTGGTAGAGACGGAGAAGTTGGGGATGAGATGAGCAAAGGGAGGAACCTGTGGGAAATGAGAAATGAGGGGAAGAATCGAGAGTAGAGATTGGGTGCTCTGAGCAGGAGCATTTACTCCCCCCAGAGGACACTTCTTTTTTTTTTAATTGGTGGGCGTGGGCGCAGGCATGGGCTATTTTTAAAAAGCTCCCCAGGTGGTCTGAATGTGCCAGACTGAGAACCACTAATGCAGTTTCAGTAGTTATGTTATTATTTACTATGTGCAAGGTACTGTGCGAAGTCATTTGTGTGAATTCAACCTCTGGCTCACACAAAATTTCTAGTCTTATTTTGTTTCGGTTTCAACAGCGATGTGTTACCTTAAAGAGAACATTGCTTAGCGATCAGAGTAAGACTCTCAACATTAGGATTTTCCATTTCTGCTCCCGGATTTTTTTCTGCAGAATTACTAAGTACATAGCTATGGGCAAATCACTTAACTTCCTAATGAGCCTGTTTGTGTTCTTATGAAACAGACACACGTACTCATCTGTTCAAAGGTTTTGAAATTTTCAGCAGTGTTTTATCATTCTTGAATAAATGAAAACTTTCAAAATAGATGGCATCTCAAGACTCCTGGTCTTAAACATAAACCTTACCCATGGGTTATGATTTTTAACTGCAAAGTAAAGAATAATGCTACCTATGGAAAGAAGTGACAGAACCAACATCCAAGGACCAGTAGACCAAAGGAGACACCAGATTTATGTTGTTTCTCTGCAGAACAGACTCCATTGTTCTAAAGTTGCCTTCTTGACTTGGTGTCTTATAGCTGTGGCTATAGATTTAATCTCTGTTATCACCACAGCTGTTGCACACGGCTAGAGTTTTATTGTGATGCAACGAATTAACTGAATAATGTGTAGTAAAACTTTCCTAGGATGGTGATGGCAAGAGGTAGAGGTATTCCTGTGATCATAAATGCTGCAGATATAGTAGGGATCTCAGCGACCTATCAGTGTATGATGAAGAGTTTTGGTAATGCCTGTACTATACTGCTCATGTCCTTTTAGTTAATGTCTATGGCAGACACAGCAATGACCTGAGTTACACTAGGACAAACACTTCTGGAGCCCAGATGAATAAAACCTTCTCTGGGTATGGACTGTTTAGCTGAGTGAAGTCCTTTCTTTCTCTTAAATGCCGATATCAATTTCACAAGGATGACTATTATAGGATCATAAGATAACATGATAGGAAATCAAGACTGAATGTCATTACACTCAAGTGTGCTTACTGTCTACCTACTATTGTAAACAGAAACTAAGGAACTTTTAAAAGTACCAGTTAGATCATAATTTTCATTATTTTCCTTTCCTTCCTTTAAGATTTTAATTGAGTTTCATTTAATCAACCTACTAACTACATTTGTGTGTAATTCACATGTGTGTGTAGAAACAGGAGATGAAGTAATCAGCCTAAGATAGTTAAGAGACAGAGGCAGAATTCCAACCCAAGTGTGTCTGACTAAAAACAAATACTTTTTTTCATTATGTTACATCCTCAAATAAGGTATTTGAAAATACCATGAATATATTAAGGGTAAAATAAATGTCATATTTCTTTATTCTTTAAAAAATGATTTCAGTGGGGCATGTGGGTGGGTCAGTCGGTTAAGCGTCTGCCTTCGGCTCAGGTCATGATGCCAGGGTCCTGGGATGGAGACCCGCATTGTGCTCCCTGCTCAGCAGGGAGCCTGCTTCTCCCTCTCCTCTGATTTTCCCCCTGCTTGTGCTCTTTCTTTGTCAAATAAGTAAATAAAATCTTTAAAAAAAAATGATTTAAGCATGGACCTACCTTACAGGATCCTGCTCTTTACCTTGGATCCTAATGCCTTTCTTTACTGTTTGTTACCAACTCAAGCTGCTATTCATAGGAACCATTCTTTCCAGTCTAAATAAAATTATACACATACACAAAAAGTAGAAATGTACTCTTCTCATTCCTTTTAAAAAAAAATCTCATGGTTCTGTATAAATAGTAGCTATGGAATTTTTACAGGGATTATTCATATACAAAACAAAATATATGGGTTTTTGCTTTGTTTAAATAAAACATCTATTTTTACTACAGTAGAGGATCAAACACATTATGTTGCTAATACTGACATGGAAAGGGATTAAATCATGGGTTAAGTAGAAGAGATTAAAGGGGGAGGCATGGTTTTGTAGGCTAATTGGTACCTAGATTCTGTGGACCTATGTTTTTAATGGTAATACTGCTAAAATCCTGCAAAAGGGTTCCAAACTTGAGATACTGGAATGAAACTATGTTATTTCCTTTTCTAAATTGCCTGCTTTGCTTCTCAAAACAGAAGCTAATAAAAGCTAAGAACATCCTAGCAGGATACCTATACGAGCTTTCTTTCTTTCTTTCTTTCTTTTTTCTTTTGGGCTGTACCTACTCAACAGTAGATTAAAACAAAAACAACTATTTCAGTCATCATTAGTAATATACAAATGTTAAACTTTAAACTTTTACATAAGTTCAAATGTACTGGCATACCTTGGTTTATTGTACTTCATTTTATTGTGCTTTGCAGATACTGTGTTCTCTACAAGTCGAGGATTTGTGGCAATCCTGCACTGAGCAAGTCTATTGGAGCCATTTTTCCAACAGCATTTCCTTGCTTCATGTCTCTTTGTCACATTTTGGTAATTCTTGCAATATTTCAAACTTTTTCATTATTATTATATCTATTATAGAGATCTGTGGTCAGTGATCTCTGATGTTACTACTATAATTGTTTTGGGGTTCCACAAACTTTTTTTGTTAAAGATTTTATTTAGAAAGGGAAAGAGAAAGAGCACAAGCAGGAGAACGAGCAAAGGAAGAGGGACAAACAGACTCCAAACTGAGTGAGCCCCCCCAATAGGGGGCTCGATCTCATGACCCTGAAATCATGACCTCAGCCAAATCAAGAGTCCTATGCTTAACCAATAAGCTACCCAGGCACCCTGGGGATCTACAGACTTAATCAATAAATATTGTTTGTATTCTGACTGAGCAAAGAAAAAAGTTTCTTGAGAAGTAATCTATTGTAAAGATGTTATAAAGATTAGTGCAATGACAATAAAGGGTTTAAATATTACATAACTTAGTTGATAATGCAGCAGCAGAGTTTGAGAAGATGGACTCTAATTTTGAAAGAAGTTGTACTGTGGGTAACATGCTATCAAATAGTATCACACGCTACAGAGAAACTATGTGTGAAAGGAAGAGTCAATCAGTGTGGCAAACCTCACTGCTGTCTTATTTTAAGAAGTTGCCACAGCCACCCTGATTGTTCAGCAGTCATCAACAGAGGCAAAATCCTCTGCCAGCAAAAAGATTATGACTCACTGAAAGCTCAGATGATCATTAGCATTTTTTAGCAATTAGTATTTAATTAAGATGTATGTAAATTGTTTGGCGGATATAACATTATTTAATAGAGAAATTATTTGTGTTGGTAATTCTCATTTCGGAATTAATAAAAATTATTTCTATATTTCCACATGGATTTAAATTTTAAGATGTCCTTAATCAGACCAATCATGATAAATTACTATTTCCAAAGCATCCCTATGAAAGTGCCAGAAAGTATAGGCAGTATGAGCCTAAACCTTCTCTTTTAATCATGCTCCCCGATCTTGCAAAATGAAACCTACTCTTAACTCCAAACAACTTGAAGTAGGTTTTAAAAACAAAAGAAAACAAAACAACCAAATAGTTCAATTAAACATCAAACTGAGGGCGCCTGGGTGGCTCAGTGGGTTAAAGCCTCTGCTTTCGGCTCAGGTCATGATCTCAGGGTCCTGGGATCGAGGCCCACATCGGGCTCCCTGCTCGGCGGGGAGCCTGCTTCCCCCTCTCTCTCTGCCTGTCTCTCTGCCTCCTTGTGATCTCTCTCCCTCTGTGAAATAAATAAATAAAATCTTTAAAAAAAAAAAAAACATCAAACTGAAACAAAACTTTCTGATTAGTTTACATCAATATTTGTTTTTATAGATTTAAAATCTTTCATTACTTTGCCCACTAACATGTTAATCTGGAACCAGAGCTTTCTCAAATTTTTAAGAAATAAATTTAATAAATAACTGTTCTTGCTCTACACCATGCTATTTTTAAAAAATATTTACTTTTATTAAGTAAACTCAGTGCCCAATGTGGGGCTCAAACTCAGGACCCAGAGATCAAGAGTCTCATGTTCTACTGACTGAGCCAGCCAGGTACCCCCATGCTACTTGTAAGTTGCTTTCACTTTTACTGTACAAATTAGATTTATTATTTGTGTCATGCCCAAAGTGGCTCTGAGAAAACACATATAATAATCGCCTTGGGGCACGTGGGTGGCTCAGTGGGTTAAAACCTCTGCCTTCAGCTCAAGTCATGATCTCAGGGTCCTGGGATTGAGCACTGCATCGGGCTCCCTGCTTAGTGGGGAGCCTGCTTCCTCCCCTCTCTCTGCCTGCCTCTCTGCCTGCTTGTGATCTCTCTCTCTCTCTGTGTCAAAAAACAAACAAACAAATAAATAAATAAATAAAAATAATAAAAATCTCTTTGAAAATGAGCCAACTCCTTTAGATACTATAATTCCAGATGGCCATAGGAGTCTTTGCTCTCTGTGGGTACCTTGCCAGCTATCTTTGACAGGAGGTACTTTTGACCCTGTGCCCACAGAAAATCTTTCAACAAAACCGCTGTCTGAAAAGCAAGAAAAGAGAGAAAGATAATTTTTTGCATCCTACATGGTATATAAAAAATGATTTACTCTCCTTTATCTCCACTTGGATGACAAACACATGTTCCTGTCTCTTTCAACCCATTGTTAGATTTCTCAGTAATCAATATTATTTAATGGATGAAAAGTATTTACTGTGGTTGCTGGATTAGTAATTTGAGGCCATCTTTTACATGTGTTGAAACAAGTACATTCTATTTTTTTAATTAATTAGAAAATCAGAAAAAATTTCCATAGCATTCTTTATATAAATAAAAATGAACTAAAAATGAACTATGCAAATCACTAAAAACAAATAAACAACAACAAAAAATAAAAGCATGGTTTAAAAAAGTAAAAGTCTGGTTTATTTTTTCAACATAATACATTCCCTAAAGACATTCCAAACTCTTAAGATTCTATTACATCATTCATATAAAAGACTGGTTAAAATGCCTAAGTTATTGGGGTTATATTTTGGACACAATTCCTGGTGTTTGGCTCCTGCAGATTCCCATTCCCAAATAGAGGTGGCTACTTTTTCCCACGTAAATGTTCTTATTCAGATGAAAACTGAAAACTAAACTACTAGCAAAGTGGAACCCCCCCCCAGATTCTCATTAATAATCATTCCTTGCTTTGAAACTCTTCAAACTCTGTTAAAACATTTTGGGTGGGGGCGCCTGGCTGGCTCAGCGGGTTAAGCATCTGCCTTCAGCTCAGGTGATGATCCCAGGGTCCTGGGACTGAGCCCGGCCTCGGACTCCTTGCTCAGCTAGGAATCTGCTTCTCCCTCTCCCTCTGCCCCTCCCTGTGCCCTGCTCATGTTCTCTCTCTCTCTCTCTCTCTCTCTCAAATAAATGAATAAAATATTTTTTAAAAATAGGGATGATAACAACACGAACCCTTCCCCAGTACACTCGCTAGCTTACTTGGCCTTGAGCAAATTGCTTGTCTTCACTGTAATATGTGGGATGTTGAATTAGAAAGTCATCAGGGTCTTTTTACTTCTTAAAAATACTAGAGAGGTGCCTGGGTAGCTCAATGGGTTAAAGCCTCTGCCTTCGGCTCAGGTCATGATCTCAGGGTCCTGGGATCAAGCCCTGCATTGGGTTCTCTGCTCAGTGGGGAGCCTGCTTCCTCCTCTCTCTCTACCTACATGTAATCTCTCTCTCTGTCAAATAAATAAATAAAATCTTTAAAAAAATACTCGAAATCCATGATTCTAAAATTTGCTATTCAATTTACTCTCTACCTAAACTTTTTTAGTACTTATTATGAGCACTCCACTTTTCGAAATGTTTTACATGTATAAAGTCATAACATCCTCACAAAATCTTTATCAGGCAAGTTATACTTTGATACCCACTTTATAAATCATCTGCAGCACATAGAGATTAAGTATCATGCCTGAAGTCATAGTTAATTTGTGGTAAAAACGGGATTTGGACCCAGGCAGTTAAGTCTGTGTATTAACTACTCTACTATACTTTCTCCAGGTTTCTCCAAAGTAGTCTGTGAAACACTATTTCTCCAAAATTATTTTGAAAAAAATAGGATTTATGGTCTATCGCTTTTCAGTGACAGAAATATTAGTTCAAACATACTGAAACAAAAAGGAAATTAGCTAAAGAGGCTAAATGCCTGGGGTGGAATAAGACTCTGGTTTTAGGAATTTTAATTTGGATTATATCACTATGGTTTGATTGCCCTGCTTTTATCTTTGGTAGCTTCAGGCAATAGAAAGATGGTGGTAGCAACACTGGTCCTCCCATCCTCAGCCTGACTCACATCAGAGCGACATATTCTTCCCTAAGTTTCAATAAAAATATAATTGTGTCATAGTATCTTTGATTGGTTCACATCTCTATCTCCAAATGCATCATTGTGGCTAAGAAAATTTCATTATTTGATAGCCTTTAAGCCTGTATCTGGATTCTCCACATTGGGGATCTTGGTAGAATGACCATCACCAAAACCAAATGGATAAAGAGTGGGAGAGGGAGTTTTCCCAGTCATAAATCAGGGAGCAGTTACTAAAATTGGTTGAGAGATGTCAATAAATGTCCAGGATGTATAGTTAAGCTTATTTTTAAAATATTTAGAAATATTTCATATTTCTATCTCAGAAATTACTGATGTAGATGAGCATCTTAAAATCTCCAAGAAGTTCCAAAACGAAGTGTTTCAACTCATTTCCCAAAGGTATTTGGTGTAAAACAAATCATTCAAGTAAAATTAATTAACATCTCTGAACCATTCTGCAGAACATATTTTGAAGGATGCCACTGAAGACCCAGCTTCTGACATTTAGAACTAACCTAATACAGAAGCCATGCACATAATTTCTTATTTCATGTTTTCTACATCATCGACTTACTCTGACTCATATAATTTGCCATACATTGCTCAGCGTCAAGAAAAAAAAGCCACCAAATAATATTTTTAATAATACAACTCATTAAATGCTTCCAAGATGTGCCTATATACCTATGAAAATATCTTGTGGAAAACAGAATCACAAATTTGAATGTCTGTAATTTATAAGGAGTTTACATTAGCTTTTGCAAAATTAGATAAAAATTTAGTGGTGTAAAATTACAAATATGTATTATTTGTTATGATTTTATAGGTTAGCTAGGCAGTTCTCCTGGACTGGGTCAAATCAGCTAGCGCTGGATAGTCTAGGATGGTCTCATCCTCTAGTCAGATATTTGGTGGATTGGATGATTTGTAATGGGTATCTCTGCTTCGTTTGGTCTCCTTTGCCCAAATAAGCAAGCCAGGGCTTCTTAATAGAGCAGTTTCATGTTTCAGAAGATCAATAAGTGAGGGCAAACATCAAAGTGCAAGCACTTTTCAAACTTTTGCTGTCATCATCTTTATCATCTTTGTTAACATCCTGATTGCTAAAGCAAGTGACATGACCAAATCCATCTCTTGATGAAAGAAACTGCAGTGGTACATTGCAAAATGTCATGCAGAGCATACATAGAAAGGACAAATCAGTGGCCATTTTTATAATCTACCAAAGAGCTCTTAAAATCTGCTTTAAATATATCCAGACTTAGTTTATCAAATGGGATTAACCGCTTAAATGAACTGCAAATATCAAGCTGTGTTTTGAAAACAAAGAAACAACCTTAGATTGCCCTAAATATTTAGAGAATATTTTGGAGGCTGGATATCCATCCTGGAATAATCTCCATTGACAAATGAAGGGGGATTATATGTTTAAGTGAGTGGACCTGTATATGTTGGGGAATGGAGTGGTTTGGGGGGGTTTTGTGTGTTTATTTTTTAGTAAAGTTCCCTAAAAACAGACTCTGAGATGCAGAGCTCCATACAGGAAGTTCAGTGAAGAGTATGTGTGGAAAATACTGGAAGTGAGGAGAGCAGGAGTGAACAGAAGGAGAAGTCGAATGGTAAAGAGGCTGCAAAATAAGCTTAGTTCATTCCACAGGGATCTCAGAAAGGAGATGGTTTTTCTGAGATGTCCAGAAGAAGGCAAAGGGCTGGTGGTTTATAGCACCTCCTGCCCTCAGTTGAACAATTATGGGATGAGAGCATCCCCTGGGAAAAAAAGATAAGCTAGAGCAAGGTGGATTCCTTTAGCTCTGAGTAATTTCTGGAGAGAGACTTAGCAGTGAACCAGCAACAGCCAACTTAAAAAGGCACTAAATCAACACTTGATGATTATTTTTGTAGGATCAAATAGTAAGAGTTTTGACTACTTGATCTTAAGGCCTCTCTTGAAACCATGAGATTTTATGCTTTTTTATTTTTTATAAAACGAGTTTTAAAATAGTGACAGAACCATTGATAAAAGAAAAACCCTGTAGTGAATTTGTTGGAATGTATGTAAAGTGACTTTTTTGAAAAATCTTAAAGAACATGGGTGTTCAGTATTGAGTTTAAAGTAGAATATGTTACCTGTTTAGTTCGATTCACTTGAATTTAAAGAGAATATCCAGTTAAACACAGCTCACTTATATCCTGGGTACATTTCATTGATATGTGAATAAATTAATCTATAAAATAATAATTAGAGATGTATATAACATCATATTCTACCACAATTATATTATGCAAGTATGAAATGAGAAAAAATGGTCATGAAAAATTAACATTTGGATAATACATAAATAATCCAGTAAGATTCTATATTGCCAAATGACCTTAACTTTCAAAAGACCAAAATATTGTCAAATGTGGGGTTAAGGAAATATGACTCTAAAGACATCATTGCTTGCAAGTGTGCCTGGTGACAAAATGAAAATACAGAATTCTTAAGGGAAATCTGCAAATTAGAGAGCTGTGTATGCACTCTGAAATATTGAACACACAGACTTTGTGACCCTGTATGCAATTATATGTAAACAATCAAGCCATCTGTGAAATTACTGAGGGGACATTCCTATTCCAAGAAATACTGGATATTTTGTAATACTTTTGAAAGTTAAAAATCCTTGAACTATCTCTTTTAGAGATACTTATTTGTAATACTCAGTTTTCTTTTTATAAGAAATGGTATATCGATTCCTTGTAAGTTGGTGAGTTTATTTTGTTATACATTTTAAAAACTGTGTATCATAAACTTTTCTAGAAAAAATTGCTTTTAAACATCACCTTAGTGTCTATATAAGGTTTAAAAGTGTTCTAAACCTCCCAGTGTTTCACTGGAGAATGCATCCCCCAATGTGTCTTTCAACCCAGAAGTGGCTCAACATAGCTATTGTCAAATAAATCAGATATCCCATTTTTTGACTTGAAACATATGTATGTCATTCAATTCCAAACTAAAAATACTTACAAAGGTACTAACTCCTTTGCTTTATTTATTTATTTTTAAGATTTTGTCTTTCATAATCTAGAAATGTTCAAATATCTTTTACCTACCTAAATTGTCGTATGCAGATCAAACCTTCACTGCAATTTGTAAGTTATATTACCTGTAAACAACTTCTCTGATTTCTGTCTTTGTCCAGTAAGATGTAAGTGCAATAAATATCATTTTATCTATCCAATTGTCACTTGAGTGGTGTTAAGAATTTGGCATTAGTTCTTGGCACCCAGAACTAATAGTTTTAAAATATATTTGATGCCATGACCAATATAATAAATCAAAGTTAAGGATTAAAATAAGCCACAAAACACTGCTAAGCTTCAGCAGCTTCTTAATTATTTACTTCAAAATGGATTTAGTTAGTGTTGAGAAACATCTTTACTGCATGCAACCCCAATTTCAGAGGAACTGTCACAAAATTAATCTTATAGAAATAATTTTTAAATGTATTCTCATAACTTGAACATTTCTAAAACACTTGATACTTAATAGTATCAAGCTTATTCTTAACATAAAATTTCACTTAAATGTTATAGAAAAGAAGACTCTAAATTATTCATACATCTTTAAAATGTTTCTTGGTAAACCTGTTTCATTACAGTTATAACATGAATTTGGGAAATTTTAAATCCTGTAAATTAAGATTTATGACAGTGAAAAGGAGATTCATGAAGACAGAGAACACCAGAGGTTCATCTTGTCTCTCATACACTCTCTTTTCACTCTGTTCTTTCTAGAAAAAGAAGCCTCTCTCCTTAGATGAATGCAAAGGAACTTTAAAATTATTATAACCTGCTTTATTTTCTCATATATTTCTTGAATTCAGAAAAATAAATTAATCTATAAAATAATAATTACAGAATGTATGTTACCACAATTATATTATGCAAGTATGAAATGAGAAAAAATGTTCATAAAAATTAACATTTGGATAATTTATAAATAATCTAGTAAGACTCTATGTTGCCAAATGACTGTAACCTTCAAAAGACCAAAAGTCACAAGGCACATTGAATAAACTCAATATTATTTATATAAAATTTAAAGAAATAAAAATGAATGCATAATAATATGCTCAAATTTATGAATACTAAAAAAGTGAAGTCAAATATCAACTTATCCATGAGATTGGCAAACATTAAAAGATCAATAAAGTATACAGTGGAATATATGTTAGAAAATGTACACTCATGTACTGTTGATGCTAATGGGAACAATTTCGTGAGGAACAATTTGACAGTACTTATCAGAAATTATAATTTAATAAATTTCTCCCTGGCAATTCTACTTCTAATGATCTCTTTTTGAAATACACATGTACTCAAAATAATTTTAATATGTTGTAAGATGCTTATTGCAGAATTATTTATTATAGCAAAACTGGGAAAATTAAATAAAGAGACTAGAAATATTGGACTCTGAGATCATTCTACAGACTTGAATTAAACTCTCAGTTCTAACTCTTACTAGTTTCATAACACTTGGAAATGGGCTAAGCTTTTTAAAAACTCAGTTTATATATCTAGGTATAATAACAATACTACCAAATAAGATTGAATGTTAATTAAATGAAGTAATACAAATAAAACATTCAGAACATTTAAATAATCAATGTCTATAAATAGGAGATTTACTAGAGTATGGTACACTCATCTGTATAATGGAATAGTATATAACTAAAAAGGATGGAGTACTGTAATTAAAATTCTGTTTCCTGTCATGGAATGTCCTGGTAGGTTAAACAAACAAATAAAAAGTGCCAATTAGTAGCATACCACTTTCATAATGATTATATATATAAATATATATATACACACATATATATAGTTATATATAAACACACAACCATTTTTGGAAGATTGAAAAGAAGAAACATAAATAATATAATTGCAGATTATTGAAGTTGGGGAGATTCTAGTCTTTATATATACCTATATATATATATATATACACTCTATATACCATATGTATACTATATACTATATATACCATATATACTATACTATATACTGCATATTTTATGTGTGTGTATACACTTACACACACACACAAACATATATATATATATAATATACTACCCTTTGAATTGATGCTTCAATTGTTCTATAGCACCCTCTCAGACAAATCATACAGTCTACTATTGGCCACCAAGTTTTCCAGAAAAGAAAATGTTCCCACTAGAGATGAGATTCAGAGGCTGGACAGTTGCTATCAAGGCTATGCCCAAGCTTTTCCTTGATTCAGTGATTCCATTGAGATAAAAACTGTGCCAAAACAATGGCTATTTCAGCATTCCACATTAATTTGCTAAGCACCAAGGAGCTTGGCATAACATATACTTCAGCCACATTAAAACTCTGAGCATATTTTTACTGTTTTCTGTTTAGATTATTTTCCCCATTTAAATTATGTGATAAGGGTGCCTGGGTGGCTCAGTGGGTTAAAGCCTCTGCTTACGGCTCAGGTCATGATCTCAGGGTCCTGGGATTGAGGCCCGCATCGGGCTCCCTGCTCGGCGGGGAGCCTGCTTCCCCCACTTCTCTCTGCCTGCCTCTCTGCCTCCTGTGATCTCTCTCCCTCTGTGAAATAAATAAATAAAATCTTTAAAAATAAATAAATAAATTATGTGATATAGTCATTATTTTAATTTATTTTCAAAATATTTGAAGAGGAACTAAAATGATTGCTGTGTAATTCAAGGTAGGGTACTTTTGCTTGAAGTATTATAAGTAGTAAAAACATTTTTTTTAAAGATTTTATTTATTTATTGACAGAGAGAGAGATCACAAGTAGGCAGAAAGACAGGCAGAGAGAGAGGAGGAAGCAGGCTCCCTGCTGAGCAGGGAGCCTGATGTGGGGCTCGATCCCAGGACCCTGAGATCATGACCTGAACTGAAGGCAGAGGCTTTAACCCACTGAGCCACCCAGGCACCGCAGTAAAAAATTTTTAAATGAAACACCTAAAATACAGCATAATTTTTCTTGCCATTTTTTGATGGAGGAGTATGAATGGGTTCAGGAAAAAAACCTGGATCTAATGAAGTAAATGTTCACTGGCAGATGATAGAGAAATGAAAGATTAATTGTAGATGATAGATAGATAGATGATAGACAGATAGATAGAGGTGTGTTCAAATACATATATATGTAAGTCAGCATGTTCAGTCCAGGGATAAGAAGTAGGATGGTTTAGCTGGAATTTAGGATGGGGGAACAGAGGGAGGAACAGGCGATTAGACTGGAGAGGGAAGTTTCAGAAAAAGAATTGACAAAATTAAAAAACAAAGAGAAGAATAAATTCTAGTAGAATGATTCCTGTATTTATAAGCCAATCCATGGGGTGGATAATACAAAAAAGATAAACAGTCTGGGAAAGCATATAAGCTGACACTTATGATGTAGGTTTGAAATACCTACGAACCCAGCAGGTGAAGATGTTCAGTAACAAAGTTGGATGGATGAGCCTGGAACTCAGAGGAAAGATTTATGTTGAAGTTAAAGATTTGGGAATCATTAATGTTAAAGGGATTATACACTCCCCAAGAGCAAGTAAAAGCAAGAAGACTGAAGATAAAACCCAAAGGTTACAATTTCTACTTTCTTTCTTACATGGGTTCTTACATAATAAGTTTTTTCCTAACCTCTGAAAAATGCCAGCATTCTCATACACTTGGGGGTGGGGTGGGAGGCTCTTATACAATCTCTGTCTCTCCACTTTTCACTGAGTTGATAAGGTACACTATATCCAAGAATCACATAATTTAGGAAAACAAAGAACCGCAATTATTTTTCACTGTATCTTCACCCATTCCATTTTGATTGTTTGCAACTGGGCAACTGGGAAACCTTTAAGAATCTGCTATTTTATTATTTTAACCAAAAAATCCATATATATAACACAAAACAAACAAAAAACATATATACAAAATATGTATTCAATTTTTGAACTGCTTGTTTATAATTTATGATAAAAGCAATAAAATTAATTTGTATAATAATAATGAGTCCAAATTTCTATTTGTTATCTTGGGGAATTTTAAAATCTCACCTGGACATGGAGACAAAATAAAAATCCTTGTGGATTATCTTGCTAACTGAATTTATGCCTACAAAGATAATGATGAGTCACAATGGACTGATATAAAACACTGGATTCATCCCTATCCCTCAGGACCACTCCCTGTCAGGTTCTGCTGAACTCCATCTGAGGCCAACTTTACTATAACCACAACACTCTAGGTGCTACCCTTTTGCTATGTACAAAACTGCTTATTCGATGCTAGCAAGTAATATGCATCACTGTTCACCATAAGTCAATGAGCACCTATCTGTCTTCTAGATTGGAATCAGTAGTAACAGTAGTGTGCTGATTCTGCAAATAATAAAACATTTTTTCTGCGTTAAGTAGCAAAAAAAATTACCCCTTGAATTGAACATGCCAAATCAAGAAAAGAGTTACAGCAAAAACTGTTGTATTTTTGTTTTCCTCTTTAAATGGCTAAATTATGAGTAACGTGCTTAAGTTCACGACATATTTTAGTTCACTTATTCTTTATTATAAACAAATTTATTTATCATTTTTGACTATTATACTATCTAATTCATTGCTAGTTACATCACTATTAATTAAACCATTAACTTTCCAAGAACATTATTCTCTAGGAATGTGGACATAGTCACATATTTTGATGGCAAATATGAAGTAGAAACATTAAGATGCAGTCATTAAACTGAGAAGTCTTTCATTTATTATCAGAAAGTTTTTACTAAGCACATATTTGCATTTCTTTCTTAGACTGATTTTTAAGCAGGAAACTACCATAACTAGACTGGTCTTCATTGATCTGTGGTTACAAATAGATATTTCCTAACGCATGGCATGGATATGATCAATTTGGAGCTAAAGCAGTAATTTGGAACAATATCACCACTAAGTATTTAGTCATCAATATAGGTTGAATAGTTCACCTGACAGTTTTGTCTTAATGACTAAAATGTCTATTTCACCAATTCAATTTGACCTTTTATAAGGTAATCAATTATTTTAATTATTGATCTATAAATGACATATCCAGGAAATCATGTAAGCCTAGTCTCAGGCTCTTTAGGATATAATTCAAATGTACTTTTAGTCAATTACACTTCTGATTCAATAAGTACTAGTGTAGATTTGGGTCACATGAATAAAAAATATAAGTTTAGTCCTTTAGTTTGACTGTTAAGGTTGAAAGTACAATTGAAAGATTTTTTTTTTTTCCTTTTAAATGCTTGCAAAAGAATTTGAATAGAAACTCCAAGGACAAAATTCACATTGTTCTGGTTTGGCATGGGGTAACTAAAAGTTACTTCCAAATCTAAAAATGTGTTTGTCCATCTCTATCTTAAGTTTGTAGCAGAAGTTTGATGTCTAGTTATAAATCACCATTTTTTAAAATTAAATGTTAAGCATATTTGACAATAACTGATCAAAAAATAAAGGGGAGAATTTTATGTTTCCATTTAATTAATTAACTTAAAATTTTATTTATTTTAGCACAAAGGTATTACATACCAAATAAGATTTCGTAGAAATGGGGCGTTATAAAAAAAATAAGGGCAATTTTTATTGCCCTTATCCATCAAGGGGCTCCTGGGTGGCTCAGCTGGTTAAGTGTTTGCCTTCAGCTCAGGTCATGATCTCAGGGTCCTGGGATGGAGCTCCTCACGGGCTCCCTACTCAGTCAGGAGTCTGCTTCTCCCTCTCCTACTCCCCCTGCTTGTGCTCACTTTCTCTGTCAAATAAATAAATAAAATCTTAAAAAAAAATCCATCCAAGTGCTTTTCTTAATAAAAAGACTTCTTTCTTTAAAAATATTCTTCTAAAGTAGACAATTAAAACTCAAGCCAATATTTTAAAAAGAAGTCCTTTTTCTCTGCTATAATGGGGAAGGGGAAAAGTTCTAGATAGATATACATACATACACTAAAATATTATTTAAAGTTTAAAAGTTTATTTCTGGGAGGAGGTAATGTTATTGGTGTTCTTTATGTATTGCGTCTTTGTTTTTGTATTTTCTGAATTTTTTTTGCAATGAACATGTATTGATATGTAATCAGATAAGGAAACTATTATGTACAAAAAAAATTGGATGAATGATACAGTTGAAAGAAAATTCACATCTTCATAACAATAACTTGTATTCTTTTCTTTCAAATTTGCTTTATGTTTTTCTTTTCAATTTTCCTGTGATATTGATACAGTAAATATTATTAATTTCCTTTAATTTGTTGAGACACAGGCAGAGTAGTGCATTGAATTAAAGGTGAACTTGGGGTAGAACTGAAGTATTCAGTATTTGTCACTCCCCAAACATTGAGTTGAGAATTATAGTAACTGCTACTTTCTCTTATTGTGTTCTGTTTCTTCAGTGGTATCTGTCTTTTAATACATTTTTTTTTCTTTTTCTTTTTGGTCATTTGTAGAAATTTTAGTCATAAAAAACAAATCGAGATTGTGAGACTTCATTAAATTCTAGGCACACCAAATCCACTCAATTGAAAAATTCAGGAGATATAATTTGATATGTTTTTACTCTCTTCCTCTATTTATAGTTTTCTCTGAAGGTTGCAGTATTAAGGCCAGATAATTCACTTTAAAATGTTGCCAATTACTTTTGAGAAGATGAGAATTACTGAGACATGAGAATTTTTTATAACATTTAAGAGAAAACTTTCAATTCTATTGTGAAATAAGAGTAGCAGTGATCAATATTTTTTCAGTAACTTATTATTTTTATTTGATATACAGAAAAGTAGTAGAACCTAGTAACTACTATATCTTAAGTGCTATCAGATATAAAACTCTAACACCACCATAATTGGCAAATCCTCCTAGTCTAGTATCAGTATTATAAACTTTCATGGTTTTTAAATTTATCTTCAAGACTCAAAATTTCATGAGATAAATAATTATAATAATAAGGAACATTTCAGTCTGAATCGAGATCACATTTTTAGCCTCTTCTATTCTTACTCAACTTTACTGATACAACTACATAGCTGGCGATCAACAATTCCACTGTTTTCTACTAGTGGCTAGGCAATCAATCTTTTTTTTTTTTTTTTTAATATGGTAGACTATCAATCTAACTACAGTCCTGCATCTTGGGTCTGTGACTGGTAAGGGAAGAGAAGGAAAAAACCACACAAAACTTTAATTAGTGCCTTTAATGTACCCAGTGTTTTATATTCATTATCTTGATTAAATCTTAATTTAAAACTATGAGGTAGGTATTGAAATCCTAATTTTTCAGATGAGGAAACTGATGCTCAGAGAGGCTAATTAGCTTGTCCTAAGACTTGTTTACAAATGGAAGGGCTGGAATATGAAACCAGTTCATTTGTCTTTGAAGCTAGTGACATTTTCAATATATCAGTGCTTCTCAATACAGGGGATACCCCGGTATTTGCATCACAAATGCTAGGGGAACATGTTAATTTACAAATTCCAATTAATCAGCCTAAACTAATTGAACCAGTCTCAGGATGTAGCCTCAGGAAATTCCAGTTGAAAAAAATCACCCAACTGATGCTTCCATATCCTTGACATGTGAGACAACCTCTGAGTCATGCCGCATCCCTTTCTTTAAGCCCAAATGCAAATGCATCTATCAGTAGAGAATTAGATGTTCCTGAGACTTTTTTTTTTTTTTTAACCACAGCTTTTGGTTACTTTTTCATTCTTGATGATGAAGATCAAGAATTTGCTAGTAGAGACAGTATGGGCATTTTATCAATCACTGGATGAAGATACAGACAACATGCTGATCAAACTAATTGCTGGCACTAAGCTAAGAGAGATAATCAACATGTTGAATGAGAGTCGGTTACAAAATCAAAATGGTTTTGATAAGAGGTACCATTAGACAAATAAAGCATTAGAAAATGTAGGAGGAAAAAAATGTAGGAGAGACAAATTTTACATACTGCCTAGAAGGCCCAAAATCTGACCGCAAATGAGCAATAGAAAGAAGATAGGGCTTAGCCCTTAGCCTAGAGTTATATGGAAAAGATGACTCCTCTTCTTAAACACAGGGGGAAAAAAAAACAAAAATTCAAAATTAAAAAAAATTAATGAAATCCTAGGCTTTGTTGATAAATTTAATAAAATAAAGGAAGGTACAGTTTTCCCTCTCTTTAATTTTGTGCTATTTAGACTGCTCCTGGAGATAGGCAGAAGATTCTGAACAGCACAGTTGGAAAAGCTGAATAATCACATCAATAAAATGCACTGTATACTGAGAAGATTACTCCAAAGGGTGAATAAATGTGATGCCATGTCAAATGAGGAATGGATGAAGACAAAGGATATGTTTAACCTGAGAAAGAGAAATCAGCAGATATATCATAACTATCTTTTTAAATTTAAAAATCTACCCCATATAAAAGGGATAGATTTATTCTATATGGCCATAGAGTCTGAATTAATGAACAAGGAGTAGAGACACTGAAGATATCAGGTCAACGTAAAGAAGGACTTTTTAAATAATTAGAATGATTGGTAAAAACAGGAACTAGCCATCTCAATACATATGCATTTGTTCAGGGTACTGTAGAGAGAGTCAAGCACTGTATCTGATCACTTTTGCTCCATCATGGCCTAAATCTTGCTTGTCTTTTTTTTTTTTTTTAAGGTTTTATTTATTTAATTTGACAGAGATAGACACAGTGAGAGAGGGAACACAAGCAGGGCGAGTGGGAGAGGGAGAAGCAGGCTTCCCGCCAAGGAGGGAGCCCGATGTGGGGCTCGATTCCAGGACCTTGGGATCATGACCTGAGCCGAAGGCAGACGCTTAATGACCGAGCCACCCGGGTGCCCCTAAATCTTGCCTGTCTTGATTGCCATTTTATCACAGCACTTGGCATGAAGTCATCTCTTAATAAATATTTTCAATGAATCAATGCACAAGATTCTATGACTCTGAATTGTCAAATGCCTATTCCACATTTATGTACGTTATAAGAGAAATTTACCTTTTTTATATAAAATACAGCACTGCCTCAGTCAATACAGATCAACAGGTTGTTTCAGTCAACACTGAGTCCCAAAATATTGTGATACTTCATTTGCCATGAATTACCACTTACCTAATAGGTAACTGATTTGGACATAATACCGACTAAGCTACATATTACTTCAGATTTATTTCTTTTCAGTAGATGCTTTATTTTTATTAAATTTTCTACCACATTGGTACATAAGGTTTTAGGATTTAGATTCAAGTTTTAGTACTTATTAAGCACTCATCGGAGGTGGCATTTCTCCTCTGACCCTCCCTTACTTTGGAAGGAAGTGCTCTGATTGGTATTCTTCTCAAATTAAATCCTTATGCTGTTATGTATCATAAGTTCCTCAGTTTCTGCTATTTATATGCTCTTTTTAACTTTCCTTAGGCATACAGTAATATAAATAAACACAAGATCCCTGGGAATGCCGTATTCCAGTGATTTATCTTCTGTAATATGGTTGTGGTTGGAAAGTAATAATGGTAACTACATAGCAAATTATAAATCTTCTGTAAACATCAATACATCTTAAATCATAAGACATTCCTGAATGCAATACATATTGAAAACAGGCAAATTATCCAGTAATAATTTGATGTTCACTGGTAAAAAAAGAAACCTTTTTCCAATTACTTTATCACATAGAGTTTGCCACACTCATCAGAACGGTCTAGAGAAATGAGTAAAGGCATATTCCCTTTTATTCAAAAATTAGAAAAATTAAGAAAATGAACACTTCATCTTTAGACATACTTCTGTTTAACATTAACAACATTGTTACTATACATAAAAAAAATAGTAGGTGGTATATAATTCAGTATTTCTTTCAACAAGCTTTATATCATTGGACATTTGTTTTACTAGCTTGTGAACCAAAAATGTGTATTCATTGGTTCACAGAATTTGAAATACCCTTGTTGCCTGACTGCACTGGCTTGCCACTGGATCTCATGTATGATAGGAACTCAGATCAGTGATGTGAAGTCTCCAGGTTTCAAGATCTCCAAGCGTTTCTGTTTTCTCATTCACAACTTTATAGTTTTCTTTATTTTGTGCTTCTTTAAGACCTCACCCTTGCACACACACACACACACACACACACACAGACACACCTGCACAGTAACCTGCACACAGCCCAGCTGCCCAGATAAGTGACTGGAGTATCAGATTCAGAACCCTGTCTTCTGCATTCATGGCAGCATGTGAGGGAGACATGTGGGAGAACCAGAGCAATGGTAGAGAGGCACAAAGGAGAATTTCTTCAAAACAAGAAGGATTTACTTTGTGGGGCTAAAAAATAATGACAAGAAGGTGAGTTAGGGGGTTGTCACAATGGCTTAAGCAAATAGTGTGATAAGAAATTGACCCAAGAGAGTAGCAATGAGTAGGAGAAAATTAACTTAAAAATCACATAGGTGGGATATTGATCTACTACCCTCTCCCTCCATCTCAAATTTCTTTCCCCTAATTATTATCTCCTCAAGTCTCCAATATTTTGAACTATTCCTTACACTTTTCTTTCGATTAATTACAGTACTATGTTTATCCTTTAAGTACTAATACTTTCCATGGATTATTTCTCAGTCTAAATTATTCACTCAGGTATTCATTCATTCATTCGCTCATTATCCCTAGTTAGAGAGTACACATAATCTATTTTCTAAGACACTGTAGTATTCACTCTCCACCCTGAAAACAAGCATCCAGTCTCATAGGTAATAAAATCAAGCAAAAAATAAGGTACTTGGTAAACGTGAACTTGTTCCCCAAATACATCTCTGCTCCTGCTCCTCCATGTGTTCCCTGACACCAAGGTTTACTTATTATTTTTATTTTTTTAGCTTAAATGTTAATATCATGTCTGGCTTCTGTGAGAAACTAATTGTTTCCCAAATTCTTCACAATTTAATATTTCATTTTAACTAAGTTAATTTTAACTCCTCATCACAAATTATCTGTGAGTTGCTTAAGGACTAGTAAAGCTAAATGTCATTTGTCTTTATTAACTGTTTGTATTTACTGGGCCACGTTATATATATATACATATATATATGTATATATATAATGACAGAAAAACAAGATGTCCATTGGACGCTTTTCTGTGAAAATCTCTGATGCTAATATTTTGTATTTTCCAAAAAAGTCATGATTATTATAATTATTTATGAAGTTATTTATAGATTTCATAACTACATCATCTTAGGGTTGAGTGGTTTCTTAAATATTGACTTGATTCTCAGGAGCCAGTGCTGGAGCCTATTGGGTGGACATTTGGCTACTTGCCCAGTGGTTTCATATTAGTGTGTTCTTGATGAGTGAAAATGAAAGCAGGAGCATGGTTTATTGATGGCTGGTTGATTTATTTCTTATTCCTGTCTTTTCTCCTTAGTCGTTTAAGTGTGGACCGTGATGATCAACATGCTTTGATTGACAAATGGTACCCTGAATAATGCAGTTTGAAAAGGAACAATTTCTCTTAGCACCTGTCATGTCAGAGACACTGTATTGGGCACTGCAGAGATTTTTCTTCATAAAAAAATATATATATTTCATACATCTTGCATGTTAATATTATGCAGAGAAACAACTTTAAATATTTCTGAAGTCTTACCAAAAGACCTTCTAGCCCCAACATGGATTATATTTTTGCTCTGAAGCCTTTAATTTGAAAATCTCTGAGAGACTAATAATGAGACCATTTTGTTTAAAACCTAGCAAGCTCTGGATCTTTTATATTTAAATTTCTTCCTTTAGCTTACCTTTATGCTCCCATATTTTACTGTAAGCAGCAAGAACCAGCTAGTGGCAACTTCAATACTCTGCCTGAAAATCTTAACTAGATCATCCCTTCCATTAGGATTATTTTCACTTTCTTTATAGCCACAGGGCACAATATTGGGAACTTTTGCTACTATATAACCAAGATTCTCTTTCCTTCAGCCACCCATTGTATTTTCCTCACTTTTTTATTTTTTTCAGTCCTTACTGGCAGCTTCCTTGAGGGGCAAACTTTTACTAACAGTCTCTTCAAGACCTGTTAAAATTTTTCTCACACTTTCTTCAAGGTCCTTCCAGCTTTTCTGCCCCTGTATCCTGATCATAAAGCCACATGTTTTAGGCTGTGTTATCTCAGTGCCCCACTCCTAATACAAAAATCTAGTTACTACGCCTGTATAACAAGTTACCCCAAAGCTTAGTGGTATTTAGCGACCCTTTTTATGGTCCAGGTTTCCCTTGGCCAGGACTTCAGACAGGAAACAGAGGAAAAGGCTCATCTCTGCCCCACTCCTTTTCAGCTAGGGCTGCTCAAAGACTAGACCTGAAATCATAGGAAGACTCATGTATCTGTCAGGTGACGTTGGGAAGATTCAAACAGAAGAAGGCTCTAAAACCTGGGTTGCTCAGGCACCTCTTGCTCCTCATGAGCACTTGAGCTTGGTGCCTTTGGGGAAGACACACTGCTTACATGTTGGCTCAGGACTCCCGCGGCACGTTTTGAAAGAGAGGTAGGCAAAAACTGTGTCTGTCATCTTTCCAACGTAGACTAAGAAGTCACAGAGCATGACTTCTGCCACGTTCTATTTATTAGGAGTAAGTCACTGATTTGTGACCATATTTACAGAAAAGAGAATTAGACTCCACATTTTGTGACAGAACTGTCAAAGAACTTGGAAACATGCATAAAACCAAGACATATGGGTATAATACAGAAAAAAATAAGAAGACTATTTTAAGAGAGAGAATGAAGAATTATGGGACACGGCATGGAAAATCATGGCCCATAATGTGGATCAATGACATCACAGTTTGGTTGCATGTGTCTGCCATTTGAGAAGTCTTCAAAGAGGTGATCAGAAATTTTGGTGGTATTGTACAATGTCTCTCTTACCAATCTTACTATGTCTCATTCCCCAGAGCTTAACCTATGTTTCCCTTCACCTCTGGGTGACTCCTATGCATGTTCACAAATCAAGCCTGCCTTAGGACAGGAGTTACTTGGACCCTAATGTGTGAGCATCTGTTTCTCCTGTTTCACTCCTCTGTAATGAGTTGTTGAGGCTAAGTCCCTGATCCTTGAGTCTCAATTCTTATACATGGACTCTGGCTTTTATTTCTATTGCATCATTTTCTGGAAAATTTTTATTCTGAATTATATTATCTATAGGCATGCTAACCCCTCAAATAAGACTTCTAAGGAGGGAAAGTAGTTTCAGTGGACAGCATAGGAGGAAAGGCAGTTAATGCTTATTAAGTTCATTCTCTAAAGAAGACACTGTTAGACACTATACATGGGTTAGGTCCCTTCATCTAGGCTGAGAAACAGGGAAGNATTATCTATAGGCATGCTAACCCCTCAAATAAGACTTCTAAGGAGGGAAAGTAGTTTCAGTGAACAGCATAGGAGGAAAGGCAGTTAATGCTTATTAAGTTCATTCTCTAAAGACACTGTTAGACACTATACATGGGTTAGGTCCCTTCATCTAGGCTGAGAAACAGGGAAGTGAATCCATTTCTTTGTGTATGGCTGGGTAGGATTGGTATACCAAAGACGCAGGCTGGATTAATAGAAAAGACTGCAGTTCCTGCCAAGTATCACATCAAAATGAGAGCTAGGAGAGACTCTTGGTCACAAAGATAATAAATAAATAATAATAAATGGAGATAATAAAATGGGGAGATGTTTGGAGTAGGGGTATGTGTGTGTTGTGTGTGTATGTGTGAGTGTGTGTTTGCAATTTACTAAACTTTGAATTCCATAAACATTGCTGGTGTCATAGTCATATCCCCAGTGCCCCATTCTAGGTTTCAATAAATTTTGTGGAATTGGAAAAGAGTTATTGAGTACATAGGTGCTGGTTTAGAGAAAAAGAGAGGGAAAAGGATATATGTAGGGAAGCCAAATACAAGACAATGCTAAAGTCTAAATCTTAACTGCTGTGAGAATTGGGCCTCTATTTTTAGGATTGCTTCAAAAGTCAGGAGAACATGGCTGAAGTTTCCAGGACTGTAGTTCCTATAAGCAAGCAGGGAGAGGAATCCATGAAAGACCAGAGTCCTTGACCTTTCTTGTCATTCCCCTTAAAAACTAACTTCTCTTAAAAGACTTGGATTCTGTTTCTTATGGATGGAACCAAATACAAATAGAGCTGAACGTTACTCTTTCCAACTTCTTGCTATACTTATGTACTTAGAACTTGAGATCCCTTTACCTATCAGTTGCATTCCTCTATTCCACTGTTGATCTAGACTGAATTCAGAGATTTCAATAATTCTTAGGCACACAGAGAGGTCTGGGCTCTTTCTTCAGCTTCAAAAATTGAAACACAAAGGTGACTTATAGAAAGATGTGAGACTTAAGACAAAGGAGCAATCATATCATGGCAGAAATGACAGAAATGTCAAGCTGTTACAATTTCCCTTCTACAGGACACACAGCTAGATTCTATTTTTCAGCCTCCCTTGTAGTAAGGTGTGCCCATGCGACCAGGTCTAGTCAATAGAAGGTAACAGTGATTTGTAACGAAGCCCCTCCCAGTTTGATTTTTGTCTGACCCATTGATCTAAGGATGGTATTGAAGATAGCAGAGTCACAAATGGAGGGTGACGGGGACGCTGGATGGTCACCAGGGGGAGAATTGTCTAAATAATCAAAATCCTTCTTGAGAGAGTTGTAAGGGAAAAATAAATTTATATTACATGAAGTTTCTGAAATTTAGGGGTATGTCTTTTACATCAGCTCCCATACCCTTAAGTAATAAAGTAGGTGTTCTTGGGTTAGAAAAGCTAAAATACACAACTTATAACCTCATTGAGCTTTTAATATATTCTGGAAAGATAATCATGACTATCTGGCAAGTTAACTAACAACTAAGGGGTATTAATATGTAAAAATAAGCTCAATAAAGTTCTGTGGATAAATATCACTGTATGTTTAATTTCTTTAGGAGATAAAATACTAACTGTATTTTGAAAAACTGGTAGTCCTTTTACAGTAAGAAAGAAGGAAAGGAAGAATATTTGAGGATGTTGTACGGAGAAAAGCAACTAACAAGAAGGGATGCGTGCTTCAGAAGGCTGTAAACAGATAAGGTTGGCTAGAGCTTATAGTGTGTGAAAGATATTAAAGATGAGTATGGATAAAAGGTATATTAAGAACAAATTTCAGAGATACTTTAATACAAAATAGGGTATTTGTAATTTATATGCAGTAAAAACATATTTTGAGATAGGATTGACATGGTGAAGAAACATTTTGGGAAAAGTAAGGCATGGGATAATGGGTATCTAGACTACCAGTGAGAAAAATATTTTAATAATTATAATATTGGCAAGAAGTGCCTAAACTAAGATGGTGACAATGAGAATAAAAATTCAGGACACTGAGGTGCCTGGGTGACTTAGTCAGTTGAGTATCTGACTTTTGACTGAGGCTCCGGTCATGAGATCAAATCCTGCACTGGGCTCCAAGCTCAGTGGGGAGTTTGCTTGAAATTCTTTCTCTCCCTCTCCTTCTGCTTCTCCTTCCCACACTCCCTCTCTTTCTCTCAAATAAATGAAATCTTTTTTAAAATGCAGGACATTTCCTCTTTTGGTTATATGGAGTAATTTGTATGAGGCTAAGCCTCCTGCCATCAGCAGCTACAAAACTGGGGGGAAAATGTGGGAAGAAACTGACTCAGGCATCAGACAAGAGACAGAACAAGGCAGTGCTTCCTGTAAGAGGGGAAACTTGTGCTCCAGGAAGGCCATGGCTCTCTGCCTAAAGATACTTCATCAACTGTGGCAAAGCAAGCTGGAATCCAAGAAGAAGAAAGTAGTATGGCTGAAAAAACAGAGGCAAAATCAAAGAATGGAGCTGCTGAGGTGGATAGAATTTGTGAAAGAAAGCGCAGGAGATGAGGAAGCTATCCAGAGGAAGAACCTAACAAGTCTGTATGGAAGTTCCTTCAAAAACATGACTTACCAACACTAATTTAAGAAGAATGACAAAAATCTGAAGAGCTCTCTGTCTACAGAAAAATAAAACTCATTATCAAACCTTCCCACAAAAATAATTCCAGCCCTGGGTGATTTAATTGGTGAATTCTATCAACATTAGAAAGTTAAAAATTCTTTCAGAAGCTAGAGAAGGGGGAAACTAATTTAGTAAAGAGCATAATCCTGATGATAAAAGATGAGAAAGATATTACAAGAAAATTACAAACTAACATCCATCAAGAACATAGATTTTGCCAAGATCTTCAGCCAGGTATTAGCAAAATGAGTTTGGCAATATAAAAAAAGGATAATACATAATAACCAAGTAGAATTTATCCAGGAATACTAGATTTGTTCAACATTTCAAAGTCAATAAAATTCACCAAAGTAACAGAACAAAGGAGGAAAAATCATATAAATCGATGAAAGAAGTAATCTTGATCAGTAGAGTCCATAAATGGACCTACATATAGAAGGTCAATTGATTTTTGACAGAAGTACCAGCATTTTCAATGCTAAACATTAACTCTTTTTCAACAAATAATGTTGGAAAAACTGTTATTCATCTGGAAAAATATAAATTTTGACTACTACCTTAACACATGTGAAAAATTAATTTGAAATGGGTCATAGACCTAACTCTGAAAGCAAAAGCTATAAGGCTTATGAAAAAATCCAGAGAAAATCTTTGATTTAATGGTAGACAAAGATTTCTTGGATAAAAAAAAAAAGCAGCTCTAATCTTTAGTGGTATATCAAAGTTAGGGTGGTGGAAACAAATGCCCCTTAATTTAGAAGTTGCAATATTTGTAGAGAATTTAAAAACAAAAAACCAAAAAACCAAAAAAAAAAAAAAAAAACCTGGCTAAATTTCGTCTGCTTTTTACTATCACCATATATTCACAATTTTAATAAATATCTGTGATAAAAATTCCTTTTGGAGCGGGGGGGATCCCTTTTTATGGTTTAAGTTCTAAACAATCACTATGATTACTTTGAGTTTTAATAATACATATATAAGCTTCATATTGGCTACTAATTATGTATCTTTTAGCAACTATTATACCCTACATGGAAGTTAACTCATGGAACTCCCAGTTATCCAGTGTGCTCTCAACAGGCCCAGAATTAGCTGCACTATTCATGTCAAGAGTAAGTTTGGGTTTTTTGGGAATTGTTCAAACTTGCATTGGGCTCAGATCACGCCTCTATCGCCTTTGATACTACATATTCCTGTGTCTAAACAACAGCTTTGAAATTTAAAAAAATGATAGCAAAGTGATTGTAAAACCAAGACATAACCTGAGCCAACTCAGTTCTGTCTTATCAAGTGAAATTTTGGAATGTTATTTATGATAAAAATTTAAAACAGTTAAACAGATTTTGAATTGTGTTGTAATATTTTTGCTTTTAAGTGAATATTTTAATTCATAAGTGAGATATTTTTTTGAATTTGAGCATTTTTAAAATAAAACATTTCTCCTTTTCATTGATAATTATTTGCATTAAAACTAAACAATGAATTAAGAAAACAGAGATTGTATTACTATTATTAATTGCTATGAAAGACCAATATGTTAATGTAAGGTCTTTTCGTAAAAAACTTACATTTTTATAGGTTAAAAAGTAGTGATCTTTCTTATCCTCTATCATGTATTTTATATTTTATTTCTAGTTAATTATTTATTGATGTATATTGACATATGTCAATATATTTTAGTAAATAGTATTTATACATATATATGTATACACACTATTTGTGATACTATGCTAAGAGAAGGGTTTTCTTGAATAAAGAAAATGGTCTTTGTTCAAAAGAGAAGACAATGTCTATATTCTGAAAAAAAAAATAGCTGTTCTTTTTATTTTCCCCAAGCAGATAAGTCATAACTTCTTTAAAAGCAACTTCTCTTGTAGTTTACATATGAATGTATCATCTTACACTTCACCTCTCCCTTTATTTAATGGAGTTTATGTTCAGAAATTAGTTACTATGCAAATGAATACTAAAGGCTTGGCAAAGAACATAAAAACCTAGTTTTTATAAGTATGAAACAATCATGTTCAATAGAAAATGCTTTAAAATAATTATTCTTGGAGCACCTGGGGGGCTCAGTCAGTTAAGCGCCCCCCTTAGACTCAGGTCATGATCCTGGAGTCCTGGCATTGAACCCTGCGTCAGGTCCCTGCCCAGAGGGGAGTTTGCTTCTCCCTGTCCCTCTCCTTGTGCTCTCTGTCTCTCTCAAATAAATAAATAAACTCTTTAAAAATAAATAAATAAAATATTCATTCTTAATTCAGACGACTGGTAAACTTAGTATATCAGACATTGTTCATACTCACACTCTGCTGCTCCAATGGATGCTCAGCTGTGGGAATCCTGACAGCACCTTAGCTGTTCTGCCCATTGAACAGACCTGGTAATGAGAGGCAGCAAATATCCCAAGGTCAGCAATTTACCAGACACAGGACCTGGTAACACTTACGTCCTTTTGGATTGGTAATTCTTGGGCATCTTCTGCTTGGCTTCTCAGAAGGTCTCCAGTGGGACTGGACACCAGTTGTCCATGCTAGTGAACAACTAAGAAAACAAATTTGAATGACGTACCCTTATACTGATTCTTACCCTTCCCCTGTTCCTAGCACTTCCATCTTGTTCCCCTTATCACTTCCCAAAATAAATTACTTGCATGCAAGCTCTTGGTTCAGTCTCTACTTGTTTGGTAGACCCAGGCTGAATCATTAAGTAAAATAATTTTTTATATTTTTTCTTATATTAGAGATTCTGAACCAAGCTGTTCTCTATACTTATATTTTTGTCTTATTTCACAGAGACCATTTCCTTTATGTCACCTGCCCATAAAACAATGGCAGTAAAAATAAACGTATGTCTGTGTTCATGTGTGTCTACACACGTCATGAAAAAAATTACATTTGTTATCCTGGCACTGAAGAGCCTCTATATTCAGGTCCCATTTACCTTTCTAACTCCATTGACCATTTTATCCTAATACAAAGAGTTAATGAAATTCAAACTTTTTTTCTTACTTCCTTCCCCCAAATCTAAAACTTGTTAACCTTCCAAATATTTCTATTTCCATGTCTTCATTTTATCCAATCCTACCCATTTCTCACCACTTAACTGTATACAAAGGTTTAACATTTATTAGACATCACATTCTATTATATTCAGAATAAGCAAAAGTCTTCACGAATAAGTACAAATTTTCCTGAGAGGCAAAGAATGAGGAGAGAAGGCAAAGTCATTCCAGGCAGAAGAATCTGCTTCTGTACACGCGCACGCACACACACACACACACACACACACACACACACACACACACGAAAGAAATGTTTAAGAATGTATTCTTGTGGAAGAACCTGCCTATACAAGAAAAGAAAAGAAAGAAAAAAAGTGTGTTCAATGGATTTTAATTTTAATAAAATGTTAAGGAATAAAGGTCCAAGAGAGCCTTGGAGTAATCAATTTTAAAAACTTTTACCATGACCCACACTGAAGAATACATTTTATTTTGCCATCCATTATTAAGGTCGACACATAATTTCTCATCTAACCTAGGAGAATGTGACCAGGACCCCCAGAGGTAATGAGGCTGGAGCACAGACATAAATGAGGCTTGTCCTAGGCAAATCAGAATGATTTGCTCTAACCACCAGTACCTGCTCAAGTGTCTTCAGCTTTATAGTGAGTGATGCACACTGTTATTTCTCTTCTCTTCTAATCCACATTTTTAAAGTGCTGCTATGACCCATTTTATTGCTGTCATGCTCACTAAGGGTTAAAAAGCACTGGCTTAGGGGAAACAGATGTACTTGAAAGCCTCTACATTTATTCCCCACCAAGAACTGTAGATACAGGTGAAAGAAAGAATGTGAGCACTGGAGTGACCTGGCTCTATTTATATGTTACAAAGGCTGTTCTTACATGAGGTGGGCTTTGAAGTTGATAAAACTAGGGGTTAAGTTGGAACAGTCTTTTCCCTTAATTACCATTCTGGGTAATTAAGCAGATCACTTAAGGAAGATTATTTATTTTGCTCAGTCTGGACAAATTAGAATTTTCTATAAATAAAAATATAAACATATACAACACACACACACAAAATATACTAAATTCACTGGAGTTTAAATGGATAAAAATTTCTCCACAGTAGTCTACTTTCTTCACTCAGTGTTAACTGAAACTGCATATTTCTCGATCTCTTCAGATCCTTTCAAGGTATAACATTTCTGAGCTTTCTTACACATTCTACTTTCTTCAGCTTCCAAATTCAGTTTAGGTTATAATGTATAAAGTTTCCATTTTATCCCATGTAAACTAGAGTTTGAGAATAAACAACAAGAAAATTAAATGTTTGTGAAATTGTGTTTCATTTGCTCCCAGGGGAAATGATAAAAGCTTGATTTAAAGACTTTAAAACTTTATTTGGACAATCAAGAAAATTACAGCTAAAGTGCAAGACAGTATACAATAATGTTCCCAATTATGTGATTTACTTCATGATTTCTATAAAGGAATCAGAGAAAGAGACAAGTATGAGCTAGGATACCTTCTAGGAAATTTTTGTGATTATGACATTACTTGAACCTACACCTTACAGAGTAAGATATGAAAGTAATCATTCCTGGGAAATAATTCAAAGACATGCTTGATCAAAGATGATTCAATAGCAACAGATCTTATCAATTTTTCACACAGTTCTGTTCCCTATAGTATTTCTTTTTTTTTTTAAGATTTTATTTATTTATTTGACACAGAGAGAGAGATTATAAGTAGGCAGAGAGGCAGGCAGAGACACAGGGAGAGGAGGAAGCAGGCTCCCTGCTGAGCAGAGAGCCTGATGCGGGCCTCGATCCCAGGACGCTGAGATCATGACGCTGAGATCATGACCTGAGCTGAAGGCAGAGGCTTTAACCCACTGAGCCACCCAGGGGCCCTCCCTACAGTATTTCTTTGACTCATGATATATTGACACTGTGTAGCTGTATTTAGGCTTCCAACTATAACCAATAATTTTATAAAACACAATTTATGAACTATTAAAAGCAAACACTCAAATTCAGAGCCTAAATAGCAATCAATAATTGGCTGAGAAAGTAAATACTAAATTTTGATCATGAGGAGAAAAATTTAGCTGTAATTTTTTTAAGCTGGATTATGCGGACAGTGTTTATTAGGATTTATTACATCACTAATACTTATTTTAATGGGTCTGAATATCATTTTAAATAGTAGTTAACCTGTTTATCTGCATGTTTTCAAAAGACTGGAAGGTCTATAAGAGCAACCTAGTTATAAGAGCAATCAATATATCATAATTCAGAATTAAAAGTGAAATGTTATATTTACAGTGGGTTTAGCCCCAAATAGCTAGAATGGGAGGGAAAAAATGTTTTGTTTTTTTTTTTACAGATTTTATTTATTTATTTGACAGACAGAGACACAACAAGAGAGAGGGAACACAAGCAGGGGAGTGGGAGAGGGAGAAGCAGTCTTCTGTCTAAGCAGGAAGCCTGATGTGGGGCTTGATCCCAGGCCCCTAGATCATGACCTGAGCCGAAGGCAGATGCTTAACAACTGAGCCACCCAGGCACCCCTCAAAATGGTATCTTTAAATTGAGAAACACTGCTAATCTTTTTTTTTTTTTTAAACACTGCTAATCTTAAAGCTATGAGCTTCTTAGGAAGATAAAAAATGGACAGAATGGGAGAATATGATCTCTTTAAAAACTGCAGAGCAAAACAATAAGGAGCATTTACAGGCATATAAAATTTAATCTTACTAGTATAGAAACTCCATATACAATGCCAAAAATCAGTGTATCAAAAAGTAACAGAAATGTTTCTGGTTGCGCATGTTAGAAGTTTGAAAGAGGCCACTCTGTCTTAACAAGTAAAAAGCTGACCAGACTGAAATGTCAGCTACTGTCCTTGGATCTTTAAGACAGAGGAGGACACAGGGGAAAACCCCATCCCCAAGACTGAGGAGACATGACAGGCAAACACAGGGAACAGCAGCTTACCAGAGCAGAGACTTAAGAGTAGAAACCACTGTGGGAACCAGTGTGTGTGTGTTGGGGGGTGGGGGGCAGGGGACTGGAATAGCAATTTAAAAATTGTTGGAGGCTCACTGCAGGCAACTCAGAGCTAAAAACTTCAGAAGGACCCAGTCATGCCTGGACCCTCACAATATTGTGAGATTTACCTTCAGGAGCTCAGACAGGTTCCTACAATAAGTATCAGAGAAAAAAACCCTCATGCTTCCAGTAGAGGAGGGAAAAGGGCACCATTTTGAAGTACACTAAAATACTCCGTTCTTAACCAGGCCTTATCAGAGCTTAGCCTGGGAAGGGATTACTCAACTGTAACCAGCTCTAGGCTTCCACATGTAAAAAGAGATATACCCAACACCAGCCCATTCTAGCCATCTCGTTCTACCTAAACTGTGGGGGCACAGGAGAAAAAAACCAGAAAAGCTTGTGAGGTTCACAGGTCAAGACATAAGCTCAGGAAAAGATTAAGACCTAATCATAGGACTATAGAGTGCAACCCCTCCTCCCACACCTCACCATCATACCACTAAAGGACTATTTATTGCAGTTCCTTTTACCCAGTGCTTCATGTTTAGTTAACAGTTTGTTCAAAATAATAATACCAAAAATGTATTATATCACATATGTTTGTGTATATACCATGTATTAAGCTTATAGCTTACGTATGCCTATAGATAAGTGATACAAAGAACATCAATGATACAAGGGATGGGAGGGATGAATTAAAATTGTTTTCTTATTATAAGGTATTCAGGCTACATAGAAGTGCTATACTGTTATTTAAAAGTAAGCTTGGATTAGCTGTAAATATATATTGCAAACATTAGAGTAACCCCCCCAAATTTTTTAAGTATAATCAATACACTAACAAAGAGAGAAAATGGAATAATATAAAGTGCCCAATAAAAAACACAAAAAGAAGAAAAAGAGTAGAAGACAAAAATAGGAACAAAGAATAATGCAATGAATAGAAAACAGTTACAAATACAGTAAATATTAACCCACATATATAAATAATCATTTTGAATGTCAACAGTCCAAATGTACCCATTAAAAGACAAATCGTCAGAGTGGATCAAACAGAATCTAGCTATGTATTGTCTATAAAAACCTGCTTTATATAAAGACACATGTAGATGAAAAGTATACGGACAGAGGAAAATATACTACAGTAACATTAATAAAAAGAAAGCAGGAGAAGCTCTATTAATTTCAGACAGAGAAGACCTCAAAGCAAGAAAAATTATCAGGAATTAAGAAGGACATTAAATAATGATAAACGGGCCAATTCTCCAAAAAAACATAACACTCTTTAACATGCATATGCCTAACAGATTGTCAAATTACATAAATTAAAAACTAATAAACTTGCAAAAAGAAATCAATGAATCCACTACTATAGTTAGAGACTTCAACACCCCTGTATCAGAAATGGACAGATCCAAAAGGCAGAAAACCAGTAAGGACATAATTGAACTCAACAATACTACCAATCTACTGAATAAATTGATATCTATTGACAACTTCATCCAACAACAAAATAATGCATATTCTTCTCAAGTTCATCTGAGACACTTACTAAAATAAACCACAATATGGGCCATAAAACACAAGTTAACAAATGTAAAAGAATAGACATTTTACAATGTCTACTCTAAGATCACAGTGGAATGAAACTAGAAATCAGTAAAGGAAAGACAACTGGAACATTTCAAAATGTGGAGATTAAATAACACACTTCTAAATAATACATAGCCAAAAGAAGTCTTCAGAAAAATTGAAAAATACTTCAAGGTAAGTGGAAATGAAAATGCAACTTATAATTTTTTGGATGCAGTGAAACAGTGCTTAGAAGGTAATTTATAGCATTGAGTACATATATTAGAAAAACTGAAATATTAAAATGAACATTTAAGTTTCTTCCTTAAAAAACTAGGAGAAAAGAGCAAATTAAATCCAAAGCAAGCAGAA
Source organism: Ailurus styani (assembly GCA_002007465.1). Lineage (NCBI taxonomy): Eukaryota > Metazoa > Chordata > Mammalia > Carnivora > Ailuridae > Ailurus > Ailurus styani. The sequence continues at coordinate 7,010,055 of LNAC01000043.1, read as the reverse complement.
AAAAAGCAAGACTATTAGAAATTAGCACAAATCAATAAAATTGAAAACAGAAAATCAAAGAAAATCAACAAAATTAAAAGTTGAATTTTTAAGATCAATAAAATTGATAAGCCATTAGCCAACCTAGTAGGAAAAACAAGAGACAGAGAGAGAGAAGAAACAAATTCCTTGCCTTTTGCAATGACATGGATTGAACTAGAGGGTATTACGCTGAGCAAAGTAAGTCAATCAGAGAAAGACAATTATCATATGATCTCTCTGATATGAGGAACTTGAGGGTCAGAGCGGGAGTTGTGGGGGGTAGGGAGGGAAAAATAATGAAACAAGATGGGATCGGGAAGGAGACAAACCAGAAGAGACTCCTAATCTCACAAAACAAACTGAGGGTTACTAGGGGGTGGGAGGGTAGGGATAGGGTGGATGGGTTATGGACATTGGGGAGGGTTTGTGCTATGGTGAGTGCCGTGAAAGGTGTAAGCCTGATGATTCACAGACCTGTACTCCTGGGGCAAAAAAACCCACAAAAAAACCTGTAAAAATAAATAAATAAATAAATAAATAAATAAATAAATAAATAAATAAATATAAAGAAACAAATTCTTAATATCATAAATGAAAGAAGGGACATTAGTACATATTCCATGAACATTAAAAGGATAATAAAGAAATATTATGAACACTTCTATGTCCACAAATTTGATAACTAGATGAAATGCAAAAATTCTTTAAAAAACATAATCTGTCAAAACTCACAAAAATTTATATATTTATATTATATTACAATATTATATTGTGGCAAGTTTGCAAGGGGCAAGGTTAAAAAACAAAAACCAATCAATTTCCTATATACCAGAAATGAAAAAGTAAAATTTGAAATTAAAACAGTATCATTTACATGAGAATCTAAAAAAACTAAAAACAATTAGGTATATATTTAACCTACTATGTACAAGATCTATATGAAGAAAACTATAAAACTTTGATGAAAAAAATTAAAAAGAGCTACATACGTGGAGAAACAGTCCATGTTCGTGTATAGAAAAACTCAATATTGTCAAGATATCAATTCTTTCCAAATCTATAGATTCAAGGCAATCTACAGATTCAAGGCAATTCAAATTAAAATCCCAGGAAGTAGATATTAGGGCAAACATAAGTATTTGAAAGACTGTCACATCATATGTCATTTAAAAATTGCATATTAAAACAATGAGATACTACTACACATTTATTAAAATGGCCAAATTCTGAAACACTGACAATACCAACTGCTGGTGAGGAGGTGGACCAACTGGAACTCTCATTCAGTGCTGGTGGGAATTCAAAATGTTATAGCTACTTTGGAATACAGTTGGCAGTTTCTTAAAAAATTAAACATACTTTTACCATATGATCCAGCAGTTGGATTCCTTGGCATTTTACTCAAAAGAGCTGAAAACTTATGTCCACACAAAACCTGCACAGAGATGTTAATAGCAGCTTTATTCAGAATTGACAACACATGGAAGAAACCAAAATGATCTACAATAGTGAATGTAAAATAAGTTGTAATACATCCAGACAATGGAATATTATTCAGCACTAAAGAAAAATGAGCTATTAAGCCATATAAAAGATGATTAACTTAAAATGCATATTACCAGTTGAAAGAAGCCAATGAGAAAGGGCTACATGTTGTATAATTCCAACTATATAAAATTCTGAAAAAGACAAAAACATGGGGACAGTAAAAAGATCAATGATTGCCAGGCATTGGCAGTAGGGGAAGGTGGGATGAACAGGTGAAATACGAAGAATTTTTAGGGCAGTGAAAATACTCTACATGACACTTTTAATGAAGAGTACATGTCATTATATATTTTTCCATAGAATGTACAACACTAAGTGTGAACCCTGATGTAAACTACAGACTTTGGATGATTACAATGTGTCAGTGTAGGTTCACCAATTGTAACAAATGTGCAACAAATATAGCAGAGGCTACATGGGAAATCTCTGTACCTTCTGGTCCATGTTGCTATAAATCTCTTAAAAAATATATTATTATTATTACTATTATTATTATTATTATTTTAGAGAGAGAAGAGAGAGAGCATGAGTAGTAGGGGAAGGAGAGAGGGAGAGAGAGAATCTTAAGCAGGCTCCATGCTAAGCATGGACCTTGATGCTGGATCTGATTCCAGGACCCTGAGATCATGACCTGAGCTGAAATTAAGAGTTGGACTCTTAATTGACTACCCCACCCAGATACCCCCAAAAATAAAGTTTTAAAATAAAGTAACAGAAATCATTTTTTTTAAATATGGAGATGATAATAGAATAAACATCCTAAAGGAAATAATCGTGTCTGGGAATTGAAATGACTGGGGCTCAGAAGAATAGGGGCAACTATTTTCACTATCAGCCTTTCAGCATGGTTTGACTCCTTTAAATTAAATGCATGTATTACTTTGATTAAGCCAAAAAGTTTTGGAAGAGTATGTGAATGCAACTAGAATATAGAGATAGTGATTACATTTAAAACACTTCTGATAACTCTATAGGCTGTCATACAATGAAGAAGTTAAAAAATCAGATCTAACACATTTATTTCACTCATCATACTATTATTCAACCTTTTTTTCATTCTTCTATAATTTGGAGACAATATTTGTAATGACAGTGAAAGACAGCATAGCTGGTCTTAAATGTGGAATTCTTTCACCATTTAGCACAAGACGATCCTTAACAAATTTAAGAATTAATGTTTAATTTAAACAGTATTTTACATATTTCATTTTGGGGGTAATACAGTATTTTGAGAAAGACTTTGTTAACTTTAAAAAATAAATATGCATTTTTACAAATCAAATACTTAACCAGTGTTTAATTATAGAGATGAGGTAATCTTTCTGGCTAGATATGCTTTGGATTTGGTCAGGTTAAAATTAATACTTACAAAACACAATAATCTAGAGAATGTTCTGCTTTACTAGATTTTTAAAAAAAATTAATACCCATGAATGATTAGTCAACAAAAATTCTGTTAGATATAACAAAAAATTTTGTTAGATATAGAGGGAATTATTTTATCCTAAGAGCCTAGAGAATAATGAAAATGAAATTGTACATCCTAGCTTAAGGTCAGTGTGCACATCTTATTTGGCAGACTTGAGTTGACAAAAAGTCCTAATTCTATTAAAATCATATTGTTCATGGCCATACAAGGAAAGATTTATGGGAAATAAGAAAGATAATAAAGAAAACTATTGAAATTTTCTGATAGCATGTAACACTGCTATAGGGTAAAGGATTAAAGCCTAGATTCTTTTCCTTAACTGCCAAAAAGGCTGGGCCTCAGAATATTCATCAGCAAAATGAACAAAACTTACTTTGTGAAACAAATAAATCAGGTCTGTTTTTGTTTGTTTGTTTTACTTTGGTGGATTCCTCACGAATGAAGATTCCTTCCTACTGCTTCAACATAACAAACTTCTATGATTATCAAGGGTAAGATGTACTAGCCCTTTAGGCCCCTAAATTGAGGACCATTATTATGGTTAGTTTTAATGTTGGTTTATTGAATTTTATTTTTACCTATGCAAATTAAATTGCAAGATTTTGCTTTAAGTCCAAATCAGATGAACTGAGTCTTACTGCATCTAATTCATCCAGCTAAATCTAATTAAATATTACCTAAGGACCCAGTACATAATGGCAAATTAGTTTTGTAATATGTAGCAATTGTTCTTTTATTATTTTTCACTAAAAAATAGTATAGAAACATTTTTCTATTGCTGGATATATCATCTGTTTACAGAAGACTTTCACTGGGGATTTTATAAATGGGGGGACCCCAAAAAAGCATTAATTAAGAGTTAATTCCTACATTTTTACTGTGAAGACTAAAGTTAATTTCTCTTTATCAAAATCACCACTAGTTTTGAGGTTGTAAATAATTTTGTGATCATCCCTCACATACTTTCCTCTCAGATGTATATATTTTCTACTTCATATCCATTGCTCAGATTAGCTCTTTTCTTTGAATTTTATTATAATAGACACATTGGGGTTGGCTAGTCCTTGTTCTATCCTTTCTTGTTAAGAACCCTGTCACCCAGGTCCAACGGCTTTATATATGATTCAAATGTTTCCTTTCACAGAAGCAACTTTTAACCTGCAATGCAAAACACCATCATTACGGGAGGGATGAGAACAAATGACAGCATGATCCAGCTGTCTTCTGAGCTGTGCTCTTATTGACCTATTTACCAATTATAGCTATCGCATTTTAGCATTGTACATTGTGGGTATGCATAAAGGACAGTAGATAACTCTCATGAAAGTGGAATCCATACTAGTATGAGGGGGAGGTTACTCTATTTCTTATAAAATTTACCAAAAGGCAAGCACTACAAGACAAATATAAGATTGAAGGTATGAACTAATCCATAATCATTTCAGTGGTGTTATGGTAGACTTGATAGACTAGGAAGCATTTCAGCATCGATTAATAAAATTGTTAATATTACAGGTATGCTATGTTGCTGCTATAAAATGAAGGATGCTTTTTTTTTTCCTCAGCAGTTAATTGAATAGGATTCCAGAAATATCAAAAACATTTCAGAGCAATGTTATAGGAGTCATTTGCCACTGGTGGGTTCCATTTTAGCAAGGAAGGTTTAGTAAGGAAACTATGTCAATCCACAGTGTCACATCTTTGCCATTTCAAATAAGGCAAGTGCAAATGTGTGTGTGTATGTCTGTGTGTGTGTGTGTGTGTGTGTGTCAAAATGGATTAAATGCATTTTGTACAATTAAGCTCAGTGAAGTCATCAGATGATAAGGATTAGAAACCAAACCCCATAATTCTCCAAATTTAAAGTTATATTCATGGCAACCATTTTTAATGATCTTTCCTTAGAAAGAGCCAATAATAACTTCAATCAGTTCAGAACTTTTTACACTGTAAATATATTTTGACTTATACACATTTTTTATTCTTTTCGGAGGTACAGAATTGATGGAAATAGCTTGTGAAATTGATATGGACAATGTGTCTCAATAAGAGAAATATGGACAATTCATTATTTTATTATGAAGATATAAAAATATTCCAGAAGTAGAAGTTAACTTTATAAATCTATTAGCTAAATTATTAATAATCCCAGGCAAGAAAAACATCTACCATCAAGAAAAAATGTACCTTTAATTTTGCCTAGAAAGGTTAGTAGTCATTGAAAAAGTAGGTCAGCAAAATAACTGGATTACTGAAAATAATCAGAACTGACAGGTGGACTACAGAAGTCTATAGGCTATAGATTTTTGGTATGAATGTTTTTGTAAAGATGGCATTTCTTGGGAGATAGATGAAAATTAATAAGATTATGCTAATTTACAGCATAAGTTAAAATGTTTTATAAGACTAATACCGTTGAAGACTTTTACTGGGCACTGTTAAAAGGTTAAGTAAAATTTAATCATTCTAAGTGTGTATTCATTTTATACTTTTCAAAATCAGTAACTTTCCAAGTCAGTTACCTTAATGCAAGTATACTTTGGATGGCATATTTGATAACACAGAACCTCAAAATGATAGTGAAATTTCAAATACTGCAGTAGATTCTGAAGTTCATGTCAGAAGAATAACCTAAATGATATTTTAAAAAAATAGGTCTAAGCAAGTGTAAACACAATGTTTTATTTTTTTTAAAAAATAGTTCTATGTAGTTTTAATACTTCTGTGCTATTATGCTTTACAAATTTAACATATTTAAAAATGTATTAGAAGGCTAGAATTTTAGAAAAGAGTGATAATGGATTTACTTATGCAGGTCAAGTTTTAAATTTTGTATTATTCTGAAATGGCTCCCTCTGTTACTTGATGTGTCACTACATTCTCTGGATTTCAAATTGATGGTAAATGTCTTTGCCCCCAATTGAAGATCCCATGTCAAATATTCTGTCTGCAAGAAAATGCATCACTCTAAAGTGTATTTTAAATCTATTAATAAAGGCACTTTCCACCCTGGTAATTTGCATAGAACACAGTGAAGCAAAGAAGCATGCAATGCCTTCCAGCTAGATGCTAATAAGGCCACAGGGAGAAAAAAAAAGTTATTTCAAATGCATTCTGCATAATACCCCANAGCAAAGAAGCATGCAATGCCTTCCAGCTAGATGCTAATAAGGCCACAGGGAGAAAAAAAAAAAGTTATTTCAAATGCATTCTGCATAATACCCCGGGTCTTTCTCTAAAATAGGCTGAAGATTCCTCTATTGCTTATACTGCAAAAATTTAGAACACTTTCAAATAAAATAATCTTTACCACTTTTCTGAAGGAAATTATTACATGGTACTCTTAACTGATCTATTTTTAGGAGCCAAAAGCAGCAGGGTATGTCAGAAAGGGCTGCTTCATGAATTATGTATTTGTCCTTTTTCCACTTGGCTACATTCCTTTTATTTTTTGAATCCTTGAAATCCAGAGGATATAAGTTTTAGTTTGAAATTTTCAAAATTTCCTAGCCACATGCTTAGTTGTCTAGCCACATCTTTCTACTGGTCACTTGTTCCTAAGAGAGACATTCCAGACCTTTTCTTCATGAAGTATACTAAATAGAATCATTTTCTTAAGTGAAGGTTGTAGGTCAATCAAATTGCTTTTGTTCATATCATAAAGTTACTAATTACCACCGTTATTATTTTCACTTTCCTAAAGTTGTACTTACGGGTTCATTCAAACTGTATGAGATTCTCAGTCCTTGCATTGTGTTATATAATTGATATTTTATTACCAGCTTACAGCTTTACTAGAAAATGATAACGAATTGTTGAAATTAAGTAAAAATGGAAAGTAAACTCATTGTACAAATCCTACAGCTGCCATTAGTAATATATTGTAGCCACAAAATTATACCCCTATAGGCACAAAATTCCTCTAGAAAACTTTGAGTAACAAAAATAATTCTGCTGATATCTGTGACTAATACTCCAGAAATAAGAGAGCTTTTTTTTCTGACCCTGACATGAATGTTGCGCATAAAAATATTGATTTGCTCCTCATTCTCACAAGAACATTTACTCAGATGTGAATAGGAGGAACTGTCTTACTGAAAGAAGCTCTCCCTCTGCCCCCCTGCATCCTTTTGTCTTTATCTAATTCCATCATCTCAAATACCAAAGACTCCCTTTCACAGTGGTTTGCAGTTGCTTGTCATGCATGACCTTCTGTATTTTACCTTCTCCTTTCTTTGCCCCTAGAAAAGCTGAAAAGAAAAGTAATAGTTTTCCTGCCTTTCCCAAAGCCTGTTCATGCTCAGTGCTCTCACTGCAGCGGGTCAAAGAAGGTGAAACTCCTTTTCGATAGACTGTTTTCTTAACCTTAGAAGTCCACATTGTACTTATATAATATATCAAATGTAATTTTAGCTTTTGAACCATGATTTCAACCAACAACTCAAAAAAATTTGAAGAAGCTAGTTCGGATTTATTAGGAACTATTTTTAATACTGTTAGGAAGTTAATGTGGTGGTAAGACTTTTTGCAATGACCTTTTTAAAGACTGAGGATTAATTACATTGATAATTTATTAGAAATATAATATGAAAACAAAATGCACTGTTTAAAATAAACAATTTTTCTTGCAGAATGATTTTTCTCTTGTCAAAAGCCATTTAATTTGCAACAAATAATAGTTAAATTTCCAAAAAAAAAAAATTGTCTGAATGTATTTTCCAAGAGAAATAAAATTGGTACTTATACTTTNTTTTCTCTTGTCAAAAGCCATTTAATTTGCAACAAATAATAGTTAAATTTCCAAAAAAAAAATTGTCTGAATGTATTTTCCAAGAGAAATAAAATTGGTACTTATACTTTTCTATTCAAAATGTTAAAACTAGTGATTGCTGGTGATGTTAAAATATAGCAATAATTCATCAAAATGAGTATTAAGAATAAGCAAAAGTCAATAATGTGAAAGGATAAACAAGAATGTGTAAAGAGGAAATTTACAAATTATGCACTCCTAATAATTTCAAAATTATTGTTGAAGAAAATAATTTATCACTTGTTCACATTTATTTTATCTGTTAAATAAACTTTACTTTTAGAATTTCTTCAGTATTTCTCTATTCTAAATCCATATATAGTTCCTTGGGTATTTATCATACATTTGTTCTCTTTAAAGTTAAAATTTCAAAGTAGGATGAGCCATTTTTTAGATATTATAAGTAAATAGTTTATAAAGAGCAGTTAACTGATGGTTCTAGAAACTTTTCATCTTCTTTTACTTCTCAGAAAAAAAATTTTGCAACCCATACAAGACAATAGTATCCCTTTTGGTCCCAATCTCCCTCTTATCTCTAGGGTGGTTACATTTAATGCATAAAGTAATGTAATGTGTATGTTATATTTACATATCATTTATAGGTCCAAAGCCAGTTACTAACCTGATGTCCAATGATTCATATTACACAATGTACATTCCAACATGCTTAACTTTTCTAGAAGAACACTGAACTTTTCCAAATCAACTTAAATATCAACAAAAGTATCGTATCTATTGATAAATACACTCTTCAAGTTATTAAGTTGAGATTATTTTCAAACTGGTTAATCAGTTATACCTTACCAATTGATTAAGGTGCTCCTATTTCTAAAACATAAAAGCACCTGTGGTTCACTAAATTACAAGAATTCATTATATACCACTGGTATGTACCTCTTTCTCCACCCTACTTTTTACTAAATTAAAATGAATCAGAAAAAGAAAGCAGGTGGATTTGTAAAATTGTTTCATAAAGAAAAAAAAAAAGCCACACTACAGCATATTAAAAGGGTTAGTCACCATGAACAAGTGGGATTTATCCTGGGATACAAGGATGTTTCAACATATACAAATTAATCAATGTGATACATCATATTAATGGAAAGAAAAAAAAAGTCATGTGATTATTTCAATTTATGCAAAAGAAAGCACTGACCAAAAAAAAATCCACTCGTGATAAAAAAATTAACAAATTAGATATAAATAAATGAACCTCAGCACAATAGAGGCCACATATGACAAGCTCACACCTAATATCATACTCAACGTGAAAGGTTGAAAGCTTTTCTTCTAAGATCAGGCACTGTTACCATTCCTCTATAACATAGTACTGGAAGTCTGAGCCAGAGCAATCAAGCAGGAAAAAGAAAGAAAAGGTGTCAGAACTGGAAAGAAAAAGTAAAATCGTCTCTATTTGCAGATGACATATTACATATAGTAAATCCTAACAACTCCACCAAAAAATTGTTAGATCTAATCAATGAATTCAGTAAAGTTGCAGGATACAAAATTAACATACAAAAATCACTTTTTCAAGTTGTAGTTTCTCTCCATTTGTTTATACAATCCATTTTTGTATACTAGATATTGCACTATGTTCCCTATTACAGAAATATAATGACAAAGTTGTTTATCATGCCCAAAGAATCTATGTTTCAAAGATTACATGGATTGTTCTTTAAAGCCTTCAACAAGTTTATAAGGAAAAAAGAAACACTGTCCCTAGAATAAAAGCTATCTGCTTTGTATTTCTTACTATTATTTTTTTTAAGATTTATTTATTTAAAAAAAGATTTATTTATTTATTTGACAGAGAGAGAGAGAGATCACAAGTAGGCAGAGAGGGAGGCAGAGAGAGAGGAGGAAGCAGGCTCCCTGCTGAGCAGAGAGTCCAATGCGGGGCTCAATCCCAGGACCCTGAGATCATGACCTGAGTTGAAGGCAGAGGCTTTAACCCACTGAGCCACTCAGGCGCCCTCTTACTATTATTTTTAATAAGAGTATATTATGTATATAATTCAAAATATGTAAACAAAAAACCCCAAAACCAAGTAAGAAGGTGAAGTTTGAATGTTGAATTCAATTCCCACTAAATTTTTGATGAAACAGCACAAAACAGGTAGACAGGAATAATGAAACCAGCAACTAGGGAATCAAGTTCTATTTTTTTAATTAACCAATGTATAAATGGGCACTCAACTTCTTCCTAGGTCACCTTCTCTTTCCTTGAATGGCAACTGTGATCATGAAGATAACTGTCCAACCATAAGAAAATAATGAAGGAATTATTCATACAAATCAACCAAAATCCTGACGTGGAAGGTATTCTTCAGTGTAACACTGCATACCCTTCTTGGTACGACCTTGACCTGTCTTTTCAGTGTGAGGGACTAGCCATGTTCTTTGTACTCCAGATCCATAGGCATTTCAGAGAGTTTTGTTCCCATAGGCCTTTGGTTCATGCTGTTTCCTCATCCTCCCATAGGTCACAGATCCCCTCTAACTTCCAGTCACAATGAAGGGCCAATTCAAATGGTATCTTCTATGTGACCTTTTTTTAGTCTCTACATTCCAAGTGAATCACTCACCTGATCATACTTAGCTCTTTATGCTAATACTGTGCTAAGTGTGCATGTCTCCTTCATTAATTTGTTAGCTTCTCAAAGGACTATGTTTTAGTTTTCTCTGTCCCTTTTAGCCCCTAGCACAGTGTATTGCAGTGCTCATAAATGCATAACAGCAGATTTGAATTAAAAAGGTATTGTTATTAACCATTTATGTGGGCATGGGAAAATTTACCACTCTTGAATCTTATCCAAAGATCCGTTTTAAAATTAATGCTTTCTCTTCATTCTATCAGAAATAGTAATTTAATTAATGCAGACTTCTTTGGTCATGAAACAACTTCTTTGCAAACTGGATTTATAGACTATAAGGAAATTCAGTCTATTCAGTGATACCATTTTACATAAGGACAACTTAATGGCGACTTTGAAAAAAAATTCCACATAAAAGCCATGAAATCAGCCCCTCTCACCCCTGTGCCAGTGGCTCACGGTGTTTCTAAAACGAGAGGAAGGAAATACTTATCTCTAATTATGTCTTGTTCAATTGTGTCATTTAAAGCATTAACCTGTTTTTAGCAAGACTGTTTTTAGATATTCTATCTTTACTAAGCAAATGCTGCTCTTTTTGTAGTCTTTTCCCTATAGAAACTAGTTTGGGTTATTTGCAAATCATTAACATTAGGGAAAATTAAAATATATACTAGCCTCAATTTCAAAGGATTAGAAAGTGTTTGAGATTATAACTTACGGATAAAGTTAGCAAATCTGCTTCTTCAGAAGAGTGTCTAGATGTGCATCTTGGAACTACAGTGTTGTTAAACATGTCTATCTGGAAAATATTGCTCACTCTAGCCTGCTTTCAATCTTTCACTAAGTCAACAGTATATTAATGCCTGAGTGGAGATACAGTAATAAAATATATTTTATATTATTTTATTCTGGATTTCTCAATCTTGGCACTATTGGCATTTAGGGCTTGATTACTCTTTGTTGGCAGATGGCAGGGGGCGGCTACCTGTGCACTACATGTTTAGAGCATCCTTGACTTCTACCCCCAAATGCCACTAGCACTGTCCCCTCTCCCCCAGAGTTAATGTCTCTAGAGACAGGCAAATATTGCCTGGTGGACAAAATCACTCCTGGTAGAGAACCACTGATTTAATCCAAGCCTTTTCCAAAGGCTTTAATTCAAGGATTTCCATAAAATTTGTATTACCACCAAAATAAGGCTACTGGAGAAAGGTTACTGGAAAGTACCTTAACTCTTTTTGCACTAATAATAATCACTAGCTCTCATGTATATGATTAATCATGAGGCATGCACTCTCCTAAGCACTTTTCACTAAAATTCATAAAATTAACACCACAATAACTCAAATATTTTAGTACCCATTGCTTTTGGATAGTTGTCTTACACATGAAGGTGGACACCGAAATGCCTACTTTTTTTTTTTTCAGTTCGTCTTAGACAGAAAATGTAAGGGAATCAAGAGAATAAGACAAGCCACAGGCTGAGAAAAAATATTTGCAAAAGACGTATCTGATAAAGAACTATTATCGAAAGTATATAAAAAAAACTCTTAAAATTGAATATTTAAAAAAACCAACAATCTGTTTGAAAATGAGCAAAATGAGATGTGAACAGATACCTCACCAATATATATATATATATATATATATATATATGCAGATGACAAATAAGTATATTAAAAGATATTATATGTCTACATTATATGTCATTAGGAATTTTCAAATTAAAACAATGAGATACCACTTCACACCTATTAAAATAAGCAGGGAGCACAGACAACATCAAATACTAGTGAGTAGGTAGAACAACCAGAAGTCTCATTCACTGCTGGTAGAAATGCAAAATGGTACAGCCACTTTGGAAAACAGTTGGGCAGTTTCTTACAAAATTAAACATACTCTTACCATACAATCAAGCATTTGGATTCCTTAGCATTTACTCAAAGGAGTTGAAAACTTACACACACAAACAAACAGATACTTATATCAACTTTATTTATAATTATACAAACTTGGAAACAACCAAGATATTCTCTAGTAGCTGAATAAATAAACTGTGATACATCCATACAATAGAATATTATTCAGTGCCAGAGAGAAATGAGCTATCAAGCCACGAAAAGACAGGGAGGAAACTAAAATGCTTATTACTAAGTGAAAAAAAGCCAACTCAAAAAGCTTAAATACTGTATTATTCCAACTGTATGATGTTCTGTAAAAGGCAAAACCATGGAGATGGTAAAAAGATCAGTGGTTCCTGGGACTGAGGAGAGGAAGAGCTTAGTAGGTGGAGCACAGAGGATTTTTAGGACAGTAGAACTATTCTGCACAATAAAATAATAGTAGATACATACCATTATACACTTGTCCAAACCATAGGATGTGCAATACCCAGAGTGAAACCTAACCCAGAGTAAACTGTGGACTCTGGGTGATTATGTGTCAGTGTAGGTTCATTGATCAAAATAAATGTATCACTCTTGGTGTAGGGTATTGATAATGGGGCAAGCTGTATTTGGGAGGTCAGGGAGGATATGGGAACTCTGTATTTTTGTTCAATATGGTTGTGGACCTACAACTTCTCTAAAAAATAAAGTCGATCTGAAAAAAATGGAGACGGGTGACAATTTAAGCAAGAAATCTTCAGGAATAATTATAATTATTGTGCATCATTGTAAACTAGCCCGACTGCATAGAAGTTGTACCAAGTCTGCTTTCCATTTACAGCGGCTCACAAGGAGTAGGTGGCAGTCTCAGCGCACACACAGAGGACCATGCACATAAGGGCCAGGTAACTTCATACTCTTCAGAGAGGTCAAGAATAAATCATAGTGAAAAGAAAGCAGAAAACTAAGCCTATCTCCCAGGAACTCTTTGGCTCCTCCCAAATATCTCTTCAAAACATCACCTTTCTTTATTTTTTTTTCACATATTTCTTGCAAATACAGAAAGTGCAATGAGGAAGAAGAACTTTATCGCTGGGAAAATGATGATAGGTGTAGCTGAAATCTGGAGTGCTGTTAAATTTTTAACTCAATCTCCTAATTATAGCCCTCCTGACACTTTCTGTTTCTGAGATCCATCGATGTATGGTGGAAATGACCTCAATACATTTAGTTATAACTAGATCTCAGGGTTTTTTTTCCTTCTTCCTTCAGTCACTTAAGTAAAGCATTTCTCAACCCTGTCTTTCCTGTAAAAGGTGAGATCCCCTTCTTGAATCTGAATGACTCCCTTGGGGTTTGAGGGTCATTTACCTTTGGTTAGTACAGCAGATGGAATGTTGCATGCTTGGCTCAGGGCTCCTGGCTCAGTGCCCTGGGCTGTGAGGACAGTTGCTAAACTCAGAGGGTGGCTTCAGAATCAAGCCTATACCATCTTTCCAAGGCTTGAGCCTACTTGAGAAAGCTATGAATTACTGTTATTAAAATGCAGCTACAGAATCCTAGACCTGGTGTGAACTCTAGCAAGATTTAAGGGGCCTGAGAGTCTGAGGGCCTGTGGGCTCGGAAGTAAGCTCTAATTGGTCATAGATAAAACAAAGATATTACATTTTTTCAGTACAATCTGGTTGAGTATGAGTAAACTTGCAAATCTCTAAGAGAATCTCTTTTCCCACCCTCCCCAAATCCATCTTCCCCCATCCCATCTTTTATATGTCTTTTAAACCGACTACATATTTTAATAGAAATATTTTATTTAGGTAGCTAGTGAGTAGTGTGTTGACTGTACTGGATGACAATTTGAAATAACTAGGATGGCTGGATTATTTAATATTTTAATTATTTTTTTTCTCCCCTCACTTTTTTTCTCGCCTTTCTCATTCCCATTCAGCATGTAGTCAGTTCTGTGCTCAATGACTCAGGAGAGGGATGTAGTAGAAAACAGAAAACAAAAATAGGCTGCCAATGCTTCATTCTCTTTTTATTCAATTAATTCACTCATTTATTCCTTCAATCTATGGAACTCCTGAGAGAATTCTAAGATGGCAGCATCTTCTCTCTCTAAAATATGTTAGAAGAGTCATGTCAATTCATACCATATTCTCATATTTATTTATTCAATCAACAAATTTGTGTGTGGGTATGTTCCTATTATGTGCCAGAGCATTCTGGATGCTGGATGCTAAAGATAAAACAGCAAAGAGAAAAAAAATCCCCTTTCATGGGGAGGGAGAGACCAGACAGTAAAAATAAAAGCAAATAGATACATGATAAAATAAGAATACTGAATAAGGGAATGATAATTTTCTTGATAAATTTTCTTTTTTCTTTGATAAATTTTCTTTACCAAAACTAAATCCCAGGGAGGAGAAAAGTTGAGACATAAACATATGAAGACAGAGAAACTTGAAAAGAAAAAGCTTTTCCCCCAAGAATGATCTCTCCTCAGATTAAGATAAAAAGGTAATTGAATTTAAACTTAAAAAAATGTTTTTAAAAAGGTAATTGATGAAAGAGCTGGACTTTTTTTTTTATTGTACCACAGTTTATTTTTAAATTAAATTTATTTGAAAAGCTTTTTTAAATTTGAGTATAGTTAACATACAACGTTACATTAGTTTCAAGTGTGTAACAGTGATGTGACAACTCCATACATTATGCTATGCTCACCACAAATGTAGCCACCATCTGTCACCATATAATGCTATTACGATATCATTTGCTATATTCCTGATGCTGTGCCTTTTATTCCCATGACTTACTCATTCTGCAAATGGAAGCCTGTACCTCCCACTGTCTTTCACCCATTTTTCCCATCCTCCCACCATCAAGAGAGCAGGTCTTGATGGCAGAAGGCATCTCACCTCCTATTTCCTATAAGAGTACATCAAAAAGAGGAAATGGCTTCATATTGCTTCTAGGCAGAGAACAAACCCTCTCTCTAAACTCCTGCAGATGGACCATGCATGTAAGCCAAACTGATGTGGGTTGCAGCTGCTCCCAGTGTGGCCTGATGACCAACAACCAAATGGGCCATTCCCAACTCCGTGATACTAAGTAAGACCTCAAAACTCTAGTTCAATCCTAAATAGAGGGACCTCAATAAAGACTGAGATTTTGAAGCTGAGGCATTGTGTTCCCCCAACAACCTAATGGAATTTGGGACTGGAATTAGAAATTAGTTTATAAAAATAAAGTTATATATCAGTGCTCCTGATTTCACAGATTGAGATTCATATCATTATACCAATACTGTGCCTGGGTAATCTGTCTTGACGTCTTTCTATCTCTTAATGCCAGAGTAAAGCAGTTGTCAACTTCTGTGTATTTTTCTAAGTATTTCTCACAGTTATTGCTGCCTACCTATCTTAGCTACTATTTCCTTGGTTCATCTCTGTGAATTGCTATACTAACTCCTTGGCCAATGTTCTGTATTCAGTCTTAATGTCCTTCAATCAATATAATACTCAGAACATTTTATTTAAAATCCATATCTCATAATGTTACTCCCGTTTCACATTCTGTGTGATTTCTATTTGCCACAAAATCAAGAACATGAACCAAGAGCCTTCCGTGGACTCTATTCTCCAGTCTTCTCTAGCCTTACCTCCCTCTCCATCTTTCGTCATGATTTCTTTTCCAGCAACATTGGATGAACACATATTTCTCCTAGCTTCCGTTCCTTTGTTAATGCGATTTTCTCTGTTCAGAATTACCCCCCTCCCCAACTCATGTACCCATTTTGCTGTTTAATGCCTACTTATTTTTTTAACATTCAATTCAGGCATTCCTTTCATCAGGAAAGTCTCTGATCTCACTTTAGCCCACCTCCTGGAGTACCACTATAATTTATGTAATAATTACACATAACTCCATTTTATGTTCTATGAACATCTAATTATGTGTTTGTCTCTGCCCATAAACTGTGAGCTCTCTCAAGACAGGAACCATGCTCACCTATCTGAGTCTCCACTGCTTAGAATGATGCCTGACCAATAATAGGCATTCAATTCATGTTTGTCAAACTGAATAAAATGATCTATATAGAAATCTGGCAACACTTCAGAAATCTTTCATCAGGAATCTAATTTTAGAGAATCCAGATGTTTCCAGACAAGCAAATTAATGTGCCAGTAATTCTTCAGGGACCATCGATGTATATACTTTGTCTGATGAGTTTAAGGACTTATCAGATGCTGCCTCACAGATGGGAACATCTAGAGCTGCTCCTGAGGCAAGATACTTTAATCACGTGGATGTGTCCTTCAGATCCATGTTTGGTTGTGCTATCATGATTACTCCAGTAATCATGATCATCATAATAGCAAGAGTCCCTTGCATTTCTATGTCATCTCATGGCATGCAAAGAATTTCCTTACACATAATAGCCCCAAGAGATAAATAGGATAGGCATTATTATCACCACTTTATAGATAAGTTACTAAGATTCAAAGAGATTAAGTGTATAGCCCAAGACCTCACAGCTATTAAATTTCTGAGCCAGGGTTGAAGTGGCTTGTTAATCTTTCTATTCATGCTAACTTCTGAAATTCAAGTCAACAATCATGTCTTCCAGAGAAATTCCAGAGAATTTCCAATGGAATTAACTTTATCTAATTTTAAAACTAGATATAGGATAAGCCTACAGAAAAATAGATAAATAGGTAAAGATTTCTGTTATATAGTGCTACTTTGAAGTTCTCCAAATAAGTCTGCTAAACTCAAGTCAAGTTCTAATAAATAACTGAGTAATATATGATAACAGTTATTGGACATATGACAACAGTGTAATAGATTATTAGCTGTTTTCGAACATGAACATAGGATTTGCACAGCTAAATTAGGGCGGAAAATCAAAATCTTTAGGGGGTTCTCAATCTCATTTTTTTCTGTCTTCTCTCTGACTCATCACTCCACACAATAAACTTAAAGCAACTAATCTCCTGGTAAATCTACCCTGTGTTCCTGTCTTATATTTTGTCTAAGCTGTCAAATATTATAAAGGTAGCATTAATATCCTATTCAGTCTCATTAATATATTCAATAAACATAAACTAAATGCCAATTATATGCCAAGATTCTGAGATACTTTGGCATTACCAATATAAGTAAGACCTAACTAGCCTCAGCTCTTATGTAGAACATACTATCCATTGGAGGAAAACAGAAAACGATAAAATCACTCTTCCTGCAGGTTACAGAAGTGTGTGATACCATAGCTGTTGCCCAAAGACGGAAATAATCAATTCAATTTGGAGAATTCCAGCAACACAGCAGGAGGATCCATGTCACTCTTGAGCTTCAATTTCACATGTCACCAAGCACATGGCATAAAGTAGGTGGTTAATAAATATCTGCTAGATGATTAGTGACATAACCTGGTTCAAGTTATTTATCAAATCATTATATTCCCTCTCCCAGAGACATTAACCTTATAGCTTCATTTGAGTTTATAAAATAAAGTTTATCTATTATAGAAACTTCAAGTATCTCAGAAGGGTGGGTATGATGCTCCAGGCAAGACTTCCCTCCATTTAAATCCCAGATTTGGGAATGACCTCCATGCCTGTGAGAACAATAGTAAACCTTGTCTTATTATTCAATCTGAATGAATGTTTAGTCTCTTTTCAGGAGACTGAGTGCCTCCCACACAGAGAGGTTTGTTTCTTGCCTGACTTAGGTCTTCTCTCTATGTTCTAAGATTAAAAGTGTAGTAAATAGAGCTTCTTCCCACCTATCCATTTCTAAGTCAGATGAGTCAATGTGAAACAACAGAAGATTGATGATTACCTAAAATATTCTGTGATCTCTTAGAGTTGACCACAGAATTAAATTCTTTAGGCCTCCTTAATTGGCTTCTTTAGGTGAAATCCAATAAATCAAATTAACTGTCACCTATTACATTTTCCCCCTTTATTGACAATCTCTGAACATCTGCTTTTAAACAAATCTTTTTGGAAATACTTTTTTAAAAAGTTAGGAGAAAGAAAACAATTCTAATTTTTAAAGCTTTGTGTGTCCCAAAATGGTCAAAAGTTTTTGACAACATATATTTCTGGTTCCAGGAAATTCAAATAGAAATATTTGTGTTTAAGAAGATGTGGTCCATATACACAGTGGAATATTACTCAGCCATCGGAAAGAACGAATACCTAACTTTTGCATCAACATGGATGCCACTGGAGGAGATTATGCTAAGTGAAATAAGTCAAGCAGAGAAAGTCAATTATCATATGGTTTCACTTATTTGTGGAACATAAGGAATAGCATGGAGGACATGAGGAGAAGGGAAAAATGAAGGGGGAGAAATCGGAATGGGAGATGAACCATGAGAGACTATGGACTCCAGGAAACAAATGGAAAGTTTTAGAAGGGGGAGGTGAGGGGATAGGTGATCCTGGTCACGGGTATTAAGAAGGGCAGGGATTGCATGGAGCACGGGGTATTATATGCAAATAATGAATCATGGAACACTACCTCAAAAACTAATGATGTACTGTATGGTGACTAACATAACACAATTAAAAAACAATATTTGTGTTTAAAGCCTTCAATAAATCCCCAATGGAGCTATAGTCCTCTGGAACAAGTGTGAAATACTTTCTGCCCTTTGGGTATGTTTCTTTTGCACAATCCTTATTTTAAAAAGAATTTCCTGGTGACACTGACTCTAGTACTATACACTAGCTGCCTAGAAAAAATAATTCTGCAAACCCAGCTCACATATAAACACTATGCTAGATGTCCAAAGGTTAAAATTAAATAAACCCTTTATACATCATTTTCCTTTATCCTCCCTATCACTTCTTATCCCACCTCCCAACCCAAGTTTCACAACCTGAGAAGCAGAACTCAAAAGACTGAAATATTAGAGATATTTTTGAAGGAAGAATAGATAGAATCCAAAAGGTTGAAAACTTTTATCTGACTCTGGCAAACATAGTCACTTTTAACTTTTAGTTTGATGATTCCTGCCGATATATTTTTCCAAAAATAGGGGAAATTATTGTAAAATACTTAGTATAGTACTTATATAGAAAAAGCTTCTGGGGTACCTGAGTGGCTCAGTTAGTTAAGTGTTGAACTCTTGTTTTTCAGCTCAGGTCTTGATCTCAGGATCATGAGATTGAGCCCCCCATCTGGCTCCATGTGTGGATCCTGCTTAGGATTCTCTCTCTCCCTCTCCCTCTGCCCCTCCCACCCTCCCATCCACTCACAATCAATCTCTCTCTCTAACAACAACAAAAAAATCTTCATAAGCTTCATAAAACACTTTCTTCACCCAAAAGTCTATGTGAAAATCTAAAATACAAACTTGTTGACTATTACTCTAAGCTAGTGAGGTATACAGTAGATAAAGTAACACTCTTCAATTTTTATCTAGGTCAGGTGAAAGCTGAAATGATTTGCTTCAAAGCAAAATGCAAAGCGGTAATGTGACAGCTAGGATGTTCTTTACTTTCTTCTTTTTTATGTGAATAAGCATTCACTTGGTATTATTCCTATGAGTAAATTCAGAAGCAATTTAACTGTACTTTCACCAACTTAAATAAGAATGCTTAGTTATCACATATTAATTTAAAATAAATTGTCCAGAATAAATATGAGTCTAATCCTAATGATTTAGAGTATCAGTCATCAAAAGTAATACATAACGTATAACACAGTGGAAATAATAATGAATGACAAATCAGAAAGATCAAGATTTTAGTCATATGTTTGCCACTTTTCAGCTGCATGACCTAAGAAAATAAGTAAATATCCATTTAAATACAAAACAAAACAAGTGTATAAGTTATAACTTCCTTGAAAATCTCATTGGTTTTTCATGGGATGCCAGTGTGATACTGTATGAAACAAGAGCTGTGGTATACACTTTACAGATAATAGAAAGCAAATATAAATTAATTTATAACACTTAAGACTGACAGAATCAAAATGGTACATAGAAATGGGACACAGAAAGAATGATTAAAACTTACTGAACTCTTACTAAATGCCAGATCCTAAGCACTTTATATCTACTAAACTTCATTTCTCAGGACAGCCTTGATTGTCATTAACAGATGAAGAAACTGATGTTAACAGTTCTTTTGTTCTTCCTACTCTTTCTTCTGCTTCTACACTTCAGTACAGGTGACAGATCTTCAGTCATTCACATGTTAACATCAAGATCTTCCACAAAATAATTTCTAGTTGAATGAGACTAAAGTTCAGGTAACAAAATGTTAAATTTTATTTATGAATTTTATCCCATACTACTTCTACATACCTATTTCTCCCTCTACATCATCACCCCTATATACATGTGTATTATACTTAAGTGACTTTTCAATTTCTTTCAAGCTAAAATTTAATTCATATACACAGTAGACTATTGTGACACCTAGAAATGCTTTCTTCTAGAATTTTTTCCTAAATTATTGTTTTTATAATTTAGGAAACAAGAAAAATAAGAAGTATAATATCTTTTCATCAAGAATACATGTTATTAGATAGCTTACATCATCAGCTATCATCCCTTGTTGAAAAATGTACCAATTGTAGTAAAAACAAAAGATTCCATTGGCTTTAGTTAATACATTAGTATACTTGGCATTAAAATTCTGAATATAAAAATGCTTCTCTGTACTGATTTTAAAGTATCTAGTTTTGTGCTATTTAAATAAAAGCTAGTTATTTAAAAATTTTGAAATAAGTCATGCTCTTTAATATCTATGCTTTGAGTAGTGAAAGGACAATTGAAGTAATCACTTAATATGTTTTATTTTATTTTTGTAAAAGATTTTATTTATTTATTTGACAGAGAAAGAGAGAGAGCACAAGCAAGGGGAGTGGCAGGCTGAGGGAGAAAGAGAAGCAGGCTCCCTGCTGAGCAAGGAGCCCCATGTGGGGTTCAATCCCAGGACCCTGGGATCATGATCTGAGTGGAAGGCAGACGCTTAACCGACTGAGCCACCCCAGCGCCCCACCACTTAATATGTTTTAAATACTATCTTAAGCATCCGTTCCTGATTAAAACTCTTCAAAGTATAGGGATAGAGGGAACATTCCTCAACTTCATAAAATCTATCTATGAAAAACCCATAGCGAATATCATACTCAATGGGGAAAAACTGACAGCTTTCCCATTGAGATCAGGAACATGACAAGAACACCCACTCTTGCCACTGTTGTTCAACATAGGACTAGAAGTCTTAGCAATAGCAATCAGACAACAAAAAGAAATAAAATGTATTCAAATAGGCAAAGAATAAGTCAAACTCTCTCTCTTCACAGATGACATGATACTTTATACGGAAAACCCAAAAGTCTCCACACCCAAACTACTAGAACTCATACAGCAATTCAGTAATGTGGCAGGATACAAAATCAATGCACAGAAATCAGCTGCTTTCTTATACACTAGCAATGAAAATATACAAAGGGAAATTAGAGAATCGATTCCATTTACTATAGCACCAAGAACCATAAGATACCTTGGATTAAACCTAAGCAAAGAGGTAAAGGATCTGTACTTGAGGAACTACAGAACACTCATGAACGAAATTGAAGAAGACACAAAAAGATGGAAAAGCATTCCATGCTCATGGATTGGAAGAATAAACATTGCTAAAATGTCTATACTGTGCAGAGAAATCTATACTTTCAATGCCATCCCGATTAAAATTCCACCAGCACTTTTCAAAGTGCTAGAACAAACAATCCTAAAATTTGTATGGAACCAAAAAAGACCCCAAATTGCCAAGGAAATGTTGAAAAAGAAAAACAAAGCTGGGGGCATACGTTGCCTGATTTCAAGCTTTACTACAAAGCTGTGATCACCAAGACATCATGGTACTGGCACAAAAACAGACACATAGACCAATGGAACAGAGTAGAGACTCCAGATATGGACCCTCAACTCTATGGTCAAATAATCTTCGACAAAGCAGGAAAAAATATCCACTGGAAAAAAGACAGTCTCTTCAATAAATGGTGCTGGGAAAATTGGACAGCTTTGTATAGAAGAATGAAACTTGACGACTCTCTCACACCATACACAAAGATAAATTTGAAATGGATGAAAGACCTCAACATGAGGCAGGAATCTATCAAAATCCTAGAGGAGAACATAGGCAGTAACCTCTTCAACATCAGCCACAGCAACTTCTTTCAAGACACTTCTTCAAAGGCAAAGGAAATAAAGGCAAAAATGAACTTTTGGGACTTCATCAAGATAAAAAGCTTCTGCACAGGAGAGGAAACAGTCAACAAAACAAAAAGGCAACTCATGGAATGGGAGAAGATATTCGCAAATGACACTACAGACAAAGGTCTGATATCTAAGATCTATAAAGAACTCCTGAAACTCGATGCCCAAAAAACAGATAATCATGTTAAAAAATGGGCAGAAGACATGAACAGACACTTCTCCAAAGAAGACATACAAATGGCTAACAGACATATGGAAAAATGGTCATCATCACTAGCCATCAGGGAAATTCAAATCAAAACCACACTGAGATACCACCTTACACCAGTTAGAATGGCCAAAGTCAACAGGACAGGAAATAACAAGTGTTGGAGAGGATGTGGGGAAAGCGGAACCCTCTTACACTGTTGGTGAGAGTGCAAGTTGGTGCGGCCACTTTGGAAAACAGTGTGGACATTCCTCAAAAAATTAAAAATAGAGCTACCCTAATGCCCTGCAATTGCACTACTGGGTATTTACCCCAAAGACACAGATGTAGTGAAACAAGGGCCATATGTACCCCAGTGTTCATAGCGGCAATGTCCACAATCGCTAAACTCTGGAAAGAGCTGAGATGCCCTTCAACAGAAGAATGGATAAAGATGTGGTCCATATATACAATGGAATATTACACAGCCATCAGAGAGGATGAATACCCAACTTTTATATCAACATAGATGGGATTAGAGGAGATTATGCTGAATGAAATAAGTCAAGCAAAGAAAGTCAATTATTATATGGTTTCACTTACTTGTGGAACATAAGGAATAAAATGGAGGTCATTAGGAGAAGGAAAGAAAAAGTGAATTGGGATAAATAGGAGGGGGAGACGAAAGATGAGAGACTGTGGATTCTGAGAAACAAACTGAAGGTCATGGAGGGGAGGGGGATGGGAGAGATGGGTGAGCCTGGTGGTGTGTATTAAGGAGGGCACATATTGCATTGAGCACTGGGTGTGGTGCATAAACAATGACTCTTGGATCACTGAAAAAATTAAATTAAATTAAATTAAAAAAACAAGTAAATAAATAAATACTATCTTAGTTTAAATAAGTAAAGCCTTTAATTTTTCCTCATATGTTTTGGTTACACGGAGTTCAAACTAAGTGAACATGTAGGTTTAAATAAATAAACTTTACCATATTATTTACAAAGTGTTAAATCTCTATATAGTCAAATTTAAAAATATGTTCAATATTTTTATGAGATTAAAAATATATTCAATATTTATAGTATATATTATAATATCAATACTATAACAACATCAACCTGCTGAGAATCTTATACAAAATGTTCATTCAATTAACTTATGTGAATTCAATAGCAACTTGAATGAGCCCAATATTGTGCTAAGTGCCATAAGAAATATGCAAAAACTTTAGAAGTCCTCTGCCCTTTTGAGCTTATAATGTAAGGAGAAAATATTAAGAACATGAAAGACTTCAGAACTGTACTAAAATTATACAATTAAGTATAAGCCCTAAGGAGTTGTCCATAAATAGAATATAAAGACAAGAATCTGGGATGGAATAACTTTTCAGATACATGTAAAATTTATGTCATCTAATTCTACAGAGTCTCCAGCAGAAATAAATTATAAATTCTAAGATTTTCCATCTGAATTCATCCATTCATAAACATTTTTTAAAAATCTATTACATGCTAAGCTTTTTTAATGCACTGTGGGGAATACAAAGATAATTAATTAATTAGCTGGTTAGCTTCCAGGTATTTGAGAAGGAAAAAAAAATGTACAACAGCAAATATCACACAAGTCAGAATGTGTCAGCTGGAATTCAGGGAAGGGAGAGATCCACTTTTAATTGAAGTAAAAGAAAGAAATTTCCAAGGGCATTTAGCTGAAAACTAGTTGTGACGGAAAAGATGTTTTTGAGAACAAGCAAGCAAGGATACACCAGGAAGGAAGAAAAAGAGCAAAGATATTGAGGAAGAAAACAAACTTACTTAGGGGATGTAAAA
Organism: Ailurus styani; assembly: GCA_002007465.1. Classification (NCBI taxonomy): domain Eukaryota; kingdom Metazoa; phylum Chordata; class Mammalia; order Carnivora; family Ailuridae; genus Ailurus; species Ailurus styani. The sequence continues at coordinate 6,985,493 of LNAC01000043.1, read as the reverse complement.
GGGGTGAGATTAGGATAGCTATAAATAAGCAACTAAGGAGCACAGAATTTTGTCCTTCGCTAACCAACTCCTGATACCCCCAAGGAACAGAAGACATGTATTCAAGGAGCCAATGACCAACCAAAGAATAATCTTTATTTCTATAAAGCTGTTAACTGCAAACACTAATGCAATGCCTTAGTGAACTAACTTGACCTAGGTAGAGAAACCCTTCCCCTAGACAAAAGGCAGCCTAGAACACAAGGGCCAAAGTATGCACAATGGTGGACTCTTACCCTTTCCTCAGTAAGATCACGCTCAGGACGTGGGTCCTTCAATGACAGACAGAAAAAGAATGTACAGAGTACAACTGTGGAGTAAAGAATTAGGAGAGTTTAACCATCAGAGGGAAAGTGTGACCCAGGGCTTATGCCAGTCTATCTTGGGCCTTCTCAGACCAGGGAGGTTCTCAAGAAGAAGCACAAGACCTGGCCTTTTGGTTGTTTAGGCATATTAGAGTCCAGAGAGCAAAGGCAGAGATGAAGAGACTAGCTGGCTCTCCAGCAAAGATTACTGTCTCAGAGCAGACTTGTTCAAATTACTTTACTAAGGCTCCATTCATGGAAAATAAGGTTCAGTGTGTATCCTTTACCTTAACCAATTCATTTAGTAAGCAAATATTTATTAAACATTCACTAGTCAGCAGACATTCTTATAGGTCCTTGCGATATATAAGTAAAGAAAACAAGGATCCTTAAAACACATCATAATGAATTTAAAATTTCTATTTGCATTGTAGGCATATATACATAAGTTTCTCTCTCTCTCTACAGCTGAACTAATCCATGAATTCCCATGCCCTAAACTCTCTGATCCAAGAAATTTATTCAGTTCTCCACCTTCAATGAAACTACTCAGAGAGATCACCCTGCTTTTAGCAAGAAATTGAGACTTCAATCTGATTCCATCCTGGGAAAACCAAATTAACCAGCAGGGATGGGACAGCCATTTGCTCCAACAGAAGAGTAAAAAGAAATCACTACTTTTGTGGTCTGGGCCCGAACTCCAAGAGGCTGTCAAGGCAAAATATGCATGAGTGTTTCCCAAGGACAAAATATAGGCTATTCCAGAAAGAGAGTTGACCCTACAGCCATTTTTCTTTCTTCCTGTTAGACTGCATAGAATAATAACAAGATTTTAAAGAAGAAAGTTTGTTAGGATGGATCACTGAAAAACAATCAAGGGTTAACTGAGAAAAATGCATCACCTGTGTCATAGGAGGTCCCTCTGATAGTTCTAAGTGAAAGAAAGATCTTTTTAAATCTTTATAAAAACACCCAGGAGAGAAAAGATCAGCTTTAAATACATGATGGAGTCACTATTCTATGACAGTACTGAACTTACCTTCCTCCTTGCCCTCTCCTGCCTCCAGATTTTGAGTTCATCCCAACGGGACTCAGAAACCATAGCTGGCCAGATAAGGAAGGCATGGAAGTGTAAGTTACTCCCATATCTCTACCCCCAGCTTCTTGTCTAAAGAAACTTCCATGTGGGGCAAAAGAGAATTTCCAATTTTAAATAAATTTTGAAATGTTGAAGATTAAATAGCACTGGACACAATTAATATTGAGCTTTTATTTAAATTGACCATAAGACTTATTACCTAGATATGATCAAAGAAGTAATAAGTTTGCCTTAAGTTTTCATTTAAGGGCAAAGAGCCCCTGAATAACTAATCACTGGAAAGTGTGTGTGGAGGGAATATAAAATTGTTCATTTTTACTCCCCACAAGTCCTGCTTGGTTCAGCCTACAAGGTTACACCTTAATCTCAGATGGCATTGCAGATTTAACATAGACTTATGATAAAATCTAGGCTTTTAGATCTCCACTGTTCACTAGCCCTTGCTAGTCTCTGCTGAGGTGTCTTACTCTGCTCACTCTTGGGTGCTGACTAACCATGCTGAATCAGCTGCACTTGAGGTAATTCACTACCCTCTCTCTCAGCATGAAAAGTGCACATTACTCACTTCAGAAGGAGCTTAGTGGTCTCTGTCTATTCAGCTAACAACCTGAAAACAAGTGCGGGAAGCCTCATTAGTAAAAGACCTCTTGGATCTTGAAGTTTATGGGAATTCCTAAGACAATGGTGTGACTCCCATTCAGTGACTGAATGGTATGGTCCACTCTGTAGCTCTCTGTAACAGCATCATTTTTCTTATTTTGGCTCCCACTCATATTCCTCACTGGGACAATTAAGACATCTAGATCTTCACACATCACTGGAACAGTGGGAGATAGGCAAAATCTCTCTCTCTCTCTCTCTCTCTCTCTCTAGATAGTTAGCTACCTATCTCACTGGCGTAGAATAGTCTTTTAGGCTACAGATCATAACATCTTCGCTAGAAGAACATGCATGAACAAGAGAGTGCAAATATTAAAACTTTGTTCAATATGTACTATGAATTGGAAATAGATAAGAAAAGATTCAGATTAAGTATTCCTTAAATGTCTTCTCCATGAGAAGTAATAGGAGACAGATAAATTAAGGCACTGGTAAAGAAACAAGGGCATGGCTGGGAAGGCTACAGCTGAGGCACAACTAGCAGGACCTGTATTGCTATTAAACATGGGTAAAGGAAGGGGAAGGCTCCATAGCTCAGGGGTTAGAGCACTGGTCTTGTAAACATGGGGTAAAGGAGAATTAGATGACTCAGAGTTTCTCACCTAAGTAATTGGGAGAAGGATCATGCCATTAGCAGAAACATAAAACCAGGAGGACAAGCAGGTTTAAGTTCTGTTTTGCAGTGTGGAGTAGGAGATTTCAGAAGGGCAGCCAGCAGGCATTGGAAATCAGGCTCTGAGCTTGAGAGTGAGGTCAGAACTAGCAATCCACATTTGGCAGTTATACCTAGTGCAGTGTCATTTGAAGCTGTGGGAGCAGATGTGATCACTAAGGGAAGAGAGAGTTGAAAGATAAGGCTAAAGTTAGATCATTTGGGAGTTCCTATATTAAGGGGAATAGAAGGAATAAAAATGAGTAAAAAAATAGAAAAAACAACAATACAGAGAGAGCATAGAGTCACTTTTATGGAAGAAATGCTAGAATACTCCTTCAGAGGCCTTTTGCTCAGACTTATACAAACTAGACTGCGATGTGCAAACCAATTTTTAACAGACATGCTAAACACCAAATACATACCAACAAAATATCCTGTTTTTGTTAAACAATAAAATGTGTCTATATAAATTTACTACACATCTTTATGACAAACAATAGGGATTTTTTCCAATAGTTTTCTTCCCACTTTTTGTCAGTATGTTACTTCTTCCCACTTTTCCTAGGAATATGAGGCTAGCTCATTTCATCATCATCATTACTGGAAAATATGGTAAAGTGGGAAAAAATGGAGGAACTTAATTTACTATTTATAGTTTGTGGTACTATGTGGTGAAATAATAGTTGTCCCATCTCTCAAAGTTATCCTAGGATTTGACAGGGGAGTGGTCAGGAAAGTAAAATGACTCATATGATCTGAAGACATGTTAAGTAACTTTACCCTCCCCTGTTTACATTTATGGCAAATAAATAAAATCATATTAATGGAGAACAGGAGTAAAACTACATTTAGAATGGTCACCATCACTACATTCCAGTCATCGAGTAAAATAATAAAATATATCACAGAAATAAAACATATCACAGAAATTGAAAGAGAACATAAATATCAATTAGATAAAAATACTGCATTGAGAGCCACAATGTCAAGTGTAAGGATTTTAAATGATTTCCTTTTTTTTTAACTTAAAAATTACTAAAAATCCTCAAAATTATACCTAATTTTGGGGGTATAAGTCAGAATAAGACAGGATTAAGCAGTGAGTGGGGATAGAGGAAATGGAGGCAGAATGTCTGGACTTTTATGAGGTGCAATACTGCAATAAAGGAAAGACCTGGAGATTTTAACTTAATGAGGTGACAGGGTTGAGAAAAGGTTCTTTCTTTTTCTTTTTTTTCTCTCTTTCTTTTTTCTTTCTTTTTCTTCTTTCTCTTTCTTTCTTTCTTTCTTTCTTTTTCTTCTTTCTTTCTTTCCTTTCTTTCCTTCCTTTTTCTCTCTCTCCTTTCCTTCCTCCCTTCCTTTCTTCTTTCCTCCCTTCCTCTTCCTTCTTCCTTCCTTCCTTTCTCTCTTTCTCTCCTGTTTTTTTCTTTCTTTCTTCTTTCTTTCTTTTCCTCTTTCTTTCTTTCTTTCTTTCTTTCTCTCTTTCTATAATAGAGGTTTTTTAAAATGTTTGTTGAATGAATGTCTTACTGAATGGACGGCATGCGTTACCATGATGGAGGGAGAGAGTAATGTTCACAGAGAATTACATGCACTTCCCTATTTCTCCCAGCTTCCCTTGAGGTTAGGTTTCATTCATATGACTAGTTCTAAACAATAGACTGTGAGGAGAAACGATGTGTGTCAATTTTAGGAGTGGATTCTCCATGATCCCTTTTCCATAGCCAGGATAACTTTGAAGTCTTGCATTGATATGGTGTTATCACAAGATGGAAAGGCCCTGGATCCCCAAGTGCTGGATATATTATTTAATTATTGCTGTAAGAAAAAAATTACCCCAAACAAATATTTATTATCTCACAGTTCCTAAGGGTTAGAAACCCAGGCATAGCTTAGCTGGGTGCCTCTTTCTCAAGTTCTCACATGAGATTGTTGTTAGGCTATTCTCTAGGGTTGTAGTTTACTCTGTAGGCTCAACTGTTGTGGAAGAGGATCTACTTCCAAGGGCATTCATGTTTGCTGACATGCCTCAGTCCTTTGCCATGTGGGCCACTACATAGCATTCACTTATAACATGGCATTTGGCTTCCCATAGAGATAAACGTTTTGAGAGAAAGTGCCCAGAAATAAAACCATGTTTTTTTTATAACCTAATTTTAGAAGTGATACTGTATACTTCTGCAGTTTTTCATTCATTGAAATGAGTCAATAATTTCAGCCCACACTGAAGAATAGGAGACAACTCAAGGAGAGAGGGGATAAATACAAGGAGGCAGAAATCACTAGAGAACATCTTTAAGGCTACATACTACCCCAGATGAAAGAAAATACCCAAATCTATGGTCTGAATGTTTATGTCCTCCCAAAATTCAGATGTTGAAATCCTAACCTCCAAGGTGATGGCATTAAGTGGTGGGTCTTTGGGAGGTGATTTGGACGTTGGGGTGGAGTCCTCACAAATGGTTATTGCTCTTATAAAATATGCCTAAGAGAGCTCCCTCACCCCTTTTGACCTGTGAAGTTACAGAAAAAAGACAATGGGCCACCAACGAGGAAGGGGGTTCACCAGACACCAAATCTGCCAGTACCATCTTAATGTTCCCAGCCCCTAGAACCGTTAAGAAATAAATTTCTTTATTTCTCACCCAACTTGGAGTATTTTGCTACAGTAGCCTAAAGGCTTAAGACAACCACTAACATGCAACTTTTCATGAATAAGACAAAACATCTTGTTTTATGCTATTAAGATTCTTTTAGAACACAGAAGGAGAGTGAGAGGGAGAAGAAGACTCCCAGCTGAGCAGAGAGTGTGATGCAGAACTTGATCCCAAGATCCTGAGATCATGACCTGAGCTGAAGACAGACGCTTAACCGACTGAGTCACCCAGGTGTCCCTATTGATTCTTGAAGTTATTTGTTCCTTTAGTAGAGCCCCATTTGTCATGATCAATAAAAGCTCTAGTGGAAGATAGAATTGAATTGAACCATACAGAAGCAAACAATGAAAGTAGATGGAGGTGATAGGGCATAATAATGCATCAAAGTTGTATTCAAATATTATGTTCATAAGAAACTTTAAAAAATAATTTGGTATAATACTTTATATAGAATCTTTAGTGTGATAGAATCTTTTTCCGTGGCAATATCTATGGCTGCCTGTATGTATGACTGTTAAAACATGTCTAGAGACTTTACAAACAGATGGTTCTTTGGATCTTTCTACAGACTGTCAGCATGATAGTTCAAGTAACAGCTTTCTGTGATCTTCTCTACCTCTACTTCCTCCTTTTAGTTACCAAAATTGATTTTAATTTTTTTCTCACACCTCAAGTTTTGATAATCTAAAGTAGGTCACTCTGTAGCATCTAAAAAACTCAAAGTAGCTCTGTTCAGAGAGGGTGTGAAGTCAGACACTTTTAAAGCATTCAAAGTGAAAGCCAGCACTGGGAACAGAAACATAAAATGTGTTCAAGTAGTTCTCTAACAAAGCAAGATACAACCCCGTTCCTTTAATATAGTATAATATGATAATAATTTTCAATGGGATTCCATACAGCTTAGAATATACATTGGGTTTGATCACTATAAGAAGCATTGTCCTCTTGTGGTTAGCTGTTTTCTTACACCTGTCATATTTCTGGGTGCTGGAACTTAAGAGTCCAAGCCTCAAAAGTCAAAAGAGAGATAATGGGTCAAATAACATTCCCCCAATATTCACCTTCAATTAGAACCTGTAAATTTGACCTTGTTTGGAAATAAAATCCTTACAGATGTAGTCAAGTTAAGATGAGATCATGCTGGATTAGATCATGGGTCCTAAAGATATGAATGCTGTCCTTACATGAAGCAGGAAATTTGGAAACAGATATGGATAGATACAGAGAAAAAGCACCATGTGAAGACAGAGGTAGAGAATGGAGTGAAAGACCTACAAGCCAAGAAATGCCAAAGAATGCCAGCTACTGCCAGAAGCTGGAAGAGACATGGGACAGTTTCTGTCACAAAGCTCCAAAAGGAACCAACCCTGATGATGCATTGATTTCAGACTTCTAGACTCCAGAACTGTGAAAGAATAAATTTTTGCTGTAATAAGCTACCAAATTTGTGGTACTTTGTAACAGCACCCCTAAGAAACTAATAAAGAGAGGAGGAAGCAACTTATACCTAGGAAAGTTTGGCTGCTTGGCCAAACTCAGCCCCAGCCCTACTCTAGCTCCAGCCCAGCCTCAGATTCAGCCCCAGTGTCAGGATCACCTGTAACTCCAGCCCTACTCCAGCCTTGGCCCCAGCCCCAAGGGCCAGCACTATATGTAGTTCCAGCAGCTTCTCTCCTTGATTCAGACAGCTGGCAGGAACAACAGTGAGGAAAAATCTCCAGGCATGGTCCTTCTTCTTCAAAAGTTCCCTGAGCCTTTAAAAGAAAGTTAGTTGTTCTATGGAAAGTCCCACCAGTTAAACAGCTTCAAAATAGTCAGGGGGGAAAAAAAGTTTTTCCTTCATTCAAAAGTTCTATAATGTCTCTCTTTCCTTCTTTTTCCTCTTTCTTGTCTTTACTTTTAGTATTTCTCATCCTTTCCTTTCAAAGAAATCCTTCTTTGTTTCATCTTTGATTTTAAAGTAAAATCAAGAGATTACAACACTTAGAAGAAAATATAGGAATAAATTTTTGTGACCTTGGGTTATACAATGGTTTTTTAGCTATGATTAAAAAAAAAAAACAACCAAAAAACCAATGAAAGAATAAATTAAGCTTCATCACTGAAGTTTGTCTTTAAACTATACCATCAAGAAAGTGAAAAAGCAACCCAAAGATGGGAGAAAATAGTATCCAGAACATATAAAGTATTTTTACAACTCAAAAATAAAAGAAGCAATAACTCAACTAAAAATGGGCAAAGGATCTGAATACATATTTCTCCAAAGAAAATAAGCAAATGAACAAGAAGCACATAAAAAGTTGTTGAACATCATTAGATAGACATTAAGGAAAAGCAAATCAAAATCTCACTGAGATACTACTTCACACACAATAGGATGACTATAATAAAAAAAGACTGACAATAAAGTGTTGACAAGGATGAGAAGAAATAGGAACTCTCATACATTGCTGGTGGGAATGTAAACTAGTGCAGCCATCTTAGAAAACAGTTTGGCAATTCCTCAAAATATTAACTATAGAATGGCCATATGCCATGGCAACTTGTCTCATGGGTATACATCTGAGAAATGAAAAATACGTCCACACAAAACATATACATGACTCTTCATACCAACATGACTCATGACAGTCAAAAAGTTAAACCACCAAGTATATATCAACTAATGAATGGACATGTAAGTGTCCATTTACCACACTAAATTGATACAGCTGAAAATTATGAGGCCATAAAAAGGAATAGGAATGAAGTACTAATGCAGGCTACAACACAAATGGGCCTTTAAAAATATCATCCCATAAAACACTGCATATTGTATGATTCCATTTATATGAAATGTCCCAAGTAGGCAAATCTAAAGGCTACAAATGGTAAGGTTTGGGGGAAAGGGGAGTAAGTGACTAGCAGTGAGCACAGGTTTCTCTTTCTTTTCTTTTCCTTTTTTTTAAAGATTTATTTGAGAGAGCATGAAAGAGAGAGTACAAGCAGGTAGAGTGGGAGAGAGAGAAGCCAACTCCCCACTGAGCAGGAAGACCAATGGGGGACTTGATCCCAGGACTCTAGGATCATGACCTGAGCCAAAGGTAGACGTTTAACCAGTTGATCTACCCAGGTGCCCAAGGCACAGGGGTTTCTTTTGGAGATAATGAAAGTATTCCAAAATTGGATTGTGATAATGGTCACACAATTCTATGAGTATACTAAAAAACCACTAAATTGTTAAAAAATAATCAAGAGACCATAGTTGAAGATCTGTTTTATTTAAAATTTAAACGCTACAGAGCAAAACACATTGTGAAGAACATCTGAATTAAAAGTTTTGTGCAGCTCGTGATATTTTAATATCACATCAAAAAGAAATTAAAGGGCCTCAGAGTAAGCACTCATTAGTATTAATAATGCGAATAATTTTTAAAAATATGTTTCATGGAATAAGTATTTTTGAAGTGAAAGTATTTTTATAAGAATTATCTTTGTTTCATTTAAATGTTAAGATCAAACTTTTCTTTGCACTTATCTCTTTGGTACGACCTAACTACAGTTTGTAGTCTCTGCACACCAGCCTTCCCAGATTCACAGGCATCTGCATGTGAGCGTTCATCCCAGCTTTCCTTTTCCTGTCTTTTTTACTTTACTTTTGCCTTGAGGTAGTAAATGTAGGGCAGAGAATAAACTATTTGATTCCTCTTGTTTAGAAATGCTTGAAAAGCTGCAATCCTGTGGCAATGAGTTAAAAAGATTCCATTCCGAATGATGCCATACTTTTACAGAGGCTTCTGTGGTTTTATGGTTGAAATGGGAATCTGGGAACCAGAGCCCTCTGTAGCAGTCTCACATTAAAAAAATAATAAAAAATAAATAAATAAAAATAAAAGTGATGCTGTATAACTTTATTTTAGGTATTAGTTTGCTCAATTTACCTACATGAAAGCACTTTGCATTCTCGACTTTTTGGGGTTTTTGTTTTGTTTTGTTTTTTTATATGCCCCTCCAACTTGAAGAGCACTTTAGCTAATGATACATGAATTTTCTTGGTAAGAGTAAATACGATTGAGAGGAATCATTCTTTTAAAAGACATGGACAATCTCCCTGCCTTGTATGATTTTAAATGTATGCACAATTTAATGATACCCAAAGAGAGCAGCGTTCGTCCTACACTTGTGCTGAACACTATCCACCACACGTTAGAGTCACTGTCATGTGGTGAATGGGGATGGTGAGGATTCACGTGCCGTGAAAAGAGAAAAGGAAAAACCAAAGTATTCTTTAATAGAGATAAAGAGAGAGGTTAATGATACTGAGTATTATGAGCTCTCCAGTGCCATAAAAACATACAAATCATTTTCCTTTCCCTAAGAATATGTGAAACATTTCCTCCTCAGTTCTTCTGAAGGGCTATTCTGGAATTTTCCTTTTGAGGCTTAAGTGCCTAAATTTTCCAGGAAGAGAATCTCTTTGAAGTCAGTCTGAAGCGGTGTCAAAACATATGGGAAACAACCTAAAACATTTAAAACTCTCTTTAGAAAAGTATGGAAAATACCTCTTTAAAATAATGAGTTGAAGGACAGTAAGATGCTCACACTACAAATCTTAGTATTGTTTTGTTTTGTTTTGATTCGGGGGAGATGGTGGAGCCACTGACCACCTGTATTACTTTTCTTCTTAACTAGAAGCAAAGTAGTGGTCTTATTCAGCTCTAGTTTAGACATGAATATTTTCAGATCTATGCTGCGTGTGTTCCCTATTATAATTTTTTCATTCTGAAGGCAGATGACTTCAAGAAGTGCTTAATTTTTATACACATATAAAGATTCCACATTTGATTGACACATTACCTTATGCAACATACCTCCAAATATTCTAGAAAACTAAGAAAAAAGTAAGAGTTGTTTAAATCAATTAGAGCCTAGATGAGGTCTACTAATATATGAATGACCGTCTGACGTGGTGAAAGGAAGCATCTGGGCATTAATAACTGTAAGCTCTGCTTTTGTGTAGGTGTTTGGAAAAATCACATTCTTACTTATTCCTGTGAAATCTCGTTAAATATTTGGGACAGGATCATTCTAAAATCCTGATGTGCTGATCTGAAAAGATTACTGAGCAAAAAAATACAGAAGACTAAAGAATTGAGTATTTCTATCTCCAAATTCTACTGGCATCTGAAATTCAAAATATCCCAACTTGCTAAATTTTATATACTTCTCATTCCCAATCCCCAATCTGTCTATTCTAGTCTTTATCTCAGTGAATGCTGCCATTTTTCTCTGAAGCAGCAAGTCTAGAAACTTTGAATCACCATTAATTCTTCTTTCTATCTCACCCGCTCTACTTTCCCAATCATTCAGCAAGTTCTACCTATTCTACTTCTGTGCATGTTTTATATGCATATCCATCTACACATTCCCACTGCCATAAATTATGTCTTCCTCAGACTATTTCCAATCTCTCTTCCCAATCAAGGCTGGCATTTGTCTTCTTTCCAAATATAAGTCAGAGGGTTCTGCTTAAAAAATAATAATTCAAACAAATTGCTTAATTTGAAAAACAATGCCTTCAGTATCTGTTTTCATTGTATCATTCTGGCTTCAAATTCCTTCAAGTCCCATCATGTTCTCTATTTTTGCATTCATACCAGAAAATTCAGTCCATGTTGAACCTAACTTGCACTTGCATATCTTTGTGTAATTGTCCACAGTGTTGTCGGATCCTGGGAGTCTCTGCTTTAACACAATGCTTTCATATGTTGAAGCCCTAGCCCCCAAATGTGATGATATTTGGAGATGGGAAATAATCAACTATTTGGGAATTTGGTATTTGATATTTAGAATATCAGTATTGGATATTTAGAATTCATATGTTGAAGCCTTAGCCCCCAGTGTGATGATATTTGGAGATGGGGGTTTGGGGGGGATACTTAGGGTTAGATTAGGTCATGAGAGTAGGGCCCTTACGATGGAATTAGTGGCCTCAGAAGAAAGAGAAGTTGAGAGAGAAAAAGGCCAAGTGAGGACAGAGCAAGAAGTTCAACGTCTGCAAGTCGCAAAGAGACTTCTCATCAGGAACCAAATCAGTTGGCACCTTAATCTTGTACTTCTCGGCCTCCAGAACTGTTAAGTAAATTTCTGTTGTTTAAGCCACCCAACCTATGCTACTTTGTTATGACAGCTTGAGTAGGCTAAGACATACACATATACATATATTCATAAAATTATGTCTATTTTTATCCATTTACAAATATATTTAATATTTTTATTACAACTCAAGCATTTAAAAAAGGCAAAGCAAATAACATTAGCTGTATTGTTTGTTTATTTTTAAAGTCGAAAAAATCAAAGCTCTGGGAAGCCAGATGACAGAGCTAGCTGATGACAGGATTAGGACTCACAATCACGACTGAATTGAATCCTGATTGGAAAGTCACAACTTCTCACACAAAACTTCCAAGTTTTCTAAAACACTATCCTTTAATTAAAAATGATCTTGCATCTGAAAGGAGTGAATATCTGACGTACCTATTATGGATTATAAACTAAAAGGCTTAATTAGGGACAGAAGTGGTTTTTTCAATAGCATCTTTATTTCCCTCAAAAGATCTAGCAAGATGTCAATACTCAAAAATGTTTCCTGACTGGGTTTTCGATTACCAGACAATCCCATTTTCTGGCTTCTCTCAGTCCCATATTAATTCAAACTTACTCCAGGTGGTTGCATTGGATTAGGCGAAGTCTCAGAAGTCAGACAGTCCTGAGCTCTAAGAGTACCACCACCTGCAGCTGCGTGACCGTGGATGTTACACAAGCGCTATGTCAACCATAAAGGACATTTGGCGTGCAATCATAAAAGCACCTTGTTTTTATCTCCCCTGGTCTTGTCAAGTTTCTTCTGTGGGGCTAGAATATTTCTTGCCTCTTGGAAAAAATTTAGAGCAACTTTTATGACTCTTCACATTACTTCCAGCTCAGTAATAGGATGCCCTACCCCATGTGATAGTGAAAGTTTCCAACCTCATTTGAAGAAAAAGCGTCTCCCTTTCCTCCTCCACCCTGGCTGGTGTTCAGCCAGGCTGTCGGCAATGGGACAGGTGACATGGTTACGCTCCTCTCAGTCCTTCTTAGTGCTTCTCCTCCTCCCCACTCGCCGGGCGGCCAATAGCTCCTCGCTGAGTGGAAGGTGAGGGGCGGACTCTCACTGTCTGTGCAGGGGGTCTGGACATTCTCTGAGCCGAGAGTAGCTGAGAGGCTTCACTGCGGAGCTGCCACAATCACTGAGGAACTATCGCACACAATCCCCTTCACAGGTAAAGCCTTACCTGTGTAGCTCCTTAGGCTGTCACTTAAGACTCCTTTAGCCCCTAGGCTTTCCTCAGTACACTTAAAACTCCTTTTGTCCACCTAAGCAGGAATCAGAGAAAAGCATCATTCTCTGAATTTTTAAATTTTTAGACTTTTTTGGTAGGGGGATGGCTGAAACTTTGTCACAATGGTAAAAATCTAATGGAAGCATGGCTACAGCTACCGCCTCTTTGAAAGCATAAAGACATTGCTGTACGGTGGCACTGAAAATGCTGTAAGGAAATGATAATGGATGTTTGGGCATCTGAATACACCAGTTCAAATTAAGACACAGCTTTCTTGGGCTAAGGCCTTTTTAGTACATTAGCTTGTTAACAAAAAAAATCCCATTTACCTCTGCCTTCAAGGATGGACGCCACCATTCTTTAGACGTTATGATTTTACTATGCAAAATGTATTATGAAAAGAAAAGACTTACAAGAAGAACAAAAGCTGGAAAGGTCAAAGGGCATGCTGTATTGTTGATACACTACTCTTGTACCTTGGGTTTAATTACTGCCTCAGCAACAGATGATTATAATAACAAAATTACAGTATTATTCTAAAATGATTGCTCCTAGGTGAGAACACCCTTGTTTAAAACAACCACGAGAAAGCAAAAGTATTTACAAGCTTTTTATTGACAATACTGAATGTATTTCTTAGATACGGGGTTGTGTACAGTAACATATTTTAAAGATTGATTTATTTATTTGAGAGAGAGCCAGCGAGCACTGGGGGGAGTGTCCGAGGGAGAGGGAAACTGAAGCAGACTGCATGGAGTGTGGGTCTCCTCGTGGGACTCGGTCTCATGACCCTGAGATCACGACCTGAGCCGAAAGCAAGAGACAGACGCTTAACCACCTGCACCAACCAGGAGCCCCCAAAATAACGTATTGTAAAGAACAGAGCCTAAGAAGCATTCCTAAAAACTAAGTGTGAGAATGAAGAGCCAGGGCAAGATGCAGTAGCACAGAACTGATCATTCTCTAAGGTGTGTGTCGGACACAAAGACTCGGGACCACGGTCATCTGAACACCTTTTCTTATCAATCTGGCCTGTAAAGTAAACCCCAAAGTTCAGTTTGAGGTTTGTCATACTTCCTTATCACTTGAAACATGTAAAATTAGAATAAAACAAATTTACAAATGTTTGTACTAAAAATTAAAAAAAAAATTAGAGATAGAAAGAGATGGTACATGGTAAAAGTAAAGAACAGAAAATCTTTAGTCCAGACTCTGAGGATTCACTTCCCCCAGGCACATTTAAACCCCCCACTACTGTTTCCATATTGTTTGTTTGGTGTATTTTGGTCTTTAACACACTGCATTGCTCTCCTTTTGATTCATCTTCCTCACTGGGTTTCGACCAACCACTGTGCGGCAGCACACAGATGTGTCAGTCCAATGTTAAGGTTCCAACTATTTTATAATGATACAATAAGTTATTTCTAAAAATATATAACAAACACAGACAATATAATTAAATAACTAAAGTGAATGATAAGTCTTTACATTGTCAAATAATAGATCTTTGTGAATTTTTTTAGAATTTGTTAATTCGACAAAAATTAATGTTCTAATACTATTTTGCTTACCTTATATTTAAGGGTTCAAATTTTCATGGGTTTCTTTTACATTATGCTTAAAAAATATAAAATACTTTAAAATCAAGGGACCCCTGGGTGACTCAGTCAGTTAAGAGTCTGCCTTCAGCTCAGGTTGTGATCTCGGGGTCCTGGGATCGAGGCCCCCCCCCATCGGGCCCCTTGCTCAGCATGAAGCCTGCTTTTCCCTCTGCCTGCTGTTCCCTTTGCTTGTGCTCTCTCTTTCTCTGACAAATAAATAAACAAAATCTTAAAAAAAAAAAGAATATCTTAAAATCAATTTTCTGCCACTATAATGTCCTACATTTTCCCTAAGTATTTTTTATTTAAATCTATATATTTCACAAAGATATTTATTTTCCAACAATAACAACTTTTTGATTAAAGGCGGAAAGTCATCAGATTCAGAGGACATGATAATCCAAGTGAAAAAAATTAAGCTCACTAAATAAGCAACATAATGAAGATTAGATAAAATTTGGATTTATGTGCCTAGCAAATATTCTCTTCTTTAGACAAAATAGCTTATTTTCTTAATTAATTATACCCAAAATTATATCCACATTATACAGAAAATGATGAGAAGATTTTCTGTAAGTTGGAAAATGCAAAATAAGAAACAAAATTACTTTCCAAGCTTAGTTATTTATAACACTACTGGAATGAACTCAAGAAGTTAGATACAGGTCACTTAATTTGTATCTGAAGGCAAAATGCCTCAATCAATTGCAGAATGGTTATTTTACAAGCCTGTTAGGAAATTGTCAACACTGTAATATGGGACAAATAAAATAAAGGAAATAGAATGGACAATGTTTAGTTAATAGCACAGTAAGTTCAAGTTTCTCATATAAATTTTTAAAGGGTTTTATTTAGATTTGCTATACAAATTCAGTATTTATTATACAACCTAAATTTTCAAATTTCAGATTCCTTTTAAAAATTATTTATATAAAATGTAATATTTTCCCTATGCTTCATATAGATGTTCCAAATCTACTACAACTGACTCCCAGTATGCCATAGAAGTATTACTGTTTTCTATATAGCACATGGAAAAAAGTTCATGAATCACTGGACAAGTGTTTCTCAATGGCAGGAATGTAGTTTGTTATTTAATCCATGCCTAAACCATCTATAACTCCTGAAATATACTAAATGGTCAATAAATATTTGGTAAGTAAGTGTAATGAATAAATGAATGAAAAAATACATTCTTTTCTTTCTATGAAAAAGGTATTTCCAATGACCATCACCTTCGGATAGGTAGGGTTCTTTATTTTATTTTTTTAACTATTTATTATGAAAATTTTCAAACATATAGTAAAGTAGGAAAAAAAGTAAAATAAACACCTATGTGATCAATACCTAGATTCAACATTTGATAACAATTTGTAAGATATTTTACTTATGTGTGTGTATATTTAATTAACTACTTAAAGCAAATTATATGAAATTTTGACACTATCTCTTCTGCTCCACCAAACACCAAATATTTCTGGTTAAGTCACAGATAGGTGAAATGAACATCAGAATCAGAACTAAAGAGTTCTGTTTTCTTCATTTTTACCATATGTCATCACATCTCTCTGTTTATTTGACTTTTTCTCAGTACAAACAGCTATACATTTGTTTTATTCTAATTTTATATGTTTCAAATGACAGCAAAGTATGACAAGCTTAGCCTGAGCTTTAGAATTTTATGCACACATCCCACAAAATAAGTACTTTGTCTTACATAATGACAATATCATTTTCAAATTTGACAAAATAGTAATTCCTATAATTATTTAATATATAATAAATATTGAAACATGCCAGTTACCCAAAATATGAATTTTATAGATGACTATTCAAATCGAGATCCAATCAGTGGCCTCAAACTATATTTTATTAAGTTCCCAAAGTCTTTTATTTTAATTTCAGCTTTAAAAGAGATAGAATTGACATATAAAATTGTAAGATATCTAAAGTGTGTTACCATGGTGATTTTATATATGTATACATTGTGAAAGAATTCCTCCCACTGAGTTAATTCATCTATTACCTCACATATTTATCTTTCTTTGTGTGTGAAAACATTTATGATTTAAATATAAAATATTCAGGGAAAATGTGGCATTTTCCCATCATGGTGGCAGAAAATTGATTTTAAAATATTTTGTATTCTATATTTTTAAACCTATTGTAAAAGAAATCCATGAAAATTTGAACACTTAAATGTGAGAGAAGCAAAACAGTATTAGAACATTAACTCTTTTAAAAAAAGAACATTAATTTTTGTCCGATTAACAAATTCTAAAAAAGTCACAAAATAAAAATATTATTTCATTCATCTACTCTCTCGGAAAATTTCAATTATACAATATAGTGTTAGCAACTATAGTCATTGTGTTTTACATTAGAATATCAGAACTTAATCATTTTATAATTGAAAGTTTGTACCCTTTCACCAACTTCTTTTTTCCCTACTCCCTAGACCCCGGAAAATAGCTTTCTATTCTCTTCTTCTGGTAAGTATGATTTTTTTTTTCCCCATTAGATTTCACGAAGAAGTGATACCATACAGTATTTGGCTTTCTCTGTCTAACTTATTTTGCTAAGCACAATGCCCTCAAGGTCCATTCATGTTGTTGCAGATGTCAGGAATTCCTTTGTTCTCATGATTGAATAATATTCCATTGTATATATATATTATTTGGTACTTTTGTAGTTTGTATTCAGATATTTGTATTATATATATAACGCATATATAACATAATATGATTACATTATATATACTGCATATCATATATATCATATATAACCATATACACACATCTTCTTTATCTATTTATCATTGGCAAACACTTAGGTTGTTTTCATATTTTAGCTACTGTGAATAATGCTGTAATAAACATGGCTGCAATTATCTCTTTGATATCTTGTTTTTATTTCTTTTTCACATGCACCCAAAGTGGGACTGCTGAATTATACGGTAGTTCTCTATTGAATTTTTTGAGGAATATCCATATTGTTTCTCGTAGTTTCATTAATTTCCATTCTCACTAAGAATGCACAAGGATTACCTTTTCTCCACATTCTCACCAAAACTTCTCTCTCATCTTTTTGATGACAGCCATTCCAAGAGGTGAGGTGGTACCTCACTGTGGTTTTGATTTTCATTTCCCTTATGATTAGTGATGTTGAGCATCTTTTCATGTACCTATTGGCCTTTTGTATAATCTTCTTTGGAAAAGTGTCTATTTAGTTCCTCTGCTCATTTTTGAATTGGATTGATTTTTGTTGTTGTTGCTGCTGCTGTTATTGTTTTGCCCTGTTTGCTATTGAGTTGTAGGAGTTATTTATATATTTTAGATATTAACCCCTCATGAGATAAATGATTTGCAAATATTTTCCCCCCTTCTCTCTTAGGTTGCCTTTTTATTGGATTGATGTTTTCCTTTGCTGTACAGAAGACTTTTAGCTTGATACGGTCCCACATATTCATTTTTACTTTTGTTGTTTTTGCTTTTGGTGCCAAAACAAAAGATATATAAATAAATCACTGCCAGAACTAATGCCAAAGAGCTTACACCCTATGTTTCTTCTAGGAGTTTTATGATTTCAGGTCATATGCTCAAGTCTTTAAGCAATTGTGAGTTGGTATTTATGGATGGTATAAAAAAGAGGTCCAGTTTCATTGTTTTACATGTGGTTGCCCAGTATTTACAACACCACTTATTAAAGAGATGGTCTTTCCCCATTGTACATTCATGGATTCCTTGTAGTAAATTAATTGGTCATATGTGTTAGGTTTATTTGTGTGCTTTCTATTCTGTTCCCTTGATTTCAGTGTCTCTGTTATATCAATACCATACTAGTTTAATTAGTATAGCTTTGTATTATAGTTTGAAATCAGAAAGTGTGATGCATCCAGCCATGTTCTTCTTTCTCAAGATTGCTTTGGCTATTTTAGGTTTCTTATGGTTCCAAATAAATTTTAGGATTTCTTTTTCTGTGAAAAGAGAGTAGGCATTTTTGTCTTTTCCTGATATTAGAGAAAAAGCTTTCTACTTTTTGCCATTAAGTACGATGTTAGTTGTGGGCTTGTCATATATGGGCTTTAATCATGTTGAGTTACATTTCCTTTATACCCACTGTTGAGATTTTTTTTTTATCATAAATGAATGTTAAATTTTGTTAAATGCATATTCTGCATCTATTGAGATGATGATATAATTTTTATTCTCATTTTGTTAGCATGATGTATCACATTAATTTGTTCATGTTGAACCATCCTTGCATCCCTGGAATAAGTCCCAGTTGATTATGGTGTATGACCCTTTTAATGTATTGTTGAATTAATTTGTTAATATTTTGTTGAACATCTTTTCATCCATGTTCATCAGAGATATTAGTC
This sequence comes from Ailurus styani, assembly GCA_002007465.1. Taxonomy (NCBI): domain Eukaryota; kingdom Metazoa; phylum Chordata; class Mammalia; order Carnivora; family Ailuridae; genus Ailurus; species Ailurus styani. The sequence goes on along the minus strand of LNAC01000043.1, from coordinate 6,966,735 downwards.
CATAACTTCCTTTTCTTGTAGTGTCCTTGTCTGGTTTGGTAGTAGGATAATGTTGGCCTTATAAAATGAATTTGAAGAGGTTCCTTCCTCTTCTATTTCTTGGAAAGTATTAATTCTTCTTCCAATGTTATTAATTCTTCTTCTAATTCACAAGTGAACTCATCTAGTCCTATACTCCTTTTTTATTGTGAGGTTTTTCATTACTGATTCAATCTCATTACTAGTAATTAGTCTGCTCAAATTTTCTATTTCTTCATTGTTTGGTCTTAGAAGACTCTATTTTTCTAGTAATTTATCCATTTCTTCTTTGTTGTCCAATTTGTTGTTGCACAATTGTTCATAGTAGGCTCTTACAATCTTTTGTGTTTGTGTGGTATCAATTATGTCTTCTTTTTAAAATTTCTTATAAGGCCAGTCTGGTGGTGATGAACTCCTTTAGCTTTTGCTTGTCTGAAAAACCCTTCATCTCTTTTTCAGTCCTGAACAACAACTCTGCTAGGTAGAATATTCTCAATTGGCAGGTTTTTTTCTTTCAGCACTTTGAATATAATATACCAAAACCTTCTGGTTTACCAAGTCTCTGCTGAAAGGTTAGCTGACAGATATATGGGTTCATTTCCTTTAAGTTATAAGTTGTTTTTCTTTTGCTGTTTTTAATTGTCTTTCCTTTAACTTTTGACAATTTAATTATAATGTGTCTCAATGTGGGTCCTTTGGATTTATTTATTTAATTTGAACTCTCTGGGCTTCTTGGATCTAGGTATCTGTTTCTTCAAGTTAGGAAATTTTTCAACCATTATTTCTTTGCATAAGTTTTCTGCCCTTTTCTCTCTCTCTTCCCCTTCTGCAAATCCTAACTGTCATGTGCATATTGGTCTGCTTGGTGGTATAAATACCTTAAGCTACTGTCACTCTTCCTCATTTATTTATTTTTCTTGTTATTCCTCTGATTGGTTGAATTCCACTACCTGCTAATCCTTTCTTCCACTCGATACAGTCTTTCACTACGGTCTGCTTCTGAATTTTTATCTTTTTCTTTTCTTTAGGACACATTCCTCTGTTTCTTTATTTTCCTTGACACGCTGTTGATTTCTGTGCATTACATAAAACAGTCACCTTTCCCACTTTTGATAGAGTGGTCCCCTGTAGAAAATAAATATTATCTTCAACCCAGCCTGAGCTCTTGGTTATGTTTCAAAGTTTTGTATTTATCCATGATGCCTTCTTTGTTTTCAGTGGTTTCCAGTAGTTGAGGGTGTGCCAAGACCTGTCAGTGTCTCAGAAAAGAGACTCTAAGTTAACACCTAGAAGCAGTCTGATTAATAGCCAAACCCTCAGGCAGCAGCTTTTAAAATATGCAAATAGATCTCTTTTAGGGAAAGACTAGGAGCTGGGTGTTTTCTGTCTGTTCCCTCTGTGCTGAATTCTGGGGGAATAACCACAAGGTTGTGAGACCCTTAAAAAATATTTCTTTGTTATAGTTTTATGGGAATCAAGGGTGCAAGCCACGTTGGCTTTCAAAATGAGGTGTTTTGGAGGCCTGCCCATCAAGGGAAAGTCTTAAAAGTTAAGGTTTAGATGTTGGATCCAAACACTTTGCTCCTCTAAGAGAAGCCAGGAGTTAGAAGTTCATTCCTTATTATATGTCACTATGCCCAGGGGTGGGGTTCATGGTGAAATTATGTCTCAGTTTTTCCCATCCAATTCAATGTGGACATTTTCTCATCCACCCAATGTATAGGAGACACTCAGCTTCTGATTTACTCAGAGAGAATTGTTCCATGTGTTGTTGTAGGTTTAGTATGTCCAGGGGAGGAGGTGTATTCAGGAGCCTTCTATGTCACAGCATTAGAGGGGAGTCAAAAACCCCAAAGAGGTGACATCTTAATGGTATTTGACCTATTAAAAATAATAACATTTATAGCATATTTATTTCTGAAAATTCTGTTAGTTTTCTAGAGTCAATTACTAATATTTCTGGTTATTCTGTCACTCTTAAAGATGTTGGTTATTATTTCAAATCACCTTAAGCTTTCATTTCCTATTTTTCCACTAAACAAGGGCATAAACCTAGAATATTAACAATATTTTCTCAAACATAATTCAAAGAACACTGAAATATGTATTTGGAATGCAAATAATTTTACTGTGTCTCTACTGAGCCATCAGATTTGAAAAGTACTGCCCTACAACACACATGATGTCATATAAAAGTACTATATTTAGAGAAACTATCATATAACAAAGCATAATAAACTCAGGTCCTTCATGTAGATGAATTGAATTCGATATAAAAAAGAAAAACAAGATCACAATTTGCCAAATAAATAATACACTTGATGTTAAAGCCCCAAATACACAAAGTATAGTTTAAACCACTAAACCTAGGGTATGGATTTACCTTATGCTTTTAGCACAATGAAGGTTTTTATGATTTGCTAGTAAATGATATTTGACCTATGGGACCTTATTCTCTACCTACAAAGTAAAGAAGTTTTGAAGGTAACTCAAAAATGGAAGTTTCAATAACTATAAATGAAGTGCCTGCAATGAAAAGAGGAATCAGTAAGTAATAAGAGGTTAAGTCAAAAGAAAGTTACCAAGTGAGTTTATGCCGTGAAGTTTGCAAGTTAGATTTACAATGAGATGGATAAGAGTAGATAAACCAGAATGTAAATTTCTTTTGTCCTGTCTAAAATCCATCACTGGTTTAAGAACTATTTAGAAGTCAATATTAAGTATGAAGAATTTTTCGTCTTTTCTTTTTCTTTTTAATACTACAGATACTTTAGTCAGAAAAGCTTTTTGAAGGAATTAACTGAGTTAACTCCTGATCAAGGACTCTTTTTGAATAAAATTATGCGAGAGACCCAAAATGTCAGCCATCTAGCAGCTTTCAAGATAAAGCATTCTTAGTGATTTGGCATAACTCACCAAACACAGGAGACTTGAACCTGCAAGGAAAACAAGAAAAGGGCATTGTTGACCTGTATAAGAAAGTGCACGTATTCATATTCAAATGACATGGTAGATTAAACAGATGTCACTGAATCACGGATTTTGTAGAATGTCAATCTATTTTGGTGGAAATGAGGTCAGAGTTTCAGAATAGATTCTGAGTTTTATGAGTATAATCATGCTTCAGGTTTCTAAGCCTGCATCTGGGATAAACCTTTAGAATATTTCTGCATTATCATTATATACCTCATCAGTATGATCCAGTTTCAAATTAAGTACATAAATCAAAAGCAAAATATTTTCTTAAGCAAAACAAAACAAAACATCAAATCTCGCTTGAATTTGGGAAATGGCATTCTGAATTGCAATGTGATCTGACTGAACATGCCCATTAGTATTTTGAAATAAATTTAATCTCTTTTGTATTATATTGAGAATGATTCTGTTCATTCACTGTGACCACAGCACCTACCATAGTCCCTGATACTAATAAGCTCTCATGAAATGTCTTCGGAGTGGAAGAGTGAATAAATAAATTAATTAATATTAAATATATATTTTCCCTAACTAGATAAAAATTATTCAATGGCCAACTTTCTTTTCTTGTGTGTTGATTTAATTATTTTATCCATATTTTGAATAGCTTAAAAGCTATATTTCACTGTTTTAAGCAAAATATGCATCTGGCCAACAAAATGTAAGTGTATGACCAAATAAAAAAGCATGGACTTCCTTATAGAATTGTTTACATAAAAAATAGTCAATAACACAAATTGGCTATAAGCAATGAAAATGACACAGATATTTTTAATTTTAAGCTTTGTTTTTGGTTTGGTGATTTAAATTACTGATTAATATCTACTTTATTCTCTGCTTCGAAGAGAGGGAATCCATAGAAAAGATCACATATAGGAAGCCAAAAACAGATTAAATGAAATAATTATAATCATCAATATAATATTTTCATTTTTTCTATTTTGATTCATTATATATCTTTTTTTAACCCTGGATTTCTGAAATAAAGTATCTCTCTTTAGTGCATGTGTATATATATATATACGTATGTGTATGTATATATTTAGTTGTAAGTGTAAGTATGTATGTATCAGACATATATGTATACATGTTTATATCCCTATATATGTATGTCACCATTTTCCAAAGTATATTACAAAAAAAAATACTACCTAAGACCTCAGAGTGGGTCCTTTCAAACCAGGATGATAATACCTAAGCTGATGAAAAGGGAATGTTCTTATTAAATGCTCAAAAATTTAAATAAAATTTAGCAGTTCCACACACATAATAAAATTCTGAATAGTATATTGGTTTAGGCTGGGAACGAGTCTGTATAACTTGCCATTAATAGATTATGTTAGAGTGTTACAACATTCCAAAAATTTTAAATGATTCTAATTTATCACCACTGTAGCTGTTCCCCCTGGACCTTATATTGGGATTAGAATCTGACTTGGAATTTGTTTTGTTTTGTTTTGTTTTGTTTTTTGGTAGGAGTCAACTATAAGTAAAATCACAGCAACCCCTGACTGTTGAGATATATTTTTAATGGGGTAAGCATGAGATATTTAATAAAGAAAGAACATGGAACAGTTTGGGGATAGGCCAGAACCAAAGAATTCTTAGCAGGAATAAACTGCTTTGGCCATGTGCAAATAAATTCACCAGCAACAGGCTTCTGTTTAAACCAAGAAATTATTCTGTGTGAGATTTTTTTTTAAAGAATACAATTTTTACATACGATAATAGCAATGCAGAAAAATATGAATTTATCTTTGCCACATATAGCTATCTGTAAAGAATGAAAAAAAGAAAGGGTAAAGGCTCGAAAACAAAGAAAGCTTGGTAAACTAACATAAATAAGAATTACTTTACATTAAACTAATATGTTTACAAATCTTTCCTGTAAGTCACTTGTCAGTACCCCTTCCCCTCTCCAGAATATGCACTTTAAAATGAAAAACAAGGGGTGCCTGGATGGCTCAGTTGGTTAAGCGTCTGCCTTCTGCTCAGGTCATGATCCCAGGACGCTGGGATCCAGCTCCATGTCCATGTCTGGCTCTCTGATCGGCGGGGAGCATGCTTCTCCCTCTCCTTCTGTCTGAGGCTCTCCCTGCTTGTGTGTCTGCACACACTCTCCCTCTCTCTCTGTCATATAAATAAATAAAATCTTTAAAAAATAATAATAAAATGAAAAACAAGAGGTATTTACTGTGTTGGGGGCATACAGTTACAAAAATTTTCTGAAAGAGAATACACTTTCTAAAGGGAAGAACACACACTTATTTGAGTGTTTAAGGGATTCCCCATTACTCAAAATAAGGTGCCAGAGGAAGTATAACCAAGAGGATATGAGGGCAGACTTTGTATTCCACCAATGGGAGTTCTAGATGAACCAACTTAACAGCGTGGACAAGTTATCTAACTTCTCAGTGCTCAGTGTCCTTATCTGCTAAATGAGGATACTAATAATCCTACTGCAGAGTCTTGTAAGGATTAAATGAGATAATTACCACCATGAGCTAAGCATAGTGCCTGTCATATAATAAGTAACCCGTAAGTGCTGTTTTTACTATTATGGAAAGCAGAAGAGAAGTGATGGATTTTCTTACTAAATACCTTATAACCACTTCTCTAACTAGCTGGGCACCACAGGCAAATTTATTATCTTCTCTTTTTTCTTAGTTTTTGCTTTTGTAAAATGGAAGAATTGTATACAAACTGGAGTTATTGAGATAATCAAATGAGATGAGGTATCTAAAACTGAATTGTAAAATTTCAAGTAATCTACTACAAATGCCATTATTATCTCACATTCAATGCCCACTGCCCTGAAATTTAAGTCACCTGGGGTTAAACTTAAGGAATAGAAATTGAAAAACTGGAAGTGACTCTTTAAAGACGAATATGAGAAAAGACTCTACATAAATGTTGAGTTATAGGTGTCTTATTTCTCAAAAGATCTTTTCTTTAATTCCATCTAAATAACTACTTTTGTTTGAAATGAAATTCATTTGGAATGCATAGACATATTCCCTATATATCCTGACTTAGGCTTTTCTTGAGGTTACAGAAAATATGTTGGATTCCTTATAACTAATAGGCTGATGTTTTCTTTCTCAGATCAATTTATGCAGCTTTCCTGTTTTCTAAGGTAATGAGGAGAAGAGCGTGAATTATTTCACATCTGCAAGTAACATTAAGTTGCTGAATTATTTTCAATCTCTTTCCCACCAAGCCCCTTATCAGACTTGCACACAAGTAAAAAATGAGCTTAAATTTAGGTTTGTTCTCTTTCATTCTCTTTTTACATGAGGATCTTAAGAGGCAATGTAAAAATCAAATGAAAGTGTAAAATACTAACGCTCAAATATTTCTGAAACCGAGCAATTAGCCCCTGAATAATTTAGAATGTGCCATCTTTATTTATTGTTTTATTTTATTGCAGTTTATTTATTTTGTGTTTACATTATAAAAGGTTTAAAATTTATAAGGACCTAGTCTCAGTATAAAGGAGGGTATACTCAGATAATACATATTGTTTTCTCAAGTGTTCAAGTAAAAGCTATTGATGCTTGAACCAGCCATATTTCCACATTATGGATATTTATATAGCTCAGTACTGTGTTCTTTATAAGAAAAGGAATTAAAACTTCAAAAGAAGCTTGATCTGGGAGCTTGTAATTCAAGCTTCTTGGGACAAAAAGTTTGCACTCTGTGCCCATTTTTTATTTTAAATGAAAATACATATTTTCCCAACATGCCATTTCAGGTCCACAAAAAGAAGCAGTCAGGATACTTTATGGTGAAGTATTTAAAAAGAACCTTGAACATTAGCCAAAAAAATGCCTTTAAGCTCTCTTAAAACAACTCAGATATAGGACTTTATTTGCTCATTAGGCTTATAAGGGGCTCAGGCAGACTTTTATAAAGAAAAAAAAATTCCTTTCTAGGTTATGACTCTAATAGCTTTGTGAATTATTTTAAAACAAAAGCTAGAGCAAGAGGGATTCGTGGTTTTGAAAATAGCCCTGGAAAGACAGGTAGCATACTTTGAAAGAGAGAATTCAGTAAGAGTATGGAAAGAAGTTAAATGTGACATAAATAAAATATACTGAATAGAAAAAAACTGTTTTTTTCAGATAGTGAATTAAAAGTAAATCTCCCAGAGACTCTGTATGACCAGAACTACTCAAGAGCTGCATGTAGATCTGGTGGCCAGAAGGGGGACAGGGCCAGTTAGTTCTTGGCAGCAATCATTAGCACTGACCATTCCTTGAAGTCAGCATGCTGTTCCAGGCAATGAATACAAAGGAATTCCATGGTTACCCTGAGATGGAGAAGAGGACCCCATGGGCTGAGTACAGTACCAAGGTTTTGCTCACTCTTGATTCAGTGCCTCAACTCTACACACTCAGGTTCTTTTTATGTTAAGGCTAACTTAGATATTACTTTTTGCATGGAAACTTCACTATTTCTCTACAGAGCATTAGCCCCTGCCCATAAAGTCTTCCTTCAATTTGCCTGTATCACTATATAGTGTACTTCATTAAACTGTCAAGGCCTCGGCCTGTGTTTTATGGCCTGGGCCTGTGTTTTCATGTTTTCATCATTTTCACATCACAGAGAGCCTAATATATCAATGAGCATAGAATAAATACACAGTAAGTTTTGGGCTGATTACACTAAATAAATTCAACCCAAATTTAGATAGAATAGAATTTCATATAATGACATATTTAAAGAAAGTCCCTTGAGAATGAGGACTTCTGTGACTTATTCAATTCTGTATCCCCAATTCTTAAAGCTATGTCTGGCCTATAGGAGGAAATCTCTAAGAGGTTTGATTTGGTTTGGTTTGGTTTTGAATGAATGCCATTAAATGTGTGAGTAATATTTACCTAGCTTTTCCTTTGTGCAGTCAGAATTTGGTCCTATAAGGAAATGCTGTAGGAATGGAATATGGTGCTTGTTCCAAGAAGCTTAATAGCCCAAGACATGACACATGACAAACAGCAGAAATAATATGGTGAAGGAAGATAACAAATACTGGGAATCAAATCCTGAGGTATTTTCCATGAAAAGAAAGAGAGTCAGGTAGAGATGATAATACATGATTTTCTGAAGGGAGTCCCAATATGTCCTAACTCCACACTCTAGAGCTTAAAGAAAATGAAAGATAACTAAAGGAAAGAAAAAGAATGAGATCAGGAAGAGAAAAGGATGTAAATACAATAAACCTACAGAATGAGAACCTAGAGTACCATCACTATGTAGATCATTTGCATCAAAAAATACATAGGAATAAATTAAGTTGGTGAAAGCCTGTATATTGAAAACTTCAAGACATTAATGAAAGAAATTGAAGACACAGATAGATGGAAAGATATTTCCTGCTCACGGACTGAAGCAATTAACATTATTAAAATGTCCATATTACCAACCAAAACAATACACAATTCAGCTCCATCTCTCTCAAAATCCCAATGGCATTTTTCACAGAAATAGAACAAACAATCCTAAAAATTTTTACAGAACCATGAAAGACCCGAATAGTCAAAGCAATCTTGACACAGAAAAACAAAGCTAGAGGCATCATGCTTCCTGATTTCAAACTGTATTACAAAACTATAGTAATTAAAACAATATGGTATTGGCATAAAAACAGAAATACAGATCAATGAAACAGAACAGAGAGCCCAGAAATAAACCTACAAATATGTGGTCAATTCATTAATGACAAACGAGCCAAGAATACAGAAAGGGGAAAGAGAGTCTTTTTAATAAATGGCACTGGGAAAATTACACAGTCACATGCAAAATAATGAAACTGGACCCTTACCTTACATGATCCACAAAAACTAACTCATTATGGACTAATGACTTAAAGGTAAGAACTAAAACCATAAAATCCTTAGAAGAAAATGCAGGTGTTAAGTTTCTTAACATAGGTCTTAACAAGGATATTTTGAATCTGATGGCAAAAGCAAATGCAAAAGAAGCAAAAATAAACAAGTAGGATTACATCAATAAAAGCTTCTATACAATAAAGGAAACTATCAACGAAATGAAAAAGCAATATGCTGAATGGGAGTAGGTATTTGGAAATCATGTATCTGGTAAGAGGCTAATATCCAAAATATATAAAGAACACAAACAACTCAATAACAAAACAATACATTAAAAAATAGAGAACTGAATAGACATTTTTCTAAAGAAAAAATACAGATATCCAACAGGTACATGAAAAGATGCTCTACATCATTAATCAAAGGAAATGGAAATCAAAACCACAACGAGATAATCAACTCACTTTTGTTAGAATGACTATTAACAAAAAGACTAGAAATAACAAGTGCAGGGATGCCTGGGTGGCTCAGTGGGCTAAGCATATGCCTTTGGCTCAGGTCATGATCCCAGAGTCCTGGGATCAAATCCTGCATCAGGCTCCTTGCTCAGTGGGGAGCCTGCTTCTCCTTCTGCCTGCCACTCCCCCTGCTTGTGTGGTCTCTCTCTGACAAATAAATAAAATTTAAAAAAGAAAGAAAGAAAGAAAGAAAGAAAGAAGAAAGAAAGAAAGAAAGAAAGAAAGAAAGAAAGAAAGAAAGAAAGAAAGAAAGAAAGAAAGAAAGAACAAGTGCTGGCAAGAGTGTGGAAAAAAGGTACCGCTTGTGTACTGCTGGTGGAAATGTAAATTGGTATAACCACTATAGAAAGCAGTATGGAGGTTCCTCAAAAAAATTAAAAATTAAAATATGCAGGCACCTGGGTGGCTCAGTGGGTTAAAGCCTCTGCTTTCAGCTCAGGTCATGATCTCAGGGTCCTGGGATCAAGGCCCGCATCAGGCTCCCTGCTCAGCAGGGAGCCTGCTTCCCCCCCTCTCTCTGCCTGCCTCTCTGCCTCCTTGTGATCTCTCTCCCTCTGTGAAATAAATAAATAAATAAATAAATAAATAAATAAATAAATAAAAATTAAAATATGCTCCAGCAATTCCTCTTCTGGGAAATGTCCAAGGAAAATGAAAACACTAACTTGAAAAGATATATGCAACCCCATGTTCATTGCAGCATTATTTACAATAGCCAAGAAATGGACACAACCTAAGTGTCCTTCAATGGATGAATGGATAAATAAACTGTGGTATAAACACATAAACAGTAGAATGTTATTCAGCCATAAAAAAGAATAAAATCTTTCCATTTGTGATAACATGAATGGACTTTGGAGAAATTATGCTAAGTAAAATAAGTCAGACACAGAAAGACAAATACATATGATCTCTCATATATGGAATCTAAATAAATAAACTTTAAAAGCCAAGGTCAAAGATACAGTGAACTGACTAGTGATTGTAAGAGGTGGGGTGTGGTGGAATAGGAAAAATGGAGAAGTTGTTTGGTTTTGTTTAAATAAATTGCAGTTTTGAAAGGGCAAAAAAATTAATATACTTAAATATGTAGGTTCATATGGTTTAATATACAGTCTTCAAGGTACTTAAGAAAAAACAAGTCATAGAAAATCCACATAATATGATTTCATTTATGATTAAATACCAAATCAGAAAATGTGTATACGTGTGCAAATATAAATATATGTAAAATATATATTTAAGTTATAGAAAAAATATTCTATAAAAATATACCCCAAACCATCAAGTTTGTGGTGTGGTTTGCCATGACACAGGGTGGCACAGTCAGAGTGAAAAGATGGGTGATTTCTAAGACTTTCCCCCAATTTAATACTCCTAAAACATGAAAATGCATTTTGTTTTTAAGATTTTATTTATTTATTTATTTATTTATTTATTTATTTATTTATGAACGAGAACAAGCTGAGGGGAGGGAAAGGGACAAGTAGACTCCACGTGGAGTGTGGAGCCTGACACGGGTTTGATTTCACAATCCTGAGATCATGACCTGAACCGAAATCAAGAATCAGATGTGCTTAATACACTGAGGTACCCAGGCATCCTGCATTTGTTTGTTTATTTGTGAAAAAAAATATGTAAAGATAACAACTAAAACTCAATCAAGAAATATAAATTAAGAAGACAGAGATAAGCTCTGTAACAACTTTGACCTTCGTCTAATACTGGTAAGAGGACCCCTTTACAAGTTCCCCTCCAATGACATCAGCTACCATTTGTTGAGCACTAACTTCAATCCAAGCAGAAATATGCATAATATTAGTTAATTCCCACAACACACACTATAAGTGGATTATAACCCTCACTTTACAGACAAGAAAACTGAGTTTTAGAAAAGTTAAGTAAATTATCTAGAATCATACATACACCTTGTAAGTGGAAGAAAAAGTATTAAATCCAGACTGGCTACAAAACCCTTTCCTTTTTCACTGTGCTGTGATGCAAAACATAATAGTCACCTTATGGGGGAGGGCATGCATACGAAGCAGACTTCACTTCAGAAAATCTAAAGCTTTTCATTAGCTTCAAAAATGCAGATGGAACCAACAGGGACTGATACTGCTGACACATGAGCACCAAGAAAATGTACAGAGGGAAGGAAAGAAACAAAAACAGGTTAAAATTTTATATTTTGCTAAAAATCATGATGTAGGGCACCTGGGTGGCTCAGTGGGTTAAAGCCTCTGCCTTCGGCTCAGGTCATGATCTCAGGGTCCTGGGATCGAGGTCCACATCGGGCTCCCTGCTCAGTGGGGAGCCTGCTTCCTCCTCTCTCTCTCTGCCTGCCTCTCTGCCTACTTGTGATCTCTCTCTGTCAAATAAATAAATAAAATCTTTTAAAAAAATAAAATAAAAATAAAAATAAAAAAATAAAAATCATGATGTATATTCCCACATTCAAGATGCGAAACTCAAAAAGTTGTTATATTTTTTGTCTGACCATTTACTTATAATCTTGGGGGAACTTTTATAGTTTTACTAATACAAAAAAATTTCATGTTTGACACATTACATGTTCAAAAATGTTATTTACGTTATTCTTATTGTCGTTGACTAAAAAGCAGCAAATAGAGAAAATATACAGAGAATGAGTTTTTTTAAGAACCTGGAAATATATAATCTTTCAAAAGTCTAGAGACAGTAAAAAATAAAACCAGATCAGTAAATACTATTTAGTAAGCGTGTGTATTGTGCATATAAGAACAGGTCACAAACTGGGAACTTTCCAACCCCAAACTGATACAAAGCTCAGAGGCATATGCTACCGGATGACTAAGTGAAAATGAGGAAGTTGTTTAGCCTTTACAGTAATTGGTTATTACAACGGGGTTTTCAGACGGCAGGGGATTGCTTACAAGTGATTATCTTATACCATTTAGGAAAATGACTCAAGTTTCTTTTATGATTATCAGAGGCATTTGCAAGAACTAATCTAAGTTAAATTTTGCTTATGTTCATGAAATAAGCTCGATTTAGTTTTGCTTATGTGGCTTAAATGGTCTTGTCTGCTCAGGGAATTCTCAAGTCTGGGTCCATTTTGTATTAATTTTAACAATACAATTAGTTACCACGAGGCTCAGTATTATTTTTTTTTATTTTACCTCTTAACTGTCCATAGTCAATCAGCCTATCCTTCACAAAGTTCTTTTTTTTTTATTTTTTTATTATTATTATTTGCAGCAGGGTACACCTTCACAAAATTCTTGGAAGTTAGCACAATTAACAGATAATCTATTTTTTTTAATGTTTTATAATATAGGCCAGTAACTGGAGCATTAATGTGGTTTTCTTTCATATCTATGTGAACCTCGGTAATAAACCATTTTCTTCTTGTTTCCATTTCTTATATCTCGAGTCCTAAACCCACAAGAGGGAAATGAGTTTTAAGACTTTTGGTATATAGTATACATAAAGCTATGTGTGATTATTCCTGGATTTGCAAAAACCTCTGAATTAAGACTCTCCATTCATCTTGAGTTTGGGATGTTTTTCTGTAATACCAGAATTCTGCCTATGATAAGAACTTCAGCAAACACAGGATAGACATTAGGGTAAAATTCTCCTCGATCATTTACCTAAGTATAGAAAACATAATATACACACTTTTTTTTTAAATCCCAAACGCCTTCTATTACTTAGAGAAGGTGTGCACTAGGCCAATTATCTCTATGTGATTCATTTGGCTAGTGCTTACTGACTGGTAAGTGCAGGACATTTAAAGATACTGAAGTTATTAAAAATATTTTTAAAAATAGCAAATCAATAACCACAAATTTCAAAATGTCACCACAGAATTGAGTGCAACATAGTACTGTTTAAAAGGTCACATTTGTAATTCTCCAGAAACACCTACATTTCATTTTATTACAAAAATTAGAATAAAGTGAAAAATGATATTTTAGATTTGATTTATATTAGCATTGGTAGCTAACCCTCTGCCAAATACATAGAACGTACCGACAATATGGTTAATTTAAGTTTTCAGCATAATCAGATCCTTTTGGATCTCTTCAAAAGTGCCTACCCAAGAAGTACTTAATTTTCTTGAAGGGGGTCAGGGAGGACTAAAACATGCATTAGTCACTGAGACTTACTGACAGAAGTAGATGGGGTTGTATAGAGGAAGCATTTGTGGCTTAGTATTTTCAACTAAGCTAGGAAAGAAACCTCTTTGATTTAACCTCAAACAGAAGATTTTTGATTTTTAATTACGATAATGACATAATTTAAATTAGCTTCAAATATATTAACACATACACACTCTGTAAAACTTCCAGGAACTATAGACACAAATGCTGATAACCTTCTCTATGACTTGAACTGCCTTTCTGCTTCTCATTCAGAGAAAGATGATCTTGCATAAGTAGAATAATAGCCTGAGCAGATTGCTCAGTTGAGAGCACATTTCTAGGAAATAGTCAAACATGGGTACATGTCCCGGGAGCAGATATATATTTATATACTGAATGAGTTTCAGAAATGCCAAGTTTTAGGCAGCAAAAGACATCTACTTTGTATTCAGAGAAAGGGGAGGACATTTAAAATAAAATAGATTTAGGAACTAATGTAATGCAGAATTTGAACATGTGCAGACTTTGTTATAGACCAGGTCCCCACTTCGTGGTGTGTTTAATTAAAGAAGGGGAAACTTTAAAGGCTGGGAAGTTAAAAATTCCCTGAAAGTATAAATGCTTCTTTACTGCTTCTCTGAATCCATGAATGGTTTTACAAAAGAACATTTAACATTTTTAGGAGCACTTACATATTACTTCTATCTAGAAAGTTTCTAGATTCTAAGTTAATACCATACCATCCATTTAAAAAAATATTTTTAAAAAGAATTTGACCAAGAGCCAGCTGATGTCTAAATATTGTGACATGTCAAAGAATCCATTCAATCCTGGTAAAGTTGTGTGACTGAGTCACCTGCAAGGTAAGAGGAAGTTACCATGAAGGAGACTATAAAACAAGAATGTTAACTCCTTGAGTCTTATCAACATCCAGGAAAGTTTATTCATTAATTCAAAAGATCTGTCAAGATGTTGCATTACCTATATTAGAAAGTTCCAGCTCCTTGCAATGGTATTCAAGGCACTTCAGAATTGTCACCCAAAGCTAACTAGAGTTTTATTCCTCGTCACTCCTCTCTTTAGATCCACCCACTTCTCAACTTTTGGATGTGGGCCCAGGACGTCAGTTCATACACCTGTGAGGATTTTTTCCCATTCTCTGGCCTCTTCCAGAAATGTTATTTCCTCCTTGGCATCCCTGCCAACTACTCTGCACTCTAAGAGGCCAAGATCAAATTTTACCACTTGATGAAACTTTCCTTGAAACTTAGGCAATATTAATCACTTAGTTCTTTGTGTGTTATTTAATATAGCACTCATTACCTTTTCCTATATTTATATATTTTTTTACCTCTTCTGTAGAGGGCAAGGATATTACAATATTCATCTTTGAACCTTCAAATTTGGCTATTTATCCAAGTGTTCTGTAGTATACCATTAAATTATATGTGAAAAAAATCAAAGTTCTTTGAAAAACGTTCTATTAAACAAAATTACACAGGTTTATTTACTACGGGACTTTTTAGAATCCCCAATATGCTAATTTATATTAGTTTATACCTAATATGCTTGGTGGCATAATATGCTGAATATCACAGCTATGTGATTATGGAACCCTATTCAGAAGAAATTTTTCCTATACGACATATTTTTGTAGTTGCCTTTTTAAGCACATGGTAGATACTCCAAAAATGTTTGTTAAATAAGTGAACAATTATTTTTACATATAAGCTATTTACTTTATCAGAGAGCTCAGATTTCTCTGTGGAAATAATAGTGCTCAGTGGTTAACCTATTCACTTGGATAATTACTATTCCTGCCTTCTCCGGGAAATGGGATATATGGCAAATCATATAACTTGTCTACATTCCTATTTCCCTACATTTGAAGCAGGTAATAATCACCTTAATGTTGTTTGGGAATAGTTTAGAAGCACTCTATTCTGTTGAAGTACAACTTTCAGTGAAGACATATGTTTATTGACTGAAGGCATTATAAAAAAAATAACAGCTTGCTTTGGTATGGATAAAAAGACCTGGTCTGTGTCATTCCGTCTGAGATATAGTCAGTATTTTTGGCCATAATGAATAAGCCTTTCATTTTGGTTTAGTGGTAGTTCTTATATAGAGCAAACCATTTCCTTGGGGGGAAAAAAGTCTCCTTACCCTAAACTGTCTACCATAACTAATTCTTTCAAAGTCACTGGAAAAAATAGACATATTTTCTGACTTTGGTTTCTGGCTCAAGATCTCTCTAAGTTCCCTGAATATATTTAATTAAAACCTTCATATAAAAATCACATGAAACAGATTTTTGAAGCCCTATAATCTGGGCTATTTGTAGGAGCCGTCACCTTGCTATAGACAGACTTCTCTCGGTGGAAAAATCCTCTTAACCAATTGCCAGTTAAGGGTCACTTAGAACTATGTTGTGCTTAGTGTTTCTCCAGGCCTGGTCTTGCCTTACCTCTTGTCTCACTGTTGATTTTTCTTATACTTTTAATCTACTCATTAACCCCATAGTTAAAATATCTTTTAAATAAGGAAAACCAAACCATTTTATTTAATCTTTTTGTATTTTTCACTCTACTACAAATTAAATGCATATTTCTTTATGTTGTTGATGTTTATAGAAATGTAGTATTTTAGTTACTTCTTAAATGTATCTTTCTAACTAGAAAAATTAAACCATGTATGACGACTTCACACAAAAGCAGCTTGTTGACAAGAATATCTGACCTTGGGATATTTCAATTCACCACCCAGAGGCTAAACTTCTAAATTGTTGATCTACTGTCATGGCCTTTGTTCTTCACATTTCCTGGCAAATGTTATCCAGGGAGAATAAATATTGCAGCAAAATAATATAATTTTATTATATTTTGTGAACTTGAGGGGAGGACATGTGAAACCAATATATTTCATCCATAGGTATTTAGCAAAAATTATTGAATTCAGAGTCACTGATTCATTTGATCATTATTTACTGAGGGCCTACCCTGCGCATGGCATTACTCTAGGCACTTGAGATACAACAGTGAACCAAACTGATCCAGTCTCTTCCCTGAGAAAACTTAAACCCTACTTTTATAGTTCAGCAAAATATGCTTTTTCTTGTCTCTCCTCTAGACATAAGTATCCCTTTCCAACTTTTTAGTTACTTTTCTCTTGTGAAGTTTCTCAGTTTTCTGTTTGCTTTGAATAAATTCAACTCTGGAATGAGAAAAATAATAATACTAAATTCCATGCAATTTAGCAAAGACTCAGGCGATAACTTATGGGGGGAAATAATATGAGTTCGCATCACTTACAATGGCTTAACATTAATATGTGTATATAGTAAGCTCATATGCCTAACCAGGATCACTAAAATAAATATAGTTTCTACCCAGTCTCCCAGCCATATATTTCTTCCATAAAAGATGACCCTTTGTGACATTTTCATTCAAAACTATTTCTGATGCTTGTTTTAACTGATTTCTCATGTATAAAAATACACAGGAGATTGGGAGTTCATAGGGTATAATTTTGCCTCAGATAAATCCCTCTAGTACTGGCTCTGAACTTTGCTTCCTTAGGATAGAAACTGTGTTAAAGGAGATCTTAACAACTTGTAGATTTAGATTCAGAACTGAAGAGCTGGAAGAAACAGTAGGGATTCTTTGTCTCCCATCTCAGTTCTCTTTCCACACATGTCCAAGCTGAATCCTCCTTATTCCTAAGTGTTCTCTATCAACATAGAAAATAAGGTCAATAAAACTAACAATTCTGACTCCCTCTGTGAATCTCTGCAGCAGCATATTACAATAAACCACTGGATCACTTACATTAGCTCAAACATATTTCTGTTTTTGAAAATATGTGAAAATTTAATTCCACAAAAAGATAATAAAGTTTATTTTTCCCACACCAGAGAGTGATTTCTTTAATCTACTAATTACATAAGCTGTTCAGTGGTTTAGAATTATATCTTGAGGCCAAAGCTTTCACTTTTTTATTTTGTTTTGTTTTTGTTTAGGAATCTCTCCCTATTCTCCCAAATTCTTCTCTTTAACCCCCCCTGGAAGGCCTAATTTGCCTTCTTTCAAGGCGTCTTCCCCACTACTCTTCTCCCACCCCAAGGATGTCTGCCTAACCAATTACCCCACTTCTCAACTACTTGACGATGATAAATAAATGCTTTGATCTATCTGCCTTTGTATTTGCTAGGAAATGTATCACACTTCTGTTAGAAAGTGTAATTAAAGACTTGTTCCAGTCAAAGTAAAAGATTCCATAACAGTTAGCGAAAGGAATGTAGAGGAATCCATAAATGGCTGGCTAGTCATGGAAGAAATGAGTCTGGGTCGCATGGGTGTGTGCACATGCACATGTGAACGTTAACACCTTGCAAGTCATTTAAACATTCTATTACAGATGAATGGAAAGGTGAGTGGGCTTTGGAGATCTATAAATGTGCCACTTACCTCTACTGACAGCACTGTAGCCCTGCAATTTTTCTAAGGCCTGTCTCTAAGTAAACAAAAGCAGCTGTGACAGCGTTCCTAGATTTTGGATTGAAGATGTGCCAGAGGAAGAATGGATGGGAGGAGTGTTGACTGTTCATTACTCCTGAGTGATCAGTTCTTACAGCCATCCCAGGTTGGGTTCTCTGGAAGCAGATGCTGAGTTTGGGGTGCACATGCGTATTATGAACATCTGTGAAAGGAAGGTGGAAAAATGGGATCTGGCTGGAAGAGCAATCAAACTATACTATGATGTGGGTTCGACAAAGCCTCTTCCAAACCTACCCAGTGAACCCACCGTCCCTGGTGCAAGAACTGTGCTTTAGAGTGTCTGTGTCAGACTGGAATGGCTATGGCTTTATATTCATTCCCCTCTTCTCTGGGGAGGAAAAGAGCTGACAAATGGAGGCTGTCTGCTGATGACAGTTGGACAGCCAGGCTTTCCTTGAAGGGGAATCTGAATGGTACATTTCTGTGTCTTCCACAACATCTAAGAGAAACTGGGTATAAATCTAGACCTTATATGCTAATAATTTCAAATAAGGAATGTGTTTCCAAGCTTGTCTCCACAAGAGGATCCAGTGATCATTTGCTAATGAGGGACATTTCTGCACAGCCAGCTAGACAGAATATATAACTGATTCAGTGGCATGATCTGAGGGACCATGTTATCTCCTATACATTCCCAAAGCTTGCAATTTCTAGACATATCCAATAATTCTGCTGCAGGAGCACAACAGGCTGTCAACCTTAATCTAAGAGTTCTCTTGACTCTTATCTATATATGAGAGATATGAGAGATCCTATTATCTTCTTATTAGTTTTTTTTATTCATTTATCCAATCATCCACTAGTTACTTAAATCATTCATTCATTCTTCTTTTTGTCTATTTCAAGAGTGTATCCAAAGAACCTGGAACTGGAAAACTTCCTTAGAGGTCAACCTCCTCATTTATAGATCCCAGAACTAAAAATCATGCAAATTTACCCAAGGTCTCACAACTAATCACTGTCTAAATTACTACCAGAAGTTTTTGTGTTTTGACTCTTACTCCATTGTTACCAGAACTAATTCCTCCCAGAGCCTAAAACACTACTAAACTATAATACCTTAAATTGAAAATGTAATCAAATTAACTTTATTCAACATTATCTTCCAAAATTTCTTCTACAATACGCAAACAGTTTAAACCCAAGCCATACTTTATCTTCATATCAAATCAATGGCTGTGATAGGAAAAAATATATTTAAACATACACTGAGGCTTGTTCAATGTGTTTGTACAGTAGTTAAATGCATTATTAAATCAACCCTCTTAATTGACAATGACTGTATCCAAACAAATATACTGAAAAGCATTATGTCATATTTTCTTTCTTTTTTTTTTTAAATGATTTATTTATTTGAGAGAGAGGCGGAGGGGGCAGCGGAGAGAAAACACCCGTGCCCAGGTGGGAGGAGGGGCAGACGGAAAGGGAGAGAGAGAATCTCCATCAGAATCCCTGCTGAGTGTGCAGTCCTATGTGGGGCTTGATCCCAGGACCCTGAGATCATGACCTGAGCTGAAATCAAGAGTAAGATGCCTAATGGACTGAGCCACCCAGGCACCCTGTCATATTTTTAACCATCTTGACTATAACCACATATCGCCACAGCCAAAGTGCTTGACAGTGACTTAGACAAACATTTTAGTAACTGAAAGATTGATTTTGCTATTTACCAGTCTATTTCTTTGTAACATCCAGCTCCCTGTAAATGTGGACTCTATTAGCAACCCTCTCAGATCCCCTCCCTCTTTGGGAGCTTTATAGTATCACTCAATAAACTTTGCTTTGCTGCCCACAAAAAAAAAAAAAAAGAAAGAAAAGAAAGGAAAAAAAAGTGGGCTCTATGACTTGATAGTTTCATTGCATCAAATGGTCCTAAGAAGAAAGATATGATTGACCTTTTATGTATTCATATATTCTAAGTAAACACAAAAAATATTAGTACTACTAATAATGATTACCATTCATTAAACACTCACTATATGCTAAAAGTTGTACCGATTATATATGTATATATATCATAGTACATTTAATGTATATTTATGTGTGTATATTAATATATAAAATAAATATTAATATATAATATCTCTATACTGACTTTACAAACATTAATTATTATTCTCATTTTATATTTTATATATGAAGGACAACTTAGAGGTTGTTTAGAGGTTTTAATAATTTGCCCAAGGTCACAAAGCTAGTAAGTGATATCAATCCAGGATATCAATCCAGGGATACCTGGCCTAAAAGTCTTCATTTAGTTTTCCATTATTATGCACTGGCATCCTCCCCCACATTTTGCAGATGATTAGCTGAATCTGATATGATATTTTTTCTTAGGTAGCAAATCATCCAAAGTAGAGTTGTTAAAGAAACTCATGTTCTTGGATACCCTGAGTACTCAGTTCATAGTTATACGGCTTTTCCTGCCATAGAAAAGATCAAATATTTTTAAAATAATAAATCAACTTGGGGAAATAGGTCTTATAAAAATAGCACTCCATGACTATTTCTTTAATAAAAAGTCTTGCATTAACTTGTTAGCTTTTGTTAGAGTCATATATAGCTTGATTCCAGGAATATAATGTAGCTTCATGAGTGTACAGTGTAGGAATTACCTCTATAGATTAGGTTTTGCAAGACTAAAATATTAAGATCTCATTGTATAGACAAGTTGGAAACAAGTGAACATTTCAGTAAATAGCAATCAAAATAAGAATAAAGAAATGAGTGTTCAGATATGGGCGAGACTGACATGAGGGGGTGAGGAGAGAGACAGTCAAAAGGAAAAGAATGAATATAGAGTGAAAAAGTGAGAGAAATAATTGGAATACACTAGTCCGAAAATTTTAAGAAGTTAAAGGTGTGGATAACATTCTGATAGGCAAAAAGAGAGAACCAGAAAGGTAGACTGAGGCCAGAATATGGAGGCTCTTCAAGGTGAAGAACTTTGACTTTATCTTCTATAAACTAGAAGATGTTAAATGTGTCTAAGTAGGACTAAAATAGTCAAAGTAATAGGGTAGGAAGTTTAGTTTGGTAACAATGTGAAGGGCTGCTGCAAATAGAAGGAACAGGAAATTTAAGTTAAAGCGTAAATACTAGACTGGGTATAAGAAATGGTGGGAACTCTCTGAAGTGAGTTCAGGGCCAAGGGTAGAGGCTCGTGAGACTTAGAGATAGAATGACTTCTCTAAATGTTCATCTTTTGAAATGCAAAGTACTATCACTCCTGCCTTAGTGGTTCTCAAGCAAGGACAACTGGCAATATCTGGAGAAATTTCGGTTTGTCACCTCTCTGAGGCCACTACTGGCAACTAGTGGGTAGAGGACAGGGATGCTGCTAACCATCCTATACTACACAGTATAGCTCCCTTCCACTCCCTAAAACAAAGAAGGATCTGGCCCACAATGTCAAGAGTGCTGAGGTGGAGAAACCTTGACTTAGAGTGAAATGGTTTACACTGCTGTCCTTTCGAACTGGCTCTATTTGCAATGTACTTTTTCTTCCTGCAAAGTTCATACTTCAATAGAAAGATAAAAATATCTTAATAGGTAGATAAATATTTCATAATAAATTCTAATAGAAGGAACATGCTTTTTAAAACCTACCCATAAGGAATTACTGGAGTGATAGAAGGAAAGAATGATTTTTCTGGTCCTTCTTATAATGGTCACTTCTCATACTCAAACATCTCAATGACATTACATAGGGAACAGGCATAAAAAAGAGGAAATCTCAGTTATGTCCATTCTGTGGGAACTGATCCATCCTCTTATTTCCTCAAATCAAATCAAATGCCTTTAGCCGTTCAACCTTCAGCATTACCCAAAAGCCTTGATAGCTAAGGAACAAACAAACATATGGATGACATTACACAGGTTCTTTGGTGCAATGTGAGGCGAAATGATGCCCTTGACTAAATGTTTATTTCCCCAAAGTTAGTCTCAGTCACAGATATCTTTTTGCCCTTATAGCTGCTCTTCCCACCCTCTCACAAAGATTTCCCAGATAAAGTACAAGAAAGAAACTGAGAAAGATCTGGTTTAGTAGATGTTGTGTTCCTCACAGGTCAAGAAAGTCCTAGCACATTTCCATTTCCTGAAACCTCTGCTCTATTAATGAAATAAAATAACCAATGCCATGACACAACTACCAAAAAATATTTGCCTTTTAATTTAATAATTTAGCAAATTACTACTTTTTGCTAAAATAATATGATATTGTTCACAGGAAAATTAGATTTATGAAAGTGTTAATTTACAGTCTTCCTTAAATACTATGATCTAATAATAGGAAAATGAGACCCACAGTAAAAGAAGGTTGAGAGTCCTTCCTACCCAAACCCTCACGGGCTCCGAAGAAAAGAAGAAAGATGGAATGAGAACTGGAAAATGGCAAATGGGAAAAGAGAGAACCTGTGGTTCTACTCTAGACTTGAAATGTGTAGTGAAAGCACAAGATAACCATGTTAATAAAAAAAGGGGGGTACATATCTGTCATCACCAAAGTAGGTGTGGATGGTTTGATTGTGTAAGGTTGACAGGGGTGGTTTGAGAATTCCAAACAGGAAAAAAAAAATTGAAAATTAGTATTACTCTTTTATTCACTTAAATTATTTTCCTTTTCTGAATTACTGCTTAATTTTCTGGATTACTACAAATGGTGACTTTAGTACTAAGATTTGTGAGCTTTCATATTCTCATCATATTTTTCTAGTTCTGAGAAGAACAACTACCTGCTCTGGGCATTCAAAATATAAAAATCTTCTCTCCCATTATAATCTATGGCTGACTGGAGGCTTCTCTTCATAGCAATATCTGTTTGAACCCTGGCTCCCTAAACCTACCTATTTTAAAAGGCTATCTTGCTCTGTTTCCACCAAGAAGAGCTCCTGCCGAAAACTTCTGAACCTCTGCTGTTAGTCCTGCCTGAGTTTTCAATGATTGATGAGTTCATTCATTCATTTACTCATTTATTCACTCAAGAAACAAGTATTCATTGAGCACCTACTATATGTGTCAGGCAATATGCTATTTCAAGACAAAGATAAATGCATCACAAAACATTTCGCAACATAAGTTACAAAAAAATAAGATATCAAAATATCGCCCTTGTTAAGTGTTGGCCTGAGTAGACACTGGGTCTCAATTTACCATCTTTGGATTTGGATCATTTGTAACAAACTTTCGATGGGTCATAGTGAAAAGTAGTGAGATTTTCATAAGACTGAATACATTAAATTTTAAAAAGTGTTCTTTTCCGAGATTGTGTCCATTGTTTCTCTCTTGGGACATTACATCTATTTCTCTTTTTAAAATAATGGTAAAGGGATAGTAACAATTTTTTTCCTCTTAGTTTCTTTGTTTTTAAATATTTATACTGGACAAAATAAAAGTTGATAGTTTCTGTTGAACTGCATTTTTGTTGTTGTGATTATATAATTGTGTGGAGCATGAAATCTCAAAGTCTGGGAACTACTACTGATTTATACGTTGAGGTCAGGCCCCAAGGCTTACATAAACTCTGGGAAGTTGTCCTTTGTATCCAGTTGACAAAGTAGATATTTAATGTTCCTGAGCACTGGCACACAATATCCAGTCCAGGAGTGTGATTATACCTTTTTTGTTCTCCTAGGTTTTCTGAATATAAGCACATCTTTTTGTCTTAGTAATTTACTTCTTGTAGGTTTATGTCCAATTCTTGTAGGCAGGGACTATGTTTATACTATATTTAGCAAACATCTAAATTAGAAAAATGAACAATGAGATTTACAATGAAGAGAATATAATATATTTAGGATTAGCAAATTAAAGATAAAAGAGGAGATGATAGTAAATTATCCTACTTTATTTACAGTCTGAGGTACTGATGCCAATAGCTATACATTTTACCTGAGATTCAGAGAGACTTAAATAATTTGTCTGGGGTTTGAGGTCTAATTACTGGAAAATTAAAAACCTGGTTATGGTGACTTTTTCTTCTCTCACTTAAGCAGTTATAAAGCCCTGTTAACTGATCCCAAATGCTCTTCCTTGCTTGTCTTACTCTCCTCCATTGTTAATATTCACACTGGCACCTTCACCCACGTAGACTCACAATGTGCAGTGTCTCTCTCCTAATTGCCACCAGCCATGTCTGTATAGTCTGTATATCCTTCTCCAACTTTCCTTTAGATATATGTAAACACATCTCCCTCCTCTTCAGACTTTAAGGGCTCTCCATTGCCAATCATTTAAAACCCTCCCCAGTCTAATTCTACACCCATTTCTGAACCTACAACTAAAATTTCCACACATATAATAAATATACATATATATTTTATATATGTTCATTGAAAGAAGAGTGGAAAGGAAAACAATATTTGTTGAATGTCTGCTAGGTGCTAGACCAGTTTACACACACTGACGCACTGATTCCTCACCAGAAATCTATGACATGGTTCTTACCACCATTTTGCTGATGAGAAATCTGGGGCTCAGAGACTCTACAATATATGTGAAAGTTTATAAAAATAATGTGTCGTTGAAGCTGAGATTCAAGTCTGTCTGCCCCTCAAAATTTTCTTTCCACTATGCAGAACTCTGTTCTTTTAAGAAATAAAAGTTTTGTTCCACTGAAGTAATTACTAGCACCAGTTGGTGAACAGGGACCACTTAGAAAAGGAACTGAAAGTTTCCCTGCAGCCTCTAAAATCACAGCAAATAATTGGCTATTCATCCGCCACTGTTGGGGGCAGCAGCTCCGAAATTCTAATACTCAACTGGGGAATCTTCACCAGACACCGAGATCTGTTACCATTTCTCACGTCATTTCAATCTGACATTTCAGTACCTGAGGAGAGAAGCCTCACTGATCACATTTTCAATTGCTGGAAGTTCACACCTCAGACTGGGAAAGACCTAACAGCCACTTATTTAACTCTTCTCTTAACAAATGAAGCCAATGGGATCCAGGGAGGTGAAGTAAACTTCCTAAGGTCACACAGCTAAGAAAGAGGAGATAGTAGACCAAGAAGATCAACAATATTGAAATATATGGTAATTCTCTATAATTATATCTTCATAATGAAACTTTCCTGAAACAGAGAATAATAAATGACCACCATATTGCCTTGTATTACACAGAACATAAATGTATTTTAAAGTTTTTATAATCATTTCAATATTTGAAAATTTAGAACAGTAAAAATGCTGACTGCTGACAAAGATGAAAGGCTGTAATACTGAAAAAATAACTAAATGAATTTGGAAAACATAAAAGAATGTTATTTGGACAGGATCTTAAAGATCTATATCTGTAGGATAGATATAGGATAGAAGGAAGATATACCAGCCTGGTGCCAAATGTCCCTCCTTCATCCACAGTGACAGCATTAACTTTGACCCTCTTTTTTCTGTTGAGACCTAATATGGCCTCTGAGTTCTCTTTAGCACAGGACTCCAAGGACCCAGTAATAAGTGAAGTGACTAGGCATACAAGGTGAAATCTATTTTCATCACTGAGCTACCAGTGAGAGAAAAAGAGCCAAAAAGACATCAACCTGGGAATACAAGGGCCATTCAAGGACAGTATGTCAAACCAGGGTTCCTGAGGATAGCTCACAATTAGCATAGTATGGAGTTAACAGGAGGGAGGCTTTAATAAAAGGCTTACTTGAACTGCATTCTTTGATAGATAATGTCTTTTCCCTGTTCTGTGTCATCTCTCCTAAAAATCTCATAACATATTTTTGAGGAATGTTTGAATTCTTGGACCATTATCCTTTTTTCCCTCAGTGAAGATTTGGTTTCATCTTTCCCTCCCACTTTTTGAATGAGGCAGTTCTAACCATTTGAACATGTGCTGAGTGATCTAGGCAGCTCTTGGAATCACTTACAAATTGAAGCACTCAGACAATTTTACATCAATCTATTCCTCAGTGTCTGCACATGCCCAGATGTCTGAATGCAAGTAAAAGGCTTTTTTTTTTTTTTTTAAGAGCATTTTCAGCAGCTTCAAATTTCTATGCATTATACATTCTGGAACCCTGATAACTTCCAAATTGAAGCACTCTGGAAAATTTGAAGAGCTTGAATAATTTCAAATTGCCCTGTACATGACTCAGAGCTTATATACTTCACAAATTGGAGAACCCTCTCAATTTTGAAGCATTTCAATAATTTTGAATTAATGCATGTGTATCTCAATTTAATTTTGTATTTGAATTTTGACTTACAGTTACTTCACATAGGCCAACTGAAAAATAAAGACAATCTGCATTCTGAGACATTGTTAGTAACTCATTTTGATTTTGAAGGATGTTTTCAGTTGTGCTTCTCTTTTCTGTTTGTGATTGAATCAACATGGCGAAAGTATCACAGGTTGAAGAGGTATGTTTGCTCCACAAACAACTTAACCTTGACTACATTTGCTACACTTGAATTTGAAAATGTTAATACAACAATGCGCCTTGCTCAAAAAAATTAAAGCCACGTTACCATTAAGACTGATATTTGGCTGTTGCACTAAATATCACAACTGGCGAGATTTGACGGCAACGAAAAAACTGAGCCCTGTTTTTAAACTGAACTAGCTATGATAACTAGAGATGGAGAATGGGAAAATTCAAAATGTGTGGCACTAGAGAAGGTTTATTTTAAAAGGTATAAATGGTTGAATTTAGGGTAAAAAGGAGCTCCTGAGGTTATTTATCAAGTCTGCAGAGTTATACCACATCCCTAAATGAGTGAATAAAATCTCTGTACATTGTAGTTTGGAATGCACTAAATTAGCTAACCTCCCACTCCCCCAACCCCCTAAAAAGTAAAGATGTTTCAAGTAAAAGCAAAAGAGTCTGCCATCGAATCTCACAGAATAACTCCATGGGAATTCTCCACATGAAAGATTACAGGATATGACCTGTACGATGCATCGCCCTACACAGTCATAAATTAAATTTACTGTAACAACCATACAAACAGAGAAGAAAGAATCACAGAGCCAAAGAATAAAAGCAAGACTAAAATTAAGAGTATTGATCATTTGCCTCAGAAGTGAGAGCACAAAACCATAAAGTGATTAATAGTATTAGTATTAGAGGAGCTCACCCAGCCTCCTATATTCCCAAAAGAAAATTGACATTGTTTTCAGTGTTCCACCAACAGTTTATTAATATGTCTTCCAAATGTTTTGTCTCATCTTATTGCTGAAGCAGAACCAAAAATATGTTTTAATTCAATATAAGGATTTATTTAAAATAAATATGTGTTTGAATTTCATGTGCAGTAGAAGAAAATCCCACAATTCATCGAATTCTGAATTTTGTTTTTTTGGTTGCTTTCCTCTTATATGGAATTTGTAGACAACATAGTGGAGTTTTTTTCTAAGTAAGCAAGAGTAAATCAAACCCAGACCCTACTCCCTAAACTGAGAAGATTGGAAAATGTCCTTTCCCACCCTGAGCTCTCAAATGAATAGCCATGGGTGCTTCTTAGCAGCTGGGACAAGGGGAAAAAAAGATACATGGAAAGTATACCTCTGTTTTAAAATAAAAGTAAAGACTTGATTTTAAGTAGAGGTTAGGGTCAGGCCAGGTCAGACATTTGATGCCCTAGGTCAGGCCTCTTCAGTCTGTGACCTACCAAGAGAGGCATCATGTTCTAACTCTTCTCTGACAAAGGCAGCAAAAACAAAGCATTTTAATACAATCTGGACTAATTAGGCTTCCAAGTTGGAAGAAAGGGACATGTAGAAAAAACAAAAAAAGACAGAGCCTTTCTTATTTTATGGCAATTAAAAAGTGCATTGTGATCAAATAACGGCAAATGTGAAAAGTGGCATGAAGCAAATTACCCTGTTTTCCAAATTTCAGGAAAATCATTTTTCCAAGCTAATAGAATTACCCATCACAAAGAATGTTCGAAACTCTATTTTATATGCCAACAAATCCAACCATGGAAAAAAGAAAACAGAATGAACAGCCTCAAGAAGAAACATAATAGAAGAGGCTCATGGGGGGTTGTATTTGGTCCATTATTTACAAGAGAAAAATTCCTTTGTTAGCTGTGTGTCTTGAACAGACTTTATGGCAAAACCTGACAGACCAGTCTCTGACCAAATAAAATCCCCCTGGGTTTGCAGGAATTTGACTTGTGTACATTTAGAGATCTTGGTCTCAGGTCACATTATTTGCAAAAAAGAAGTTCTTGCGTATGTTATGAATAAAAATGACAGATTTATAATAAATATTCCAATATAAGATACATGCACTCTCATTTTGATATTTGAGAATTTCATGCGACAGAATTTCTTCCATCCCTTTGAGCCATATTTAATACACGTGAATTCAAGAAATGTTTTCTTTACTGTGATTTTCCTATTATGTTAATTCTTTATTTTTTAGTAAATGAAGGTACTCATATTATCACTGAGTAAAATAATAGAGGAAATAAACATTTTAGAAAATAAAAAAAGAAAAATAAAATAAAACTGTTGAAGCAATAACATATCCTACTACCCTTATGCATCTTTAGACATAATGCCACTGCAAATATTTTCACGAAATGGACCCAAAAAATTTAAAGGTTTATTTCTCTGGTTTCTATTTCTATTTCTAAGTATTCATATTCAAACTCTAAATACTTATAAAAGAAATTGGTCCTTTTATTTCTTCATCTGTCTGAGCTGAACTACAATTTTAGTTAAACCTACCAAAACAGTAAAACCTCACTCACTATGTGATAGTCTCCAACAAATGTGTTGGTGTGAAGGACCAAGCTATCATTTCCTCATCATATGGTTCGGTTAACAACATAGAAAGAGCTCACAATTCAATGAGCTAACATAGACCCTCATTTTTTTTCACATATGGCAGAGCTGTTTGTAAATACAGGTTACACAACATAGAAAGTAGTCAATGTAGTAATGATCCCCTTTCTATAAAATGCATATGTGTTCTTATATTTATATATATGCTGGGCATAGACAAGGACAGTGTAAGTGATTGTAGAAAGGAAAAAAAGATAGGCTAAGGAACATTTGGAAGGCAAAAGCATACGTCTTTCTGATGAAGTGAACACCTGTGAAAAATAAATGGAGAAATCAATATTTAATCAAAAAATTTCATGGATAGAAGGTTGATATTAAAACAAAAGAATGAACTACAAGTGTAGCCTGAGCTACACACAGTATAAGCAAAGTATTAAGTATGTGTGTGTGTATTTATATTTCATTTCCTTTTAAGACGGAGAGTTAGAGATACAATTGAAAACCAAGAAAATAAGTTCACAGACAGAACTGAGTGAGGCCAACGAAAAATCCAGAGAACATTTTCTTGGATTCTTTACAGAAAACAATCATCAAATCACAGGTGATATTTTGATTCCTAGTTCAGCATTTTCCTTTTAGCAGTTGGGCAAAAGAGTTTCCAAGAACAGGCAGGAATATATCTGGGATCTTTTTAGAGATGCTTGCTAAGAAAAACTGCTTGGATGGTCCATGGGGCCTACTGTAATATTATCTTGACATACCCTACAGAATAATTACGTTACACAAATTATTTGGCTTGTGTATCCTTGCTTTGGGATGTCACATATGCATTACACTCTGCCTAGGTCAAAAAAAATTTTATTAATATTTTGCCAACATGGTTTGCAGGTCAGGTTGGAATACCTAGCTCTGGTGCAGAGATAACTATAAGTAACATGAATAATTCATGATTCTATTATATGCTGTGTCAAGAAAAAAGAAACAAAACTACTTCCAATTTAGATACCATTGGTTCAGTGGTTTAGTAGAAGTTCACAATTTAGAATTTCAGCTCCATTAGTTTTGACAATCAGATTAACATTAGCATTAGCTTATATACATTAGCTTTCCTAATATAACTAAGCCTAGAGAGTTGATTTAAACTTCATCATATGGAAGCCTATGCAATGACAATAATAACTTGAAATTATCAGGCTGATTTTAATAAAAGAAATTTGGAATGCTTTGCAAACATTTAGACCATTAAGTACATTTTCTGATGAAGAACCAACAGCAAATTGAAATGCCATCATACAACTTATCTTAGCTACTCTGGGATAAAAGAAAGAATGGGCCATGAGAAGAGATCACATGGTGCAGAGTATGGCTAAGATTCTCTCTCCCTTTCTCTCTGTCCCTCCTCCATCACTTTCTCTTTCAAATAAATAAATAAATGTAGATTTATTTAAAAAAATAAAGGGAAGGTTGTGAAATAGTAATTCTGAAGACTATAACAGGACTGTAGGACTATGTTGAAGGCTCATGTGAAATTTGTGGTTATAAGTTTTTAGTGTTCACGTGTTTTTCATTTCAATGTTCTGCTGCTCTGGTGCAGAAACAGGATAGGCAGAGAAGGTAGATTTAAGTATGTTTGGGGTTTTATCAGGTGATTATGAGAGAGAGAAGAGCAAGGTCAATAAAGGGATAATGTTAAAAGGACCATAGAATCTAAGGGAGTAGAGAGGGAAATAAGAACAAAAATGTGGGGCTGTAGAGTATAATCATAGTAGGATCAATGACTTGGAAATTTCGATGGTGAAGCGGAAATCTTAGATTAAGTGATGTAGGATTGGAGTAGCAGTCAGAATAGAAAGCTTGAAATAGAGACATTGGAGGAGATGCAACAAGGCTACACCAATGGACACGTGTTGCTATGAGATGGAAGAAACATATTACTAAACACCAGATCAAGGCACAGAAGCTGAGATAAGGTAAAGCACTCAAGAGAACACAATGAAAGTGCTAGAGGGCAGGGAAGGGTAAAAGTTTGGGTCAGTTTCAGAGCTACTCAGGGTAACATGGGATGTGAATGAATTCATTACCACACTAATTTGATTGCTGTAGCACTTGAGTTTCCAGTGAAAATTACAATAAACATGGATAAAAAGATTTATGTTAATTTGAAGTTTCACTATTAACATATGGAAAATATCATGTCCGTAATAGTTATCACCTCTTTCCTTAGTTTGTTGGAAAGAGGAAATATTTACTAGAATTAAAGTATTATGGAATTCTTGGAATGTAGGAGGATGAACCTCGAGATGTCATGTAGCCTAATTCAATGGATTCTAAAAAGACTGTATCCAGAGTAAGTGTAAAAATAAATTTTAAAAGCTCTCCAGTCTTATAAATCCTATAATTCACTCCAGCACACAACAGACTTTAATGTCAGCATGTACATTTTTAGGGACTAATCTTAATTCTCTGCTGTCATATGACAACTAGCTTCTCTTGTATTTTCCTCACTGGAGATTGAATCAGTCTTGCTGATGCTATCTACCAGTCCTTATGCCTAAATTACTCTAGTCATTAAGTTGTTTGAAATTTATATCCTCAGAAAGGGTTTATGGAAATAACATTCTCTGAGTTCTTGGATGCTCAAAATAGTTTCCCAGGAGCCTTTATATACTTTCAGTTAGGATAGAAATAAAATCTTTTATATATATCATATACATACGAGATATATATACATATATATGCACATATATATGCCATACAAATATATATATGCCATATAAATATATATATTTATGCCAAAGATAATACACGTATGCCATATAAAGGCCATATATATTTACATAGTTGTATTTTTGTATTTTTAATGTAGTAAAAATACATAGCCTACAATCTTCCAGTTTAATCATTTCTAATTATATAATCAAGTAGCACTAAGTACATTCACATTGTTGTACAACTATAATCACTATTCATCTCTAGAACTTTTTCATCATCCTAAACAGAAACTCTGCACCCAATAACTCCATTTCTTATCTACTCTCCAGCCTCTATTCTGCTTTAGTCTCCCTTTTGTCTCTGAATTTGCCAAGTTCAGTCACTTCATCTAAGTGAAATCATACTTGTCATTTCATGTTTGGCTTTTTCACTTAAAGCAATGTCTTCAAAGTTCACCCATGTCATGGCATGTATCAGATTTTCATTCTTTTTTAAGAATTTAAAAGAATTTTAAAAAATTCTCATTCTTTTTTAAGGCTGAATAACTTTCCATTGTATGTATATACCACAATTTGTTTATCCATTCATCTCTTAAACAACTGGGTGGCTTCCACATTTTGGCTATTGTGAATAATGCTGCTGTGAATATTAGTGTATAAATATCTATCTAAGTCCCTGCTTTCAATTCTCAGGAGTATATATTCAAAAGTAGAATTGCAGATCATATAGTAATTCCATGCTTGACCTTTTGAGGAATTAACCAAACCATTTTCCATAACAACTGCACCATTTTACATTCCCATCAACAATGTATAAGGAACTCCACATCAGTACTTGCTATTTTCCTTTTTTTTTATAATAGTGATCCTAATTGGTGTGAAGTGGTATCTTTAATTTGCATTTTCCTAATGATTACTCATGTTGAGTATCTTTTCATGTGCTTTCATATATCTTCCTTGGAAAAATATCTACTCAATCCCTTTGCACATTTTTAAATTGGGTTGTTATTCAGTTATAGAAGTTCTTTATATATTCTGGATAATCCTCATCAGATATATGACTTGAAATACTTTCTCCAAGTCTACGGTTTGTCATTTCAGTCGATAGTGTCCCTTGGTGCACAAAAGTATTTCATTTTGATGAATTCCAACTTAACTATTTTTTTCTATATTGTCTGTGCTTTTGGTATTATCAAAAAATCATCACCAAATCCAATATCATGAAGATTTTTCACTGTATTTTCTTCTAAGATTTTTGTGGTGTTAACTCTTATGTTTAGATCTTTATCCATTTTGAGTTAAATTTTGTATATGATGCAAAATAAGGATATAACATAATTCTTTGCACGTAGATATCCAGTTTTCTCAGCACCATTTGTTAAAAAGACTCTTTTCCTCATTGAATAGACCTAGGATCCTCCTGAAAATCAACTGACCATATACAAAAGGGTGTAATTCTGGGTTCTATATTCTATTCCATTGATCTATATGTCTGTCTTTATGTCAGTACCACACTAATTTGATTGCTGTAGCTTTTGTAGTAAGTTTTGAAATCAGGAAGATGAGTCCCCCAGCTTTGTTCTTTAAACGTGTTTTGGTTACTGGGGTCCCTTGAGATTCCATATGAATTATAGGATAGGCTTTTCTATTTCTGCAAAAAACTTCCATCGGGATTTTGATATTGAATCCGCTGATGACTTTGTGTAGTACTGTTACCCTAACAATATTAAGTCTTCCAGTCCATGAACATGAGATGCCTTTCCATTTATTCAGGTCTTCTTTAATTTCTTCCTGTATGGTTTTTACTTTTCTGTGTGCAAGTCTTTTGTCTTAGGTTAAACGTTTTGCTAGTTTTGAGTGTTCTTTATTTTCAACAAAATACTGAGTTATAATTTTAGTACTAGTGCTATTCAATTGTGTGGTATTGTTCTTTGTGACTCTTAGCACACATTTGGTGAACCTTGTTTGCCCAAGTTCAAAATCTACCACTTCCTCTTAAACCCTCTCTATCTCTTCCTTCTATGTTTTTAGTAATTAAAACAAGTTATGCTCTAACACATCTCCTATTTATTTTTAGGCATAATCGATTGTGTTTACTTTCTCTGATGCTCCTTTTCACTTAGCATTCATTACCAAAATGATTTTTTTTCTTTATTTCCAATTATTTCCAGAATGCTGTGAGCTTTCTTTTTAATCCGATCATCTAATATCTGAGTTTTCTAATTCTCACTGATGCTATTTTATATTTCTATCAGTTTCTTAACTTTTAGTACATTTTATGATATTAGTTACATTTTTTAAACATATGGGCATCTCTATATATATATACACACGTTTCTATATATAAATCTTATATAATTATTCCATAAATGTTATATATAATACATATAGTTATGTAGAAGATTTGACCACAGATATTTCCTATTGTTCATAAATAAGTGAGATGAACTTTACAGTGTTCTTAGGAAGGGAGAGTTGATAAGCTTAGTTCAATCAACTTCATGGGTCTAGTGCTCCTTCCCTCTAATGCTTTTTTTTCTTAGAAATGTTAAAAATATGGTTGCATACTTTCTGCAATCTGCTGGCTCTCTTCCCCTCTTCCCTTATAGACCAACTTCCTTCCCTTATGGACCAACTCTTTCCTTTGCCCATATTGTCCTTATCCTGATAGATGTGGCTCCTAGCTCTAATAGTTTCACCTCTACAAAAGGCTTTCACCTTGAAGAGATCTTATTAAGTTCACTTCAAGAACTCAGACAACCCAGACCCTTCCAACATCATCTAAACTTACCACAACCTTTTGCAGTCACCTGCTAATTTAGTCTGCAAAACTTCCTCCCAATCTTGACTGCTATTCTCCTATTGGTTCCTTTAGGATTCCAGTAAGTACTCACTGATTCATTTGGTGTTCTCTGGCAATCAGGGCCATCTGAAGTCCCTTTGCTTTATCTTTGCTTCATCCTGTACACAGTTATTAACATGTGGGTCTTTTTGCTATCAGTGGTTTATCCCCTGCCTCTGTATTTTAAGGTTCACAGGATACCATATTTTTGTTTTAGATTTTTGGTACATTTTCCAAGTGTTTTTGTTATGCTATCCTATTTTGTAACTCTATTTATTTCAATGGACAGATTTAAAGGGATACAAAAACAGCACTCTCGGTATCTTGTTCTAACTTGCAAATTATTTTTAAAGAAGTATTTTAACTTTTTATCATTTATATATGCCAATGAAAGATATTTAAAAACAACATTTAAAAAATCTTTGAAAGAGCTGTTATGTTGTGGAGGTATTATATTCCATGGTCCTTTCTTGTTTCTTTAGTTGTATTGTAAAATACAGGAAAAAAATATCTATTCACACATACATATATGTGTGTAGGTATGTGTATATGTATTTATGTATATGCTTAACAAAGGAAGACCACTGTGATTTTTTTTCCCTCTTTGCACTGCTTTTATACACTGAATGTCTTTTTCTATAACTAAACCACTTGAGGGAAATCGCCCTGTCTCTTGCTTGTTCAACCCACAAGCACAATGCCTACAAAGAGTAAAGGCCGTAAATATTTCCTTTTATTGATGATAATGGTGAGGCTGTTTATTATGCATACTAAATTTTCATTATTCCAACACACACATTTTAAAGTCCTTTTTTTGTGCAGGAGCTAAACTATGATAAAATTATTATTTTGAGTCAAATAGAATAGAAAAAAACCTGCAGAACTTACCTAAATTTCAACTTTCCTGAATTACTGGATGCACCATGTTTTTCAAATTGAGAAACATAGCTTTTTTTTTCACAAGTGAAACAGAAAATCACCTGTCCACTCTAATGCCTAAAACAGCTGATTTAGTCCAAGTTCTCCTTGGGATCCTGTTTTATCCACTGATGCATAAGCTTATGCTGATGATGAATGCAAGGGTGACTATTTCACATATGTCATTTTAAAATATATTGAATGTATAATAAAAAATAATCTTCAATGCAGATGCACTGGAAAACTCTCAGTTCTTAAGTCAGCATACAGAACAGAAAAGGAAGAAAAATGGAGCAGTATTTAAAGAATAGGCACAACTCCAGACACTGTAATAGGTATTAATTATATTTACCATGTTTCATGAAGATACGGGTAAACATGGTGACATGATAAAAAGGAAGAAAGGTCCAGAGACCTAGATGTTAGGCCTTGCTCTGTTACTAAGTTGTGTTGGTCCAAGCTATTCATTGAAATTGCTACATGACTCAGTTATTTCTTAGAAAAGGTATCTGCCTCAACATACAACTGCATTCCCGAGTTGTTATGAAGTGGCGAATCAACATTCAAGCACTTCCTACTTTAGTGGGAATATCCAAACGGTGTTGAGGCAGGACCCTATCTCCCACCTTGGAAACCAAATGGAAGAAAATGATTCCATCTATTCTTTGTTAATTAAAAGGACAGGTATGTGGCTTAGTATCTGATCAAACAGTCCTTTGAAACTTAAGGGAAGGCTGTATGGAGGAAGAGACAACCAAATTATACTCATGGGACAATGATGAATTGGAAGAAATAAGGCAGCCATAGTCCAGTGGTGACACCTGCTGATTCCTTAGCTCCTAGCTGATTCCTAGCCTCCATTATTTCTAATACAAATTTCCATAATGGGTTTCCTTGTCTATTTGTTCTGTGACCTACTATAAATCATATCAATGTGATTTCTTTTGCTACTTCCCATAAGCAGTGCTGGTTTCTGCCATTTGCAACCAAAAACCTTGGCATAGAAAATAAAACATTTGTGGCATTCAACTCAGAATTGAAGCTGATAGAACTAACCATTTAAATAAAAAGTTGCAATCTGTCAAGAGCTTAATATCTTAAAAAAATTGAGAATAATTTTAACATTTGTGATCTATTATCAAGTAACGACTTATTTTTTCAAATATTTTCATATAATCAATGTCAACTTGTGAGCTACTAAGGAATATAGATCTTAGCACATAGGATATGTGTAGCTTGTTAATCTTTAAAGAAAATCTAAAAACAAAACTGTCACTCAGGTAGAAAACTCTCATTTCTCAAAACCAAGTTCTACCACTTAGTAGACCATGACCTTGGAAAAATAACTTATCATCTCTAAAATGTAATTTTTGTAATCTTTAAAAGTAAAGTACTAATAATTTAATATTGGCCATGCTAATACATATTATGGATATTAAACATATTATGAATCTGAAAATCTAACAAAGTCTAAAATGTAGAAAGTCCCTAAAAGCAATAATGATAGTGATGATGATTTTCCAATGTAGTGATGGCTTAGTCCTCTTTTTATTGTACTAAGAATGAACTCACAGAACCTGGCTCTGAAATTAATATGAATATAACCTCTTACCCTCTGAAGTTCATCACTCCCCAAATCCCTGATGTACATCCTTCCTGCTCTAATTTGTACTTCTTTTCCCCAGAAGAAACTTCATTTTATTTTACTTCATAATCCCCCCAAAGACAGTCCCCACCTTCCCTTATTAAGATGCAGCTTCATTCTCCCAATACTTCGTAGAACATTGATATCCTCTTAAAGTTAAAATGAACACCTAATTTCCAACTATGTACTTCCCCAGCCCAGGCTCTTCTTCCCTATCTGCCTGTATATCCAGCTGTTCGATGAACTTGACCACCTATGGCTCTGTCCCCAAAAGGTAGTTCCCCAAGGTCACTTGGCATACTTTTTTACTTAATTTATTTTCTATGGGTCCCATTCGTAAGACCCTTACCGACCTACGTATGCAGCCAGAACACCTGTCCTAATTTCACAGCAATTCTGCCTAGCTTCCTGTCCCTACTTCCTGGTTCTATCCAAGGGCCACTCTAACACCCACCAAGAACAACTTGCAAGGAACCACTGATTTGAAATTCAAGACACCAAGTTTCCAAGCTCCGCCTGCTCCCTGAAATTCCCTGTTGGCTAGTTCCTCAGCTGTTACTTGAGGGATGTAGATGTTGACTAGGGGCCAATAATTCTGGATTCTGAAAAGGGAAGTGGGACCAAATTCAGAAATGGGCACCAGGGGAGACAGGGATAAAACGAGAGAGAGAGAGAGAATCTGCAACGAATCTAGAGGCAGGTGCCTGAGGGAGGGACTCCTCCTCCATCATCCCCAGAAACAAGTGAGCCAGTTCTGAAGCCAGATCCTCCTATAACCCAAACCCCTGCCATCTCGCTGGTAGCTGGCTTCAAGCCTTGCACACCCGATGAGCAGACCCTTAACTTACCGTAGGTTCCGCTCCCCCAGCTGAGCCCGGCCCCTCAGCTCCTGATCGCCGCACTCCGGTCCAGGGCACTCCCGCCCTCTGCCCGCTTTCTCTGGCAGCACCTCGGGGCCGAAGAGCTGCTCTGCTCTCTGTTCTTTTGCTTGTGGAACCGTCGGGTGGTGGCGGGATTGCAGCAGGGGTTTGAGATGAGAGGGCCGAGGTGGAGAGAAGGGGGTTGCTACAGCGAGGACAGGGGTGCCAAGCCTGTATCCCCCTGCCCCTGCCCGGTACCGCGGCCTCAGCTAGTCGAGGCCTCCAGGGCAGGGGGCTGGGCTTAGTCAGAGGTCAAGAGGCGCGAGGGGATTGCGAGGCGCGAGGGCAGTGGCAAGAACAGGGCACCCTGGAAGCAGTCTCCCACCTGCTTCCGCTCCTTCCCCGGGAAGGCCACGGCTTGGAGAGCAGGCGAGCCACGAAAGTGGGCGGAGCGTATCCGGGGGCGGGGTGAGGCGCCAGCTGACCCGTGGCAAACTAGTCTTTCAAAACATTTTTTTTTTTTTTTTTTTTTTTTT
>LNAC01000043.1:6871661-6928318 GCA_002007465.1 Ailurus styani | reverse complement strand
GCCCGATGCGGGCCTCGATCCCAGGACCCTGAGATCATGACCTGAGCCGAAAGCAGAGGCTTTAACCCACTGAGCCACCCAGGCGCCCTCTTTCAGCCAGAGCGGCCTTCACCTTCACCTGCCGGGGGCTTTCCTGCAGCCACCGGGCCTCCCCCCGCTCTCTGAAGGACCTCGTGCGCCTGCAGCACCGGCGCTGAGCACCCGAACTGAGAGGAGGCGATGGAGATCGCTCAGAAGGGCCCAGCGGAGGCCAACACAGCGGCAGGAAGGAGAGGAGGCGGCAGCCCGGCCCTTACTTACACCAGGTGATAGGCAGGCAGGCAGGCAGGCAGGCAGGCAGGCAGACAGACAGATAGATGATAGATAGATAGATAGATAGATAGATAGATAGATAGATAGATAGATAGATAGATAGATAGATAGATAGACAGACAGACATTTTAAGTTAATTAGAAACATGGCTACTAGATTTTCTTATATGGGGTCAATTCTGGACAAAACAGTGAATTGAGGTTTGCCTTCAGTGCTTTGAACTTTTCTATTTGTTGCCACTTCGGGTGTCCCTTCCCCAGCTCAATCATCCCAAAATTCTTCATATTCTTCTATAACCCCCTTGAAAATCCTATTTGTATGTGCTTTGGCATATGGAGTCAGTTACTGGCATCAGCTCAAATTAATGGACATCTTCCCGTTAGAATTTGTACGTGAGTGCGTATAAAACTTTTTACTGGTACTATATTTGTATTCCTTTTTTTTTAATTTTTTAAAAATATTTTTATTTATTTATTTCACAGAGGGAGAGAGATCACAAGGAGGCAGAGAGACAGGCAGAGAGAGAGGGGGAAGCAGGCTCCCTGCTCAGCAGAGAGCCCTATGCGGGCCTCGATCCCAGGACCCTGAGATCATGACCTGAGCCGAAAGCAGAGGCTTTAACCCACTGAGCCACCCAGGCGCCCAAAGATTTTATTTATTTATTTGACAGAGAGAGAGAGATCGCAAGTAGGCTGAGGGGCAGGCAGAGCGAGATATGTTTGTATTCCTAGCAAAGTCCCTGGCTTTCATTGAATGAGCAAATAGAGGAATAAAAGAATTAGTGAAAAATAAATGATTGGAAGACAGACATAGAGGGAAAAGAAATAAAATGAGTAGAAAGAAAGAGAAAGTAAAGAGGAAAATAAAGTGAGAGTCTAACATTGAACTCTCTGGCATTAACCATTGAGTAAGAAAGTCACAGGGATAAATACTGATGTCTTTAAATATCTAGTGAAATTATACCGTGTACATGGCCATCAGTGGTGTTGATGGTTAAGTCACGCATATTAGTAATATACTCTTTATAATGAGGGATGCAATAAGCAGTCCCATGTTTCTAGTTTTTTCATATTTCTGTATAAGATATCTTTCTGTGAGAAATGTAAAATAAATCATCACCTAAAATTAGATGGCATTATCATTAATGCTGTTTTATGTTTATATAAATATATATACACATATATATATCCATACCAATTATATATCTATACATATGTAAAATTGGAAGCAAACGACTGAATTTAATAAAAGAACTAGACATTTTGCAACAGCTAAAAGTCGTTATCATAAGCCAATAGAATTCTGGGGGGAAAATCTCCTTTACTTCATGCCATCAGTAAGAAAAATTGTAAATGTAGAAGCATTTTCTGAAACTGAATGTATGTGAATATTCACAATAATACTGGGATAAAGGGGTATCCTTTTATCCACCTCATAGTGAAGATGATGAAATAACAAAGCCAACTGTACAGTATGGAAAATTTTCTTCTGCTGTCTGACTTAAATTCATCTAAAGACTTATGTAGACTGGAAAAGCTATCTTTTTTTTTTTTTAAGCTTTCCTCCTCATGCCTTATTCAGCATACATTTTGAGGACAGCTGGAGAAGCCTATAATGAGTTACATTAATAACTGAAGAGGAAGAATGATGGGCATTCTTAGAGGGAGGGGGTGAGGAAAAAATGAGAATATGCAGATGTTTGTGAACAGCCACGAGTGAATTAGTAATGAGTGTAGTATAACTAAGAGCAGAGATGAAGATACGTTGAAAAGGATGCCTGTGAATATGACTCTTAGCACCACAGCAACATCTGACATCCTGGAATTCCTCTGCCTTGAAGCTACCCAGCACATCAATTCAATTACTCCACCTGGAGAAGAATGGGAGGAAAAACTCACGCAGATTTTACTCTTATTTTTTTTTTTTTTTTATCTCTAGGAGGATTTTGGTCAATAGGAAGCCTGTTTTTATTTGAAAAGTCAGGCAATCTGGAGGAAGTCAGTGTTTCATTATCTGAAGGGGCAGACATAGTAAAATAACTTGAAAGGAAAAGAAATGTAATTTTCCATGGAAATTGGGATGGGGGCATAAGAGTCAGAATTTCACTTAGGTTTTCCACTGTAGTCAATATTTAATAAGAAAATGATGATTCCTTATTAAGTGATATAAACATACAAAAATTAGACTTTTATAAAATTATTTTTAAAAGATTGTCAACAAGTAAGCTTTGATAAGGCATGCTATTTGCTATGACTCTTTATATTTTGCTTTTAATATTGCTATTTTCTGTAATGTAGTTGCACCCTCAAATCCAATATTATCTATCCTGTTTTTATCTATTCTATTTTAAATTATATTCCTTTTCAATGCTCTATTTGTTTTTGTTTCCATGTCTTTTATTTGTTTGGGTTTTGGGTTTTGGGGAGGGGGGACTGTTTGTTTGTTTTGCTTGGTTTTGTTTGGTTTTATTCCAGGTCTTTCTTGGTTCAGTAAGATTTTACCAATGCGGGGCACTGATCTCCTAGTGCTCATTTAAATCTCATATAACTTCGAGCCCAGAGGTGAGCAGAGTTGGAAACAGATAAAAATATTTAAATGTAACTCTGTGAGTAGAGCATCAAATTACCACATAGATCTCACCAAAATCTATTTTCAATTGTACCTTTAGGCATTTTAACAAAGGTAAAAGGTAGGAGGAAGTGTTGTGCAGAGCTTATAAGTGCTTATATATCTAAGAAATGCCAATTTTAAGTTTGTAGTGCACTGCAAGAGGGACGTGCTTTGTTTATGTCCCTACTTGAATTAATCACTAATTATATCCACTATAAATGCAAGAGAATGCATTTAGAATAGAAAAGTTCCAATTGGGATCTGTTCTGGTTCATTAAGGAAGATAAAGTAATACTCTGAGACCAAAGGGGAAAAAAATAATAATCTAAGAGGAAATTCAGAAAACAATCATTATCAATGACTGAAGAACACATGAAAGAACACGACTCAGGAGAGAAAAAGAAGATACTGAGGTAATAAAATAGGTCTGGAAACTTACCTATGAACTATGATTTTGGTCTTTCTTGAAGGAGCTTCATGTTGTCCTCTGAGGCAGTCAGTTCTTAACCTGTTCCAACACATTACATACAATCATTCCCAAATCTTTTTTTTTTTTTTTTTTTTGACAGAGAGCAGAGGGAGAGGGGAGAAAGAGATTCCCTGCTGAGCAAGGAGCCTGATGCGGGACTTGGGACTCAATCCCCAGGACCCTGGGATCACAACCTGAGCTAAAGGCAGTCACTTAACTGACTGAGCCACCCAGGTGCCGCGGTCATTCTCAAATCTTGAAGAAAGATAACATGTGACTCACAGTTATCACCCAGCTACCTACCTCCAACTCTTCTTTTTTCATAGCTTTACTAAACACAGTGGAGTTTTATAACATTCTGGTTTAATTCCAACCATTTATAAATATTATACCAGACTCACAAACCCTATGAAAAGTGGGAGGAATCTTGCTATTTCCTGAAATGAAGAAAGTTCATGACAATTTAGTGTCAAATATGAAAGCACTCACGACTAAATGGACAGTATTCCTGAAGAGGGTGTCTAAAACGTGGTGGCTGGCCTGCCAACTTGCACCTAACAAATTACTATCCACTTCTGCTCTCCCACCTGGGGAACAAGTAGTAAACAAATCTAAATATGTCTCTGAAAACATTTACAATTTTGGTAGGGAATTAAAGTGAAAGGCTGCCTACGTATAGAGTGTGACAGAGTAATTTTTTACACATACCATAAAAATGCTGTAAACATAAACCACTGGCAAAAGGTGCATTAGTGCATCTCAGGAAGCCTGCAAAAAAATGTATTTGGCAAACTCTTTCATGCACTGGCTTGATCAAGAGATATTTAAAATGAATTTAGGTGTGGAGCTTTGTGAGAACCAGATAAAAATGCAAACAGGGACAATAGGAATAGCTATAGAAAAAGTCAGTTGTTGAAGGAGAGATTCAGAAATTCTGCTGAGAATTAAAAGGATAAAATTTATGGGGCACCTGGGTGGTACAAATAGTTAAGTATCCGATTCTTGGTTTCAGTTCAGGTCATGATATCAGGGTTGTGAGGTCGACCCCTACATCCAGCTCTGTGCTCAGCATGGAGTCTGCTTCAGAGTTTCTCTCTGTGTCCCTCTCTGCCTCTCCCACCCA
Source organism: Ailurus styani (assembly GCA_002007465.1). Classification (NCBI taxonomy): domain Eukaryota; kingdom Metazoa; phylum Chordata; class Mammalia; order Carnivora; family Ailuridae; genus Ailurus; species Ailurus styani. Next base: position 6,923,804 of record LNAC01000043.1, on the reverse strand, counting down.
GGCTCTCTCTCTTTCTCTAAAATAAATTAATAAATCTTGAAAAAAAAAAAAAGAGTGACATTTGGGAAACAAATGCTATCACAGGTCTATAGAGAAATATACTCAGGTCAGACAACAAAGTTAACAACAAAGGAAAGGAAATGGATCTCATTAGATGCCACTAAAGGGGTGCAATTTAGATTTGATTAAAATAGATTCAGGACTGGAATTCATCAATAAGAAAATATGCACTGTTTAAAAATAAAAACAGATTTAAAGGCACCTGGGTAGCTCAGTCAGCTAGGCATCCAAATCTTGATTTTGGTTCAGGTCATGATCTCAGGGTCATGGAATCAAGCCCCATATCAAGCTCAGTGCTCAGCATGGAGTCTGCTTGAGAGTCTCTCTCTCTCTCTCTCTTTCCCTCTGCCCTCCCCCCACTCATGTGCTCTCTATCTCTCTCTAAAATAAATAAATAAATAAATATTAAAAAAAAATAAATAGGGAGCCTGGGTGGCTCAGTGGGTTAAAGCCTCTGCCTTCGGCTCAGGTCATGATCTCAGGGTCCTGGGATCGAGGCTCGCATCGGGCTCCCTGCTCAGCAGGGAGCCTGCTTCCTTCTCTCTCTCTGCCTGCCTGTCTGCCTACTTGTAATCTCTCTCTCTCTGTGTCAAATAAATAAATAAAATCTTTAAAAAATAAATAAATAAATAAATAGAAATAAAAACAAGTTTAATAATAAAGAAAATAATTTTATTTATATAAGTAAATATCCATAAAACTAAATATGGGAATACGGTGAAAACTATTTATAGACAGCAACAAAAAGAAACAGAAATATTCTCTTAAGGAAGCAAATTACATCCCCCCATCTCTCACCCCCACTCCCATGCCCCCAGGTAGAACTAAAGATATGAATAATGCTTTTCCACTGTAGACCACAGAATGGGCACAGAAGTAAATAATGATAGGAGGCTTCAAGAATTTATCAGAAAACATCTGCTTTAAAGACAGTAGATTGAAGATGGAGCTTTCCTATTCTCCTTTTAGAAAACACCCAAAATCAATTTGGAAAAAAATTAAAATTTTAAAAAATCCTTTTAAATTGAAAAGAAATTTAAAAGCCCTCCATCTTTGATGAAATTAGGAGATACCTGAATCTCAAATCACAGTATATAAAATATATAAAAACACATTTTGTTTATATATACATATATATATGAATAAAAAAGGCTGCCAAACTTAGTTATAGGCAAACAGAAGTGCAGGAAGATCCTTAGGAATGCAGATGTTGCATATCTCTGACACAGCTGGTACAACACCGATGTCTCAAGTAAGTAGCATATACTGAAGGCCAACACTTTCCTTTTTAAAGGTAAGAGAACGTGTGCAGTGGCTGATGGTTGCAGTTTTCCTTGATCCAGTTAGAATGACTGGTAGATAGGGGATAACTAGGAATAGCACATAGATATCCCATTTGTAGAAGCCGTCAGGAAGCAAATGGATGAAGGTGGGGGGAATCTGCAGTGTGAGTAGCTCCAATCTCTCTTGGCCGAGACAAGAAAGCCTAAAAGAACTTGTTGTTGCAAGGAAAACCATTTTTGAAATAACTAATAATATACAAAGATCTATGGACAGTGACTAAAAAATAAAGGAAGGAAGATACCATGATACAAAATAGAAATGATAACAGATAAAATAAATAAATAGAAACACAGTTTATTAAAAAACAAAAAGAAAAACAGTTTATTGAAGGAATTTCCATTATTGGAAAACAGAAAAAGAGATACAAGAGCTCAAAGTAGATGTGGCAGAAGGATCTGGTGGGGCTCAAGAAAGAAATGTGGAATAGAAAAAAATCAGTTGTGGCAGAATTGAGCAACACATTGAAAGCAACACAATGAGGTATATACTTAGCTGAAAACAGTAAGGCGTATATGACAACAGAGATAAAAACAAACAAGATACAAAGTAAAAGAACTATGAATGAAAAATGATTCAAGAGAAAATATAAATATATGCTACTAATAAATTATACACACACATATGGTGTTCTCGAGGAAGAAAACTGGAATTATGATAAATGAAAAATACACAATATTCAAAGACATTTTGCAGAAATGAAAGGGACTGCATGTCAAAGATATGGAATTATCAACATTGAGGCATATCCTAATGAAGTCATTGACCTTCAAATTTAAAGAATTCCTACATTATCTACACAAAAAGATTAAGTTACCTATATGGGGAAAATAATCAGATGGGCCCCATATTTTTCCACAGCACTGGTTGATCCTAGACAACAGTAGAGATAGCCAGTAGAATAAAATTAGAATTATTTCAGATCAACAACAAAAAAATATATGGGCAAATAAATTAAAGTAAATGGAAAATGACAGAAACATTCCATGTATAATCTAAATGACTAAAGACTAAAGTAGTGTAATATCATGCTCACTTTGGCAGCACATACACTAAAGCAGTGTAATATCAATGTAAAATTGACTAAACTATACGTCTAACAATAAACAATTCTCATATTAGCTTCTAAAGCAAAACCCAAGCTATGTACCATGTACATGTGCTACACCTAGATTAAGTGATTAGAAAGTGGAAAATAAAAGGGTAGGTAAAGACACAGCAGGCAAATGAACACAAAAGGAAAACAGGAGTCATGTATTTCACGATAGGCAAGGCCAAAATGTAATCAAACAAGAGGGCACTTTACAATGAAGACTGTTATGGAGACATACGTGTGTCTAGGTATATACATATATATACACACGTATGGATATAAAAGTGTATATATACATATACGGATAAAATATTTACATCTATACATGTATATATATTTCTAATGTGATAATGAATATGAATACCTAAACATAAAATAATACAGCATCAATATTAGTAAGAGTCATAGCAAAAACAAGTTAAAATAGAGAAATATTTTTGTAGAAAACTTTAATTCACTTTTCCAAGTCATGAAGAACAAGGAGACAAGTGGAAGTAAGGATGATAATAATAATAATAGCCTACCATTTTTAAGTCTAACTATGTACCAAACACTAATTTAGGTGCCTTATAAGCTTTTGTGGATAAATGATTTTAGGAAACAGGAAAAAGGGAAGATGACAAATAGTGTCCTGACTCAAGGTTTCTTCCCAGAAGTGACATAAGTCATATCTATTCACATTGCATTTTCTAAAACAAGTCCCCACAGTAGGGATGGGGAAGTGTAATCCTACCTTCTGCCTGGAAGGGGGAGAGTAAGGTATATTTGGGAACAGTACCAAGGGCAGCAGTAATGACCACGATGACTTTACAGAATGCTGGGGTCCCAAATCAGCATGTTGTTATAATACCCAGTGAAACATAGGGCAGGTTAGAGTTTGCTGAGGGTATATTTCTGTGCACTCTGTAGGCAGTGGCTACCCTATACACCAGGACCTGCTGCAGAGAAGGCAGAACTGGCATGGTTACAACCTAAGTTACAATTTAAAAGTTGCTTGGTATCCATGAAATTAGGGCAATGGGAATTAGTTATACGGTTCACATATTTCATGACTTTCAATGAAAATAACATAAAGTACCCAATTCCCTTTCAATGAAAATAACATAAAGTACCCATGGTAATACATCTTACCAGGGATATGAAAGTTCAAACTGGCTCTGTCTCTCCTGGATAATGTGTGTTTGGGACTTGAAGACTTAGTTTTTGTGGTTCTCTTTCTTCCACATATCCAATGTCTGGCCAAACTAATTTCAGATCAATGCATTTCTTAGATATAATAAGTTAATTCATTTGATTCATAATCTAGTGTGTCACATCTGGGAGTCATTATGTCTTTCTAAAATTACTGCACATTTTTTCTGCTCTAATCCACATACTTGACTCTAAACTTTATCGCAGGATTCAGTCCTACTTTCCTCATTTCAAAATTATTGAAAAGCTCCACGTGATATTCTCCAGGTCTTCTTTCTGTCTCTTGCAGCTTCTCTCCCTCTTCCGTTGTACCCATAGACATTCAAACATGCCATTATTTCTCCCCACTTTAAAAAAAGAAAGAAAAGAAAAGGAAAAGGAAAAGGAAAGGAAAGGGAGAGAAAGGGGAAGGGAAGAAAAAAGAAAAGAAACAAAAGAAAAAAGGAAAGGAAAGAAAAGCCTCTCCCAGTTCCATATCTCTTTCCTTCAATTGCCCCATTTTTTCAGCTTCTCCCTATAGCAAAAGTACCATATTTCCTGTCTCCAATTTCTCTCATCCAAATTTTCCTTGATCTAAATCTAAGCAGGCTTCCATCTATACCCAATAATGCCCTACACTGTGTAAGTCTAATGGGCAATCCTCAGTCCTCATCTACTTTGACTGGAGAGCATTGGACAGTTGATCTCTTTACTTTGTAAAAATCCTTTCTGTGCTGGGTTTTCAGGATTACTACTTCCTTAGCTCTTTTCCTAGTTCACTGGCACTCCTCCACAGCCTTCTCTGCTAGTTCTTTCTCATCCCCCTGACTTCTAAACCTTCGAGAGCTCTGGTTTTCAGTCCTCTGATATCTTCTTCGCTACATTCACTCCCCAGGTGATCTCATCAAGTCCCACGGATTTCAATACCTCTTAGTACTGATAATGCCCACATTTATATCTTGTGCCTAAATTTCTCCCCTAAACTCTGGACTTCTATTTTCCATTGCCTACTTGGCATCTCCTATTGACCATCTAAATAGGAATATCATACTTAACATGTTCTAAACAAACTTTTGGTTACCACCAAACCTAGTCCTCCCAAAGACTCCCTATCCTACCAATTTTTCATGACAAAAACTGTGGAGTCATCACTGACTCCTCATTTTCTCTCAAAACTTACAACTGGTACACCATAAAATTCTGACGTCTCTATTCTCCAAATTTGGGGGGAAATAAGCCTTTTGTCACCACCATCAAAGTTATTACATTGGTTCAACCTGTTATGCCAGGATTATTGTACTTGCCTCATGATTAGTTTTCCTTCTCCCCTTAACCCACTCCCATCTATTCTCAATATTACAGTCAGAGAAATCCTATTTATACTGTAATTCAGAGGATGTTATTCTTCCACTTAAGACCTTCCCATCTTACTATAAAATCCAAACCCCATACAATGGTCCTTTCCCTCTGAAGTTCCCACAGAATGCCCTTCAGCACTTACCTCTCCATTCCAGTCTTTGTCATTCTACCATTCAACCACACCAAGCTGTTCCTGCCTCAGGGCCTTGGTTCTTTTGGGTCTCTTTGCCTAAAATGTTCTTTCCTAAAATAGCTGCATGGCACAGTCCCTCATGTCTTCCAAGTCTCTGCTTAGATTGACCTTAGGCAAGTCTTCCTAAAAACCTTAAATAAAACAGTAAACCCTTCCTGGCACTACTTCCAAACTTTTAAATTCTCATTAGAATTGACCTATATTTGGCATACTGTATTTTACTTGTTTATTTATTAACTTTTTACTAGATTACAAATTCTATGAAAACAGACTTAAGTGTGAACAGCTCATAAAACAGTATCTGGTCTTTCATAACTATTTACTGAATGAATATATGAAATACTAATGACAGAACCTAATCAGGTCAGAGCTATGTCAGTGGCTCCCCTTGGTCTCTATCTCCTCCTTACCTCCCTCGGGCTCAGAGGTTTTCTTGAGACTTACTCTCATCACAAATATGGCAATTCTGCTACACAAAGTGGGCTGTGGTCCCCAAGACAATATAGACCACATCTCCCAGGAGGAGGACTCTGGTTGGAGGCAGCTCAATCACCCCACTCTTCCTTGCGGGTGTCCTTCAAATCTGCATCATGTTGGATATTTATCATTTTGCTGATGAGACCAGTGGTCAATAAGTTTTCTCTAGTCACCAAATTCACAAACAGTACTTATCTTTCCTATGGAAACCATGTACTGGGGGTTCAGTCTCCTTCTGAGCCCTAACACAGGCGAGTCAAGAAGAAATACTCAAGATTTGACTGTGTGCTTAGTCATGTGGCCACGGACAACATAAAGGACACCGCAGAGACAGTGTTTCACACACACATCATTTATTTGGACGGTTATGTAAGTATTAACCTAATTCTTATGGACTGAGGAATCACAGGTGTTGCTTGGGAGTCTGTCACCTCAGCAGGGGACTGTCATTATCATAGTGTACTTTTCTCATTAAAGAAATTGTGCCATATCATCTCTTGGAAAGCTGTCCTATCTCACCTCTGTGTGTCCTTGTATAGTCTAAGGCTATAGCCTTTATCTCCCTGAACCTGACAGCACACCCTTCCTCCCTCAATCCAATTTATGTCTTACAGCTCAGGAGTTCCATCCTTCTGTGAACTTGTAATGGGTTCAATTGTGTCTCCTAAAAAGATGTTGCTGTCCTAACCCACAGCCTGTAAATGTGCCCTTATTTGGAAACAGAGTGTTTGCTAATGACCAAGGGTAGGCCCTAATCCAATATGACTGGTATCCTTATAAAAAGTATAAAAAGTATAAAAAAACAGACATGTACACTTTACTTTGACTAAGAAATTCAAGGGTTTTATATCAACCAGAAAAGTGATCAGATCCAATCTGTCTTTAAAAACATTGTACAGGTGAGGGGTGCCTGGCTGCCTTACTTGAGAAAGCATGCGACTCTTGATCTTGGGGCCGTGAGTTCAAGCCCTATATTCGGCATAGAGCTTATTTAGATAAATAAATACGACAAAAGCATTGCATTGGTTCAGTATCACTTTTTCAAAGAAGACATTTTGCCTCTCAAATAATGAGTCCCTGTTCAAATGCTGCTTCCTTCAGACTGCTTATCTGAGTATTCATTTCCTATCTGTCAAGGGGACTACTTTCACCTTGTCCTCTTCTCTATCTCACAGTGTTCGTGCTCCTTTAGGAGCAAGAGAAAGATCTATTTTTGGTCATTGGCCTCTCCCCAGAGTCTTGTACAGCATGTCGTATATAAGAGAAATACGATAACTATTTCTTTAATGAACAATCATTTTCTTTCCATCAAACATCTTTAAATGATTAAGTAAAAGATCAAAATGCAGAGAAAAGTAGAATAACATACTGCATCTCAAAAGGCATCATCCCTGCAAAGAGAGACGGCATAATAGAAACCAAAGCATTAATGTCATAATAGCAGTCCATAGAGAGAATTGTAGTTTTTAACATAATACAGAGAATAAAATATTCTGGAAGAGGGATCAGAGAGTAGGAGAAATCTATATCTCAGTAAAACAGAGTTTTGTGGGTTGGAATACCTGCTCTGCAATAGTAATTGGGCAAGCCCTGTATTCTCCTGTACACAGGGAGAACACCATGTGCATATGAAGGAAGAGATTGGAATAATGCATTTGCAAGACACGGGATGCCAAAGATTTCCAGCAAACTATCAGAAACTAGGAGACATGGAACAGATTATCCCGCAAGGCCTTTAGAAGGAACCAACCTTGATTAGGTACTTCCAGCCTTCAGAATTGTGAGACAATAAATTTCTGTGATTTAAGCCATTATTGTCGTATGTTGTTACAGCAGCCCTAGGAAACCAGTATAGCAGTACAAATGCATTTCTCTCCTAAAACTACAGGCCTATATATTCAGATTCGTTTGTCTGGACTTGGTTTTCTAAGGCTGTCCAGCCCCACCCAGTGATTTCTGTTAATCTTGCTTTGAATTCTTACTTTTTCCTTCAGCGACCAGATTTCCCTCAGTCTCTCATGCTGAGATTTGATAATACTGTAATTTCAATAAATACAGAAAATTTGTCCTAAAATTCTTTGATAGCATTATTTGTAGAAATCACTGTGACAAAAATAAAAAAAATTCAGTAATACAAAAATTGAAATTATATCGGTACAAGTCTGTCATGCTCAATGTATTTGAGATTACAGAAGCCAATGCATTTTAGCTATGATTTTTCAAAATGCCTGGTCTCATTTAAAACTAGTTGGAAATGCAATGGATTACATTAATATATACTTATATAAAATATTTATATTATCCAGATTCTCTAGATAATACTGAAGAAATTCTCTTTCAATAAAAGTANATCTCTCTCTCTGTGTCAAATAAATAAATAAAATCTTTAAAAAAAAAAAAAATAAAATAAAATAAAACTAGTTGGAAATGCAATGGATTACATTAATATATACTTATATAAAATATTTATATTATCCAGATTCTCTAGATAATACTGAAGAAATTCTCTTTCAATAAAAGTATTCTGGGGCGCCTGGGTGGCTCAGTGGGTTAAAGCCTCTGCTTTCGGCTCAGGTCATGATCTCAGGGTCCTGGGATCGAGGCCCGCATCGGGCTCCCTGCTCAGTGGGGAGCCTGCTTCCCCCTCTCTCTCTGTCTGCCTCTCTGCCTCCTTGTGATCTCTCTCCCTCTGTGAAATAAATAAATAAAATCTTTAAAAAAAAAAAAGTATTCTGGAAAGCTTTCTAGAAAACAAAAAAAAACAACTACTGCTTATACTTTTCGTGTCTAAAAGTTTCATGTCTTTTGTTCTCTACTTTTAGTCCCACTAATTCTGTTTTTGTTTTTGTTTTCTTTTTACTCCATGGAATCTAGACTGCCTTGCAGGTTTCATTCAGAATCACGTAAAACAATATAAATAAATGATTACATAATTAAAGATGGTTTCAGAGAGAAGAAATCCTGTGGACCGTAAATTATATTTAGTACAGGAGGGATTTCTACCCATATCTGAGTTTTTCCTTTAAAATAACTCCGGAGGCCACAGTCTAGCTACCAGACTAAAAGCTATAAGTGAAAAGAAAAACCAGTGTGTTTATTCAGTCCAGTGCATATCTGGGGTCTCCCTCTGACTTGCACATGCGCTGAGAGTCCTGGGCATAAACACAAAGCCCACTAGTGGCAATCCCACTGTCTTGTCCCCAGTCGGCTCTCCCAGGAGGCCACTCACCTGGCTGTGGAGGCAGGACTTCACAGCCTGAGATTAGACTCCTGCATCTGCCAATTGACTATTTGTATGACCTGAGTCAAATCACTTTACATCTGAAAGGTGAGGATAGTATGGCATAAAATGATGAGCACAGTGCCTGGAACATAGGAAGCACCGAAATGCTCAGTCAACTTACATACTCATTATTTGCTAAGTTCTCATTGTGTCAACACTGTGCTGGACCTCTGGGATCTGAAATGAATTAATCACTGCTATGAATCACCAGCCCAGAATTTTCAAGAGGACAGTTGCACTTAACACATTTGTTTGTAACCATTTTTTGATACATATGGTTACAAACGAAAGGTCAAGTGCTATCACAGATGTAGACTAATAGAAGTATGTTCATGGAAAAATGAGTGGCAGGACAGAGTAGTCGTTGCAAGCATGAATTCTGGGACCACACTGAGTGGGCTTGAATCTCAGCCCTTTGCTACTGACTGTGTGATTGTAGGTAGGTTATTTATCTTCTGTATATTTTGGTTCCCTCACTTATAAAATAGGAGATGATGGAGCACCTGGGTAGTTCAGTGGGTTAAGCCTCTGCCTTCAGCTCAGGTAATGATCCCAGGGTCCTGGGATCGAGCCCCTGTCAGGCTCCCTGCTCAGTGGAGAGCCTGCTTCTCCTTCTCTCTTTGCCCCTTCCCCGCTTCTGCTTTCTCTCTCTCTCTCTTTCTCTCTCAAATAAACAAATAAAATGTTTTTAAAAATTAGAAAAAAAAAAATAGGAGATAAGAGTACCTATTCCAAAAGGCCATTCAAATGAATGGAGGGACAAACAAGTGAATTTACGTAAAATACTAAGTACAATTCAGGCACACATTAAGTGTGTTCTAGAAGGGTTAGTTGGTATTATTGTGGACTAAAGCTACACAGAGGAAAAATACAATTAAGTCATTATAGGCAGTTAAGTAAGGTCTCCTGAAAGAGGTTTCAGAAAGGCCTTGAAGAAGAATTAGGAAATGGATAGGAGTAGATTTAGAAGAGAGGGTCGAACGCATTGTGGGTGGAAGACACCATATATGCAAAGGCAGGCTTTAAATAATGTAGTTTAAAGCGATAGCAAATAACCCTAAGTTTTGGGAACACAGAAAGTTCAGTGCAAGGGGAAAGAAAGCAGGAAATTATGTTGCGAAGCAGATAGCCGATAGCGTGCATGACGAGTGAGAGCGTAAGGAGTGCAGATTTGGTTTTATTGGTAACAGGCTGGGAGGGGGGCACTGAATGTGTTTGAACAAGAGAGGTGCATGTTGATTCAGTATTCAATAAATATTTGAGTGCCTTTTACTCTAAGCAGTGAGGATACAATGATTAATAAGTGAGATCTGGTCCTTTCTGTTCAGAAATGTGTATCGTAGTAATGGGAGGCAGGCAGTAAACAATGTGTGAATACTTTAAGATCATTTTAGGTGATGTAATTAAGGACGATGACATGATAAGAGTCACAGGGGATCGGGACTTTTTGCATTGAGTGGTCAAGAAAAGACTGTCTGAGAATATAACATTTGAGCTAACACCAGAAGAAAGAACAGGAGCCAGCCACATGGGGAGAAAAAGGGATCAGGCCAGGCAGAGAACAGCAAGCATATAGGCCCTAAAACAGCAAAGTTCTCAGCGTATTCAAGGAACAAAATTGTTCCTCTGCGCTGGCTGGAGGTAAGTGAGGGAGGGAGGATGGTAGAGACCGCTAAGGATTAGTATTTTCCCTTCTCTAATGCAGGGTCTTAGCTAGAAAGCTACTATCCAGCCAGTCACCTCGTGTCCTTCTTACATCGCGATGGGGCACGTGATTAGTTTCCATTTGTCACCTGTGTATTTGTCCCCAAGGCAACCTTAGAAGCATCTTGTTAAAAATGGAAAAGGTTTGCCTGGCTGGGTGCCTGAATGGGTAGAACACAGTCCTCTCCCACCCACCCACCTATTGTCTTACCTTAGACTAAGTGAGCAGGAAATTAGCTTTTATTAAGTCACTGAGACATTAAGGTTTGCAGTACCTTATTGTGAATTCACTGCTCTGACTTACCTGGACCAATCTCAAAATATTTAAGCATTTCTTAAAATTCCAGAATTGTCAAAATATTTCAAATATGCCAGGGATTCTTTTTTCACTTTACTTTTTTTTAGATTAAAATATATATATATGTGGGGTGCCTGGGTAGTGCAGTCAGTTAAGCGTCTGACTCTTGATTTCAGCGCAGGTCATGATCTCAGGGTCATGAGATCAAGCCCCAGGTCAGACTGCACACTTAGCATGGAGTCTGCTTGAGATTCTCTTTCTCTCTCTTCCTCTGCCCTTCCCCCTCACTTGCCCACTCTCTCTCTCTCTAAAATAAATTTAAAAATCTTTAAAATATATAGATATAGAGAGATATAGGTACATGATTCTGGAACATTATTAACTGCATTTTCTCCTGACTTTACATGGTGAATAACCCAGTGGACCTCAGAGCTAAGTGAATTTGGCCTTAATAGAAAGATTTCAATGCAAACCTTGTAAAGAAGGCATTCCATCCTTTTTTGCTATGTAGTAATTTATTTAAATGCTTCCTACATGCAATGATCATCCAGGCCCTTACATTGTTCAGAGGCCTGACAAGTGCATAAGAAGACTTTCTAACAATTCTGAGCTGCAGGTAAAGGATTTTTCAGATTAATTTTGGGAGCCTAGAATTTAAATATATACCCTCTTTCACCTTCTATTATCCTAGTCCGGTGTTGTTATTTGGAAGACAACTGTGTAGCCAAAGATGCTTGATAAGTAACTGATCTTTAGTATCAAGTAAAAAGCAAAATAGTTCAGGAAGTAATTCCATCCATAGGTGTTCTACATAATAAGTGGAAAGTTGTGTATACTTGCACACTTCTGATTTTTATCTGCATGCATTTTATTATCTTACAAACTGTTACTTCAGTAAGGTGCACAGAATTAGTTAAGCAGTCTTGATTCTGGTTTCCTAGTACTCATAAGTTTCCTTTTATTTCTTTCTCCCTCCTTCCCCTTTTACCACCCTTGCTCAGGTTAGTATAAAGAAATCTGGGTTTCCTTTGTGGCTTTTCTCCTAAATAGCTATGCAAATGTGACCAAGTTACGTTAAATTTCTGGGCTTTGGTTTCCTCATCCACTGAATATAAGGTCTATCCAAACCATAATTTTTTTTTTTTAATTTTCAGAATGCCCATAATGGGCAAATGAACAGAGAGGCAGTAGAGCAGAATATTTAAGAGCATGTGTTTTTGGAATCAAATGCAGGAAGTTCAAGTCCTCCCTCTGCCAAGAACAAGTTGTGTGACCGTGGTAAAATTATTTAACCTGCCTAAGCCCCGTTTCCATCGACTGTAGAATGTGGATAAAGACACCACCTTACTCATAGTTATGTGTGTTGAGTAGTGCACATACTCTAGTGCCTGACATAAAGTAAGTATGCTTAAATATTAGTTTTTACCACTTTTTACTAGCAGAGTTACCCCTCTGCATAGATGACTCAAAAAAAAAAAAAAAAAGGTTTCCACTATAGGCAGGTTCAGTCTCTGGAGTATAGGTACAGTTTAGCCAGAGGATGGCACCTTTGTGCCAAGGAATGGGCATCCCTCCCTCAGGGCACACAGTCCTGTGGGGGACCCTGATCATGAGGGGCAGTGATGAAGCAGACAGGCTCGGGGGAGCTGAGGCCACTGGAAAAAGAGGACTGTTTGGAGGGGGGGCCCTGGAAAGTGCATTTCTGTGGAGACTGGACTGAAAAAAAGGCTCTTTGCTATTTGGAACACTTTGTCTTAAAACTCAGAAAGAGAAAGCAATTATTTTATATCACTCTCTCATCTAATTGAATCCCCTTAGAAGGTGTTATAAGGTGTTATCTTTTAATCTGAATGGAAGGTGAGAGAAAAGAAAATGATGGTAAGAACAATTCTATTGTTGATGGACCTAATGAACTAGAAATATTGCTGGTATAAATACACAATGCAAACTGTAACTATTTTGAACTCAGAAAAGAAAGGCTTTCTGAATTACACTGTTTTCTTAATAGAAATACTAAAATTAAAATGACATACAAGAGATGTGTTGCTTATATTAATTCCCGTGAGAAACACAAGCATTGCCAAAGACACCCCAACTCTTTTTTCTGTAAATAAAACAATTTTCCCTGTTTTTTGAAGATGCAGTGGAAGGCAGAATTTCTAAAATGGTCTCCTAAAGATGTACCATCTTAATTCCAGTAATCTAAGAATATGATGAGATAGCTCCCCATGATCATGCTATACTAATGGAACAGTGGCCTTAAACATGGAGATAGTGAGGGGTGCCTGGGTGGCTCAGTCAGTTAAACGACTGCCTTCATCTGAGGTTGACCCCGGGGTCTTGGGCTCAGGCCTGAAGTTGGGCTCCCTGCTCAGCAGGGAATCTGCTTCTCTCTCTCTCCCTCTGCATCTCCCCCTGCTCATGTTCTGCCTCTCTCTCTGCCCCTCTCTCTCTCTCAAACGAATAAATAAAATCTTTAAAACAATAAAAACAACATGGAGATATTTATGGGGGCCTGACATAATCACATGGACGCTTAAATGCAGAGAGCTTTTTCCCTCTGATCACAAGAGGAAGGAAGGGATTCAAAGCATGTGAAGGGTTTCAACATAGAGGAGGCCACGTGAAAAGAAATGTGGGCAGTCTTTAGGAGCTCAGGGTGGGCCCTGTCTAAGGACCATCAAGGACACGTGGACCTCAGTGGTAGACTACTAGGAACCGCACTTGGCCGGCATTTGAACAAGACTGAAGTAGATTCTTACCTAGACCCTCCAGATAAGAGACCAGTCCCACCCAGACCCAGGTTTCCACCTTGAGAGACCTTGAGTAGAGAATCCCACCATCGTGTGTTAGAACTCTCACTCTACAGAAACTAAGATCATAAGCCTGTGCTGTTTAAGCTGCTACATTTATGACAGTTTTGTGATGCTGCATTCTCATCTAGAAGCTGGATGAGAGAAAAGTCCACTTCCAAGATCATTCAGCTTGTTGCCAGAATTCATTTCCTAGAGATTGTACGACTGAAGATCCAAGCTTTGAGCTGGCTGTCAGCTGGAGACCGCCCTCAGTTCCTTTTGGGCAGGCTTTTATTCCTCAATATGGCTGCTGCTTTTATCACGCCAGCAAGGAGAGCCTTTTATTCCAGCCTGCTAAAGTAGAGTCTTATATAACATAATATAATCACAGGAATGACATCTCATCACCTTTGTCATATTCTGTGAGTTAGAAGAAAGTCACAGGTCCCGCCTACACTCTAGGGTAAGGGGTTAGACAGGGGGTGAACGTGGGGACCACAGGAGGGATAATCTGCCATTAGACTCTATGGCACCAATTATTTGTATCCCTCCCACAGGCAAAATACGTTCACTGACCCCAAGATCCAAGAGTCTCTTCCCATTATGCATCAACGTAGAGCCTCAGATCTCATCTTCTAAATCGCAGCAGGTGTAAATAAGACCGCTGGTTGTAGGAATTTTCAAATCATCAAATCTTGCTTCTTTTTTGTTTAACACTTCTTCCCTTAATTTATTTATTTGTAATTTATTTCCTCTTACATTTTGCTATAAGAAGGAAAAGAGACCTCATCCCTTTGCTTGTAAACTTCCTTAGCTGTCTATCTAATTTTAGTTATTTATGAGTTCTGCCTTCCCTACAACAGCAGGAGATAATTTCACTACGTTTTCTACTACATGACAAGGATCTCCATTCCTCTGATTTCCGATAACATGTTCCTCACTTCCTTCTGAGCCCACACTGTTGGCATTCTTGAATTCCAGGCTCCTGTAAACAATCTGTTTAAGGTGAATTAGCATTCTCTGTCATGCTCTTCAGAATTCTCCCAGCCTCCGCTCACTGCCCAGTTCCAAAGCCCTCTTAGAGTTGAGGTTATTTTTCTATAGCAGCACTCTACTTCCAGAAGTCCAAATCTGTATTTGTTTTCTATTGCTGTGTAACAAATTACAACACATTTAACAGCTTAAAATACCCACACATTTATTATTGCACAGTGTCCATGGATCAATGGTCTGGGCAGGACCTACATAGGTCCTGCTCAGGGTCTCATAGGCTGCAATCAAGGGGTCAGGTGGGCTTCCTTTTTACCTAGAGACTCTACTGGAAAAGAATCCACTTACAAACTCATCCAGTTTGTTGGCAGAATCTATTTCCTTGCTGCCATATGATAGAGGGGCAGGCTTTCAGCAGACTGTCAGCGGTAGACCACCGTCAGGTTGTAGAAGCCACCACATGAGATTCCTCAACATGGCTGCATACTTTATCAACCTAAGAAGAATCTCTCACTCCAGTTGGCTAAGACAGAATCTTCCATAACATAAATCACAGGAATCATAACCCATCACCACTTTCTGATTCTCTTGATTACAACCAAATCACTGGTCCTGTCAATGCTCAAGGGTAGGGTTCCCTCCAGGGGCTGTTTGTCACAGCACACTTCTCCTTCACTCTCCTACTGTCATTGTTGGTACTCTATTACTAGAAAAAAAGTACTTTGCATAGAAATTATTAGTCCAGGGACACCTGGCTGGCTCAGTCGGTTAAGCGGCTGCCTTCAGCTCAGGTCATGATCCCAGAGTCCTGGGATTGAGTCCCTGGTCGGGCTCCTTGTTCAGCAGGGAGCCTGCTTCTCCCTCTCCCTCTCCCTGCCACTCTGTCTGCTTGTGTTTTCTCTCTCTCTCTGACAAATAAATAAATAAAATCTCAAAATAAAAAAAAAAAAGAAATTATTAGTCCATTCAAGCTACTGTCACAGTTTACCATAGACCGAGTGACTCATAAACAAAAGAAATTTATTTCTCACAATTCTGGAGGCTGTAAGTTCAAGATCAGGGTGCTAGCATGGTTGGGTTGTGGTTGAGAACCTGCTTCCTGGTTCATAGCTGTCTTCTTGCTGTGTCCTAATGTGGCAGGAGGGAGGAATTTTCTGGGGTCCCTTTTAGAAGGTTCACTAATCTCATTCATAAGGTCTCTATCATCTAATCACCTCCCAAAGGCCCCACCTCCTAATTCCATCAAAATAGGGTTAGGATTTCAACATACAAACTTGGAGAAATACAAATATTCAGTCTCTGGCAGAAGGCATAGGGAGAGGAATTGAAATTTGAATATCCCTTTTCTTCCTTAAAATCTCTAGAGATGAAGTTAAAATATAAGAAAAATACATTTATTTTCCAAGTATCATAGCTCTCTGTGTTGTCCCTGTGCCCCATACCCACAGGTAACTGAGTCAACTACATTCAATTTTAAGAAGTTTACTAAAAGACATCACAATCAGTTCATGCTGTGAGTTAGTCACAACCTTCAAGTTACCATGAGGACATTGTACATATCCTTCATAAAGAAGAGAAAGCACCTTTATTGGCTAAGGATTTCAATTTTGAGTATTTAGCAAAAAAAAATTATCTGGATGGAAATAAATATACTGTTAAAGCACAGCTAGTGATTATAAAGAATCATATATGTTTTGGGTCCAATTATGTTCCTAAAAGGTACCGCCCAGGGGCGCCTGGGTGGCTCAGTGGGTTAAAGCCTCTGCCTTCGGCTCCGGTCGAGATCTCAGAGTCCTGGGATCAAGTCCCGCATCAGGCCCCCTGCTCAGTGGGGAGCCTGCTTCCTCCTCTCTCTCGGCCTGCCTCTCTGCCTACTTGTGATCTCTCTCTCTGTCAAATAAATAAATAAAATCTTGAAAAGAAAGGTACCGCCCAAAATATAACACCCATTAGAAACCAAGAAATTGGATTTCAGTTTTTCAGTCACTAATGATACTTTAGAAGTTCGCTTAACTTTTAACATTTGTTTGAAATGCTCAAGGTCAGGCCTGTTTTATAACTGTTCCTTGCTTTTGGAAGATAAAGCAAAAGCATCAAGATGATAGCAGAAGAGCCTTGCAAGACAGACTTCCTCCCTGCTGAGTTTACGTGGTTAACTTCCTGCCTAGAACCTGATAAAGGGCAGGCCTGGGTGGTCGATACATGTTAACACACCCTTTCCCCCAATTCCTACTCCCCTTCTTCACTCATCTAACATTTATTGGGTACATTTTATTCCTGGTGACACCTAGTAAAACATTTTGCAAAGAGAGTATCTGAAGCAGGTACCCTCAGCTGTCCCTGCAGGTGTCATTGTATGGTTGTTTCTGTGTCATTCTCAGTTTTCTTAGCAGAAAACATTCATGTCGCTGTCAGGTTCTCTTTTAGTGTTTTATTGTTTTGAGATCTGGTTACCAAGTGGCTTCTGGCAGAAAGAAACACCTGCCATCCTAGTTCTCAAGTGGAACACTGAAATGAAGGTTAGACGTTCTCAAATATCATTGTTGATCACTTGATCATATTCAAATATCTGGTCTAAGTTGAGAAGACTTTGTTTGTCAAGCAATTTTTCAAATACAAAATTGTCAATACAAAAGAGCATATGGAATATTTCTGTCATTGTTTTATGCCTCATAATTTCTTCTCCCTAACAAGACTGTAAATGCCAAATGTCTCTGTAGGCACAGGCCACGTCTTATTCTTATTAGAGCAATGATAGGCACTTAGTAGGCCCTCAATAAACGCATTCGTTGATAGAATGAATCTCCAACTTTCATTAACTTGTTTCTACCTTAATTGTAGGGCTAAATCCATACTCATATTGGAAATTCTTTGAAATATGTTACATTTTTTTTTTTTGACAGAGTGATCACTTTAGTGGTTGGCTGACTTCAAAGTAGAATAATGAAGTACAGTACAAATCTCCTAATCCAGCCGAGCAATTGTAGCGTTTCATATAGTATTAACACTCTATCACTAGAAAATCCTCAGGCAATCATGACTAATAAGGAAGGCATTTCCTGGCAGCTAATGATCAGGACGGAGGAGCTTGCTCTTGACGCCGAGCCAGCAGCCCTCAGCCCAGCTGGCTACTACCTAAACCGGACATGCCAGGCCTCCCTCTGAGGTTACTGTGCATCTATTTATAAACTGTTAGTATAGTAACAAGAAATGGAAAATGAAGTCATGTTTAGGTGCTGTTCAGTTGAAAGTATCCTTGGGTATATTATGGCACTTAGCTGTTATATAGGACCCATTTGTCTCCCTCTGTATGGGTAATAGCACATATATTCAACAATTAGGACTTTGAACATCAAATGAAGTCCGCTTTGGGAAGTCTGCAGGAGGTTTAAAGGAGATGACAACAACAACAATATAGCTAGCACTCACTGAGTATCTACAAGGGGCCAAAGTCTGTGCTTAGCATTCAATGATTGAATCCTTAGAGTGGCTCTACAAAGTAGCTACTATTATTGCAAAGGAAGAAACTGAGGCACAGAGAGGAGAAAGGAACTTGTCCCAAATCTGTAAGTAGTAAATAGTGAAACTTGGATTTAAGTCAGTTAGATCCAATCCAGACCCCTTGATGCTAACTGCTATTTTGTGTTATTACAACTCCAACAATAGCCAAGCAAAATAAAAACACTGAAGCCATTATTAACAAATTGTGAAAAACCAAAAATCTTGAATGTATATATTATATCATTTATATATAAGATGGCCTCAAATTTTTCAATAGAAAAATATTTGGAAGTTATGAAAATGTTCTTGAGTTAACTTCGATAACACCCAACAAATGAAACAAAATAAACACTTTTTTATTTAAAAAGCAAATTATCATTTTGCTATATTAATTTTTCCAGAAATGTACAATTTAAGTTTGTAAGTATAATTTATAAGTATTTATAAGAATAAAGAGGAATGAAACTTAGTGGACATATAGGAAGTTTTCTTTTCCAGAAACGTATCCCTTACTGTCTGAAAGCCTTTTTTAACCTTCTTACTGCAACACTGTCCACTAATTGCAATTCACTTGAGTTACCAAATTTCCATTATTGAAATGCAAGTGTCCCTAGAGAGTCAAGATAGTCTCCTCATTAGTTATCCACACCAAGGTAAAAATTATTTCAATGAGCTTTCTCTTAATATCTAGTTTAATGTCTAGCCCTGGGGTAATTTGAGTTATAAATGGAATGGGGAGTCCGGAGCTGAGTTGTTTTAGAACCTGAGAATTTAAATTGTAGAGGCTTTGAATTTGAGTTGTAGAGATCCCCATCACAGCAGAGCCCCAAGCAGGAATTAGAAGATAGATGTAAACCAAAAAACAGAGATTGGAGGGAAGATTTTGTCAGATTTTCAGCATTGTGACCTCAAATACATTTAAAAGCAAGAGCTTGTATCTACTCTAGACTCTAAGCACTGGGAAATAGGTGACAGCAGTGTTACTGGACTGAAAAGGTCTCCTACGTCTTGGCCTGGTACTGCTGGAAGAGAGCCAAAGCCCAGGTCCGCATTCTCTCCAGGCCCCTCCACAGTGCCCTCTGCCACCTGCCACCTGCTACAGCCTGTCAGGTGTTCTCAGCTGAGCTGCTTTCAAGGTCCATAATAGTTGGCACTTGAGTTCAGTATCTGAGGAACCGTGTTGACATTCTCTGTGTCTGGGGTGAATTGTATTGCATTAAAAAAATTCAAAACAGTCCTGCCTTGACTCAGAGCAGTCTGCAAGTGTGGCCCAGGGATTTTTTTTTCTTTTTTTAACCTAAATGGGGCATAGGGTATAATGCGAATACATCTGGGTCTCTCTGTTTACTGGTGCAGCGTAGCACAAAGAAGGACCAGTCTCCTGACATTATTACTGTTTTAGCTACAGGGCTACTATTTGTTGGTTCCTAACCTTTACTCTGCTACCACATACCTAATAGATGAGGGCCACATCACTGGCCTATGGGCATTACTGGATTTAAAAATAAATAAACCAAGGAAACACTTTTATAGCAGAGGTCAACTGTAATGGCTACAACAGTTATTGGTGTGTTGGTATTGATAAGTCTATGCTGTGGCAGAGCAGAGAGTAGGTTGTGGGCAGCTCCTTGGCAACACTACTGTTGTTTTAAACACCATTGTTTAAAAAAAACATATTCATATATTCACTGCATGTGAGTGGGTTACAGGATCAACTTCACACTCACTGTTAAATTTTTTACATGACTATAAAACATATTTTATATTATGCTAGTCTTATAAAATACTATATTAAGTAGTAACAAATTATTTTCTATACTCCTTACAAGGGATTGGACTCATCAGCATATTATGCCCCATCATTTGAAATCACTGCACCAACAAGTTAAAAGACCAGCACCAAATCCAATGTAAATTAATTCTCTATCTCAGAAAGTGCAAAGTAATCCGGAATCAATCAATTTTGGGTTGGTCTTTGCTATGGGCTGAATTGCATCTCTCCGAAAGTACATGTTAAAATCCCAACACCACTCCCCCAATGGTATGTCAGAATGTGGCTTCATTTGGAAATAGGGCTTCTTTTTTTTTTTTTAAAGATTTTTTAAATTTATGCATTTGAGAGAGATACAGAGACAGAGAGAGCACAGCAGAGGGAGAGGGAGAAGCAGACTCCCCGCCGAGCTGGGAGCCCGATATGGGGCCTGATCCCAGGACCCCAGGATCAGGACCTGAGCCGAAGGCAGATGCCCAACCATTTGAGCCACCCAGGTGCCCCAAGGAAATAGGGCCTTTAAAGAGGTAATTAGGGTGTATTAGGTCAAATGGGGTGGGGGGACTAATGACTGAATGAGGTGTTCTTATAAGGAAGGATAGAATACAGACATAAACAGAAGAAAAGCTATGCAAGACACAGGGAGGGGATGATCATCTCCAAGTCAAGAAGAGAGGCCTTGGAGGAAAGCAACCACGCCGACACCTTCACCTGAGGAGTCCCAGCTTCTGGACCTGTGAGAAAATAAATTCTGTTGTTGAAGCCCCTCGGTCTGTGGTACATGTCATGGCAGCCCTAGCCAACTCATATAGTCACTGAGTCTAAATGACTTAATTTCCCTATTTTCAGATTCCTGCCCTAGATAAGTCACAGTTTACTAATAAAATGCCCAGATTGGGAATCAAATAATGTGTTTTTACTCATCATTTTCTTACTGACTACCTTTGGTAAAGTAAAACTTCTCCTGGCCTAAATCACCTCTTCTGCAAAACTAGAGGCTTGACTGGATTTTGTCCCCCTTTCCAGCTTCAACCAGAAAACTCTACTTTTATTAATATTTTAAGTCATGGTCTTATGTAAGATTTCACTTGAAAAAGATGACTTAAATTACTTAAGATATTTTTGAAAGCCACTGAACTAAATGATCCTTAAAACCATAGCCAAATTCTACAGTTCCATGTGCCAACCATCTACTCTAATTTCATTGTCATATGATAATTGTCAGTAATATATTCTGAAACATACAGCATATATTTTGTGTTTCTATGATAGAGCTAGTATAAAGTTATTACTTTAGTTACTTGAGCCCTTTATATCTACTCAGGACTTTATTTCTGAGTTGGTCAATAGGTATTTTATAATTAGCAAATAAGTGGAAAGCAGATTCTGTAATAGTCCTTCTCACACTCATGACTCTTTGAAGATAAACCTGTAGTATGGCCTATCTCTTATCACAAGCTTTTCACGTTGAAAAAATAAAGTGGGCAAGGCAGGCCTTATAGGAACACTTTACATTTAAGAAGATTATTTGCTCTGTTGCATTCTGGATTTAGTGGCCTTCAACCAAATGCAAAGTCTGCCCTGCTCTGCAATAGTCTCAACAATATCCTAAAGCTGTGAATAGTCATGAAATCTAATAAATGTTGCCAGTGGCCTTTTGAATCTCACTCAGTAAAGTTTAGAGATGTCGAGGGATGCTTTATCTTTTTTCAACACATTTATCAAGTAGTTCAGCTAAGGTATGAGGATGGGTTTTGAGGAACCACTGTGATACACAAAGCTGGTGATGGGGAGGGGGTGAGGAGGTTAGGTAACAAAATAAGTGAAGGAACAAAAAACGCTTTATCCTGGTATAGGGTTGGAGACATGGTAGGGGAAGTGAAGAGGAATGAAAATACTATTGTGTAGAAATAAACCACAAGATTATTCAGCATCTCAGTCTGAATCATTTTGACTTCTCTATCTGTGCAAAGAACAATTCTCCAAAGAACAAGTAGTATGTAGATTCAAGTGAAGACATAATGTAAAGAACCCTCCTTGAACAAATCTTCCTCAAATCAAATTACTCCAAAAAAGCTGATTTTTAGGAGTTTTAAAGTTGCTGTTTGGGCTGTGATTCTAGCCATCAAAGATTGCCAAGAAGCAGGTACAGAGTATCCTATTAAGCACATGAGAGATGTTTTTAATAACTGATGTACACATATATTTTCTTTTAATTTATTTTCTAATCTTTCCAAATACCAAACATCTGGCAATCCTAGAATAAATCAAAATTCCCTTTTTGTGGGACACACTATTTGCCGATTGAGTTACAGTTAGAAAAATATCCCCTGTTGAGCATGGGAAGGTGGGAGACAGGATACTTCCTGTGTAGCACTGTTGACATCGCCCACTGCAGCCCAGATCAACACAATTACTATTTAGCATTTATACCCACCATCCCTCTCGTGGTATACAAGCATGCAAGTGTAAAGAAAGGAACAGAGGTTCTTCCTTCCTCTCCGCCAGGCATTTACATCCAGATCCCTATCAATTACAAACACGTCCATTTCCCTTCTTAGTTCTGTTGCTCTTCTTTTATGCTTTTTTTGTGTGTATATTTCTCACCCATAATGACAGTCTTCTATTATCTGGTCTAGAAACCCAACCAAAGAACAGCTGCCTCTGCAGAATTCTACATTTTGGGGTAGACTCCATGCTTTGCTCCAAAAGTGACACCAGTTGACCTGGGGAGTGTTCACAACTAACTTCAGTGACTCTAGAGAGAAGGCAAAGGACCTCTGCTTCCCCCATCCCCAACCCCCGCAGCCTGCCTGGCTATGTCCTGCCCACAGTTTTAGGTTGTAATCAGATAGCAAATCTCTGGAAAGAGGGATCCACTGCTCTGTGGCCCTTAGCACAATAAGGACCAAAAAGAGTAACTGACAACAAACATCACAGTATTGACAACTAGGAAAATGCTCTCACTTTCTCTTAATGCAAAAGTCACATTATGAGATATTTTTATGTTTTTAACCAAATAATTTTAATCCACAGGCCAGCACTCTGATGGTTGCACATATTACATCTTCCTTCATATAAGTCATGCTGATATCTTTACATATTTAAACATTTGTTCAAGTCCCTACTCTGTCATAATTTAGTAGTACTTGGGCCAGACTCTGAAGAACTGTGATCACAGTACACTGAAATCAGTAGAAGTATTAATGGGTTGCAATTCATTATTTTCTAGTTGCCAGGTTTCATATTTCTTCATAGTCAGACTAAATATCTGTGCTCTTTTAATTCAGTATTTAGTCTAATGCTCTTAATCCTGACCCTTTAGCAGGCACATTTGGAGGAAAAAAGAAAAAAGTCAATCATACTATGTCTCAGTCAGACTGTTTGAAGAAGAAGAGATCACTTCCATTTAGGATACATCCACCATCTGCTGCTTGATAACATTTTTTAATTACTTAATCCCCTTTCAAAACAGTGAGCTTAACTTCTCAATTTGCAAAATTAGAGCCTTTGCATTCCAATTAGGAATTGAACCAGTTATTCATTTACTTATTTACTGGCATCTTTTAGTCTCAAACTAATTTAGACTACACTATTTTTTATTGATTACTAGTATTACATATAAATTAAAATGCTGACAGAAGAGTGTATTATAGGAAATGCATTATTTGCCTCTCAGAGTTACAAATATATATATAGCCCTATTCTATCTCTTTGTATCTATCATCTCATAGCCTACTTAATTATCAAAAGTATCTAAGATGCACTTACTGTATCTTGAGGTTTTTTTCATATGTTAAAAAGGTATCAGGGTGCCTGGATGGCATAGTCAGTTAAGCATCCGACTCTTGGTTTCAGCTCAGGTTGTGATCTCAGGGTCATGAGAGCAAGCCCCTTGTTGGGCTCCATGTTCAGTGCAGACTCTGCTTAAGACTCTCTCCCTCTGCCCCTCCCCCCCCCACTTAACGCCCTCTCTCTAAAATAAATACATTAATCTCTAAAAAAAAAAGTGTCAACTCAGAATTTTGTTCTTTAAAACTTGGTACATATTATCTTACCAAGTAAAATTTTGAAATATTTTTCACCACTTAATTGTAAAGATCATAGCATATAATTTAATACGGTATTTGCAATCAAAAGATTCAATATAGTAAACGTATCCTAAATGTTGTTCCTACAATTTGTGTTGCTTCTTGAAAATTTGGAGTAAATAATATTTTATATAATGTATATCTATGAAGCAGATTTTTTTTTTAAGATTTTATTTTTATTTATTTCACAGAGGGAGAGAGATCACAGAAGGCAGAGGCAGGCAGAGGGGGGGGAAGCAGGTTCCCCGCTGAGCAGGGAGCCCGATGCGGGCCTCGATCCCAGGACCCTGAGATCACTACCTGAGCCGAAAGCAGAGGCTTTAACCCACTGAGCCACCCAGGCGCCCTGAAGCAGATTTTTTAATAACTGACCTCAATTTGTTAGTACATACTTTGTAGTTTAAGATAAACAATGTTCTTGGGAATTATAAAATACATATCATTAAATATATTCCCTTATCCATCCTTATCTACATAGTCCACTGCCAATCTTCTAAATCAATGTGATTTTATTAGAATTATACACCATATAATATAATGTAGTAAACTTTTAACTGTAGAAATTTGTTTCAAAGTTAACCTTCCAATAATATCGTGTAGTTCTTATCCTCCAATTTTTCTATGCACTCATCCATTTATTTATTTATTCATCCAACTACTATTAGTTCAGTTTCCACTATACATAACTCTGCTAATTTCTAGAAGTATACTCAGAAAAGTAGACAAAGATCTTGGCCAATGTTTTTGTAATTTGGCAGGTAAGATATGTCCATAATTAACCTTAATAAAAATTAGAAAGTAACTGCTGTCAGTAAGGTTCTGTATGAATTCAGATGAGCTCCAAAGGTTGAGGCTCAGAAGGAAATGAAGAAAGGCTTGGCAGGGGAGGTAGTATCTGAAGTGAGGCTTCCGATCTGTTCAGGCAGAAGTAGCGATAAGAAAACGGTTCAGGAAAGACATTAGCAACATCAAAAAGAGAGGAAACTTGTGTCATATGGAGGAAATAAAAAGTAATTCATTTGGCTGTGGTTCAAGAAGAAGAGGTATAGAAAGTACACCTGGAAAGTTTGGAATGGATGGTTCAGGGTCTTTTGTGCCTCTGTAAGGTATCTAGACTTTTATGACTGGATGGCCGGCAGAATAAGACACAAACTCCTACCTTTGGCTTTCAGGGTCCTATAAGACTTTGCCTTGACCAACTTTTCCAACAGTGCCTATAGTTGCTCAATTAATGTCTACTGGTTTACATGGAAAGTGAATCCCTAACAGTGCATTCCCATGTTCTCTCCAGATGCAGTGCATTACTTAACTTTCCCTACATATACCCTGAGAACTCTAGTTCTGTGTCTTTGCTCACATAGTTTACTCCATTTTTTGCTTCCTGTCCATTCTGCTTACTAACCTGTTCTTTTCTTCATTGTCCATGGTTCATTCTAGATCCCCCAACTAGAAATAAACCTTATCTTCTTTGTATTCTCTATCATTTTTCCTAGAGCATTTGTGAAATCCTGCAATATGAATGTATTTTTAACTTCTTTTTTTATTATAAATCCTTAAAATGCAAAAAGGAAGAGATTTACAACACTGTCACTGAATTTCAGCGAAATTGCCCTGACAGTTATTGAATGAACATCTAAGAATAAAAAAAGATTGGTCTATAGCTAATATGAAACAAATAGCACAGAGACTATTAGCATCAGGGAAGAGGACAAATGTCTCAACCACTCAAATATCAGGCCGACTCAATAAGTGTATAGGGCAAGTTCTATGCCCTCTTTTAAACATTCTAGGAAAATTAAAACCTGCACTATAGAAACATAAGAACTTTACAAAAGAATCCCAAAACTATTAGCTAGCTCCTCCTTCTAAGAGGAGCAAAAGTAGTCAAAGAAGTAAAACACATCCTACAATTCTGGAACTGAAATTCATCTGAAGCTGGTTAGTGAGTGGTTACTTGCAAGTCTGCTCTCTGAACTCTATCTTTCTTGAGATATTTTTTCATTGCCAGTGCCAGGAAACTGGGAAAACGTTTAACTTACTACAACTGATTGATCCAAAAGTGTGGCAAGGGTCCTACTATCCAAAAATATCAGGTGAAGCAGCAGACTGCCAGATACGCACAGCTGGATGTGTTTCGCCTCTTCTGGGTCTTCCAAGTTCACCACATGTCAGTACAGCAATTTAGGGTGGATTGGAGATAATCCAGTAGAAAGAAAGGGAAAGTTGTGCTGGTTGCAGTCTGCAGAAGTTCTCCTTGTGTTCTTAATTCATCTTTTTCTCAGATGTTTGTGGTTTGTTTGTCTTTTCAGCTGTGGCAGTGGTTAATACTGTTGATGGGAAAATAATTTGTCCAACCTGGGCAGATCTTTTAAAGTTGTAAGTTTACTGAATGTTAATCTGCAGGTGCCCAAATATTAGCTATTTGAAAATCTGTGTCACCATTGCATAAACTCTTAAGACTCACATCTATCAATGAGTTTTGCCAGGTTTTTTGTTTTTTGTTTTTTTTTAATTCTTTACTACCCACTCAGAGCAGCTAAATTTAGATTTGTTCCACTGTCTGCTCTACTCATTTAAATAACTGCAATTGCAAGTTACTTACAAAATAAAGACCCATGATAGGGTGTTTATTTCGATCAAGCTGTTTGAAGTATGTGTAAGAAATATGGGGTGGGGAGCCTGGGTGGCGCAGTTGGTTAAGCGGCTGCTTTCAGCTCAGGTCGAGATCCCAGGGTCCTGGGATCGAGCCCTGCATCGGGCTCCCTGCTCAGCAGAGAGCCTGCTTCTCCCTCTCCCTCTGCCTGCCACTCTGCTTACTTGTGCTCTCTCTCTAGCTCTCTGTCAAATAAGTAAATAAAATCTTAAAAGAAGAAGAGGAAGAAGAAGAAGAAGAAGAAGAAGAAGGAGGAGGAGGAGGAGGAGAAGAAGAAGAAGAAGAAGAAGAAGAAGAAGAAGAAGAAGAAGAAGAAGAAGAAGAAGAAGAAGAAGAAATATGGATATTCTAAGAGTCCTTAACAAGAAAGGGCGAGGCCAAATTTGGGGGATAAGGGAGAACCATCCTGTTCCCTCTTCCCCAGGCCTAATGGTTCTAGCTGCTTACTGTTCCTGGACAGTCATATTAATCTATTTCACCAGGTATTCAATCTCTTTCTCTAATTGAAACTATCATTTTTTCTCCATTAGTATTTAGCACTTACCCTCCTGCCTCAAGAAAATCTAACATTGCCTCCTTCTAGTTTATCAGAGTTGTAAGCATCAAACGAATAGTAATGTTAGTGTTTAGTTGTGGAGCTAAAGTTTAAAGTAGCTTATTTGTTCTTCTGACATAAGGGATATGTATAGAAGCCGGGCCTAGAGCTTGAGAAGAGCACTGGACTAGGAGTCTACTTATGTTGCTGTCTTGCCATGAGCCAACTGTACAAACCTGGGAAAGACATTTTGTCTGTATAGGGTTAAAGAACTCTGAAATCTAACCATTTTCTTTCATTGTCCCTGACAACAGGAACAGAGATGTACAGTCTTCTTCTGTTTTTGAAACTTTTCATGTATAAAAAGTGAAGACATAGCCAAAGAGTTATAAAAATTACAATATATATAGTTTAATATTTACACTAACACATCTAACACACCTATAAAAATGTACTGACTCTTTGTATGACTTCATTTAAAAATTACACCAAAAGTCTAAAAATATAGGTTCTTTGGGAATGTGAGACTCAGGCAAATGGCTATTGTCCCTGGACCCCAGTTTTGCTTGCACCTCCCACGGACCCATTTGTCTTCATCTGGGTTACTGATATGTGATTGTACTGTCTGAATCTAGTCTTGTCTCCATGTCAGACCCATCCTTGATTCTGACACAATCACCCTAATATAAATGTATTTGACACCCTACATTTTATGCCCCACAACTCAATCAAGATAAACACCTTGTGTAGTTTTTTTTTTAAACATCTTTTCTCTCATACATGTCTTTGAACAAGTTGCTTCCTCTTCCTAGAATTTTCTCCATCAGATATATTTCTGTTAGAGATTCAAGCCATCAGGGCCAGAGGACATCTTCCTTGACACACTATTCTTACCACGGACACATATCTATCTTCCAAAAGTGGTCTAAAAACACCATGCATACAAATATCATTATGCTTATCAGTCTGAATGGTGATAACTAGCCACTTGTTTGCCATCACAGTACACTATAAACTCCTTAAGGAGAGAGATGCTATCTTCAATTTCTCTGACCCTACATATTGTTTACCATGAATTGGGATGATGAGTAAATGTCTGTTAGTGATTTACTATCATCTTGAGACATCACAAGAATGCACTTGACTCCTACCACTTGACTCCACCTTTGAGATAAAAGGAAGGATTTAGAAGGTATGTAGTGTAGGACATAATTAAGGGATCAACTTATGAAATAAACATTTTATTCCAATTTTCTCAGCCTTACCTTTGGGCCAGCTACTTTTTTATTTTAACTTCTTGTAGTTCACAGTTTAAATGTTACATAGTAAAATTAAAGCTCATTTGCCTTTTATTATGTATATTCTGAAAAAGAATGGAAGGCACCTGAAGCCTGACTTTACATATCACACACCTCATATAATATTAGGTGTTTTTGATTAGT
The DNA here is from genome assembly GCA_002007465.1 of Ailurus styani. Classification (NCBI taxonomy): domain Eukaryota; kingdom Metazoa; phylum Chordata; class Mammalia; order Carnivora; family Ailuridae; genus Ailurus; species Ailurus styani. The sequence continues at coordinate 6,895,048 of LNAC01000043.1, read as the reverse complement.
ATGGGAGTCTTATGTTTCAGAATAAAATCTAAAGCTAACTAATGATCTAGTCAAGTATGTGTTGGAAAAAGTACTTGGGATTTCAACAAACTGTTCATATTTCACTGTATTTAAATTATAACCCATATTCTTTCCACTACTAGTATTCACTAAAATGATTTGGTAGCTAAGGAGAAAAAACAAATTAGATAAACAGTTACAGGATGAAACAGATGATTATTCATAAGTGGAATTACATGGCAAAAAGAACCTTGCTGAGCCATCTTATTTTTCAAACCTGACTCATGGACAGAGTTCTGGGGGACTTCTTCAACTGTAAAAGCCCATACACACCAGAAGCTTACTCTTTCTGGAAATCAGAAGTTCACTCCAGAGGCAAGTAAATGAATGATGCCAATGTGAACTGTTAGTTCTTCTCCTAGAGGAATTCACATTTCAATAGGGCGCAAAGTCTTAAGCTAAACTTAGGAATCCAGGACTGAAAGGTAGCATTTTAAGCATTAGAGAATCAAGAAGGAAAAGTGTGTGTTTGCGTGTGTGTGTATGCACGTGCACACGCCACTCTCAGTCTGTAATGATTTAAGCAAATTTAAAATTTTGCCTATGTGTAATTATGGTTATGTGAGGATTCTCTCTTAACAAGTTAGAGTTGAATCTCTCTGAGAACCTGGACTAAGTCTCCTAATTCCCTCAAATCCTCCAATATTGCTTGGCCCATAAACATTCAGTAAAATAACTGGATGAGCTAATTTATTAACTATTCCTGCCTACTGCAACAGCATTGGTCAAGAAAAAGGTTATATGCTAATGCTGCAAAAGTTGTTTCCCCAAATTATGAGCCCCATTTTTTCTCTTATGAGGAAAGCCTCAAAATGTAGAGATTGAATTACATGAAATTTCAAGGTTTCTTTTCAGTTTTTCAGCACTATGGATTGGAGTAACCCACCGCTGTGATTTGACCATGACCCTCAGCATTGGCTCATCTCAGGATCCTCACAAGCCCTGCATGCTGATTTGAAGTGCACAGGATCAAGTACATTTAAAGTGCCCTCAATCAAACACAAATAGGATTGACTACCTTAAAAATCTAGATTTTGATGTCAACAATCAAGAAATTATTTCTGGCTCCATTTTCAAGGAAAACCAAGAAGTTAAAAAGAAAGAGAGGGTGTTAGAATATAAATATTTTAAAATATATTTATAAGCTATAACATTGCATTTTGGCAGAACTTTTCTTTTACGATAGCAGGAGATGTTTTTTAGTATTCCAAGTGGACTCTGTAACAATATATTCTCAGTATTAATATGTCATTTGGGAATGTCTGAGTTGATGTTTCTCACATTGGTTCTCATGTCATTTACCCATGCTTCCATGCCTGCAAAAGAATCTAACATGCACAGGGAAACAGGCAACAGCAACAGAAGTTTCAGATACCATGACCAAAATGAAAAAGCCACCCTTGGGTAAAAACAAGAGCAGCCTAACACTTCTCTAGAATAGCTCTGACCACGACCAGAAGAGGGAGAGTGTTAGAAGCAACAGTAGCCAATGGCATGAAAAGAACTTGAGAGATGGAGGTAAATGCCAGGAAAAATACAAGTGCAGGATACTACTTTGTACTTTATGGAGTCATAAAAGCTTTATTCTGGAAAGTTCAAAGCCCTTGACAGACATTTCATTAGCCCTCCCTCTCTCCTTTGAGGTACACAGGTGGCAAGTGTAATTATTGTCATTTTTATGAATGGGAAAAAATGAGGCATGGAAGGTTAAGAACACATCCAAAGTTACATAAAATCACATACACAGAAGGCCACACCACCCCTCCTCATTGAGGCTTCCTTAAATGCCTTATGACCTTTTTCACTGTGCCAGTCTTATATCATGCTTTTCGTGGAAGAAACTGCCTTAAAAGATCTCTTGTACTCCTTAGTATATGCCGTTTCTAAAAGTTGAAAAAGGGAGGGTGGGTAAAACAAACAAAACAAAACAAGACAAAAAACAAAAAACAACAAGGTCTTGGTATGTCTCAAATAGCCAGATCATTCTTTCAATGCTACTGATATACTCCATAGATCAAATTTATTGTATTTTGGAGGAAAGTTTAGTTTCCCAGGGCCACTGTTTCACCTAAAAGCCTCCTTCAATCCTTAATGCTCGGTTACATCCTCTGATTCTAAAATCTATATGTTAAAATGAACTCTTCACAAAACTGCTAACCATCTTAGAAAAGATGAGTCATACATACACTGGTTGTAAGGGCCAAGAAAAGAGAATGAACTCCCCTTTCTGACAACTGGCAGGGAACCACCAAGTGGCGATGCTGGCACCATGCACTGGCACTCTACTTCCATGTCCTGAAAAGACATCTTTGCTTGGCGGCACCTCCCGTTGAAACATAAGAAAAATAAATGGTAATAGCAACCGAATGGAAAAAGCTGGAAATTACTAGAGAAGAGGAAAATTTTAACTTCTAAGAAGATATTAGAAAGTGGAAACTTTACAAAAACCCTTCTTGCCACTGAGGTTGTCCAAAAATCAACCAAATTTATTATAGAATAATAACCAAATTTGTGCATGAATCAGTGATGATGTAAAACTGTACTGTATAAGCATTACTAAATATTTTTCTATTTAATTTACTTTTAAAGTAAGGTTTCAGGATGAGGCTCTCCACTGCATTTCATTATGTAATGCCATGTTGATTTCCTATATTACCTCAGATGTGAATCTAATATAGTTTGATTTGTTAAGAGACTAAAGTGAAACAAACCAATTTTTATGCCTCTTTTTTATAAGCACAAGGTATAAAAAATAACCAATTTAAATATGGTAAGAGTGTTGAGCTACTCTTTCAAAAATACCTTTGAGAAGATGATTTGTATCTACTATATGCAATTTAGTTAGAAGAAATATTGTGTAGCCAAATCGCTGTCTTTATCAATGCTAAAATATGAGCTGAAAACTAAACACTTGGTTACTTCATGAAGATAATTTAGTGGATTTACACTGCCCAGTACTATGGAGTGCTTTTTTTAATCTTCCTTTATAAATGTACAAAATGGAAACCATTAGACAAAAAAAAATTGGTTTAGCTTTATCTCATAGGTACTAATTACTCTCATATCAATATATGTACATATTTCTATGTAAAAATACATTTCCCTTTTGTATTTTGATATACTAAAATAAATACAGATTTCTAAAAACTCTGACTTTGAAGCTGGTCTTGGACTATTTGAATGGCTGTCAAATGTGATACTGATTTATTAATAACTCCCATATGTTAAAAAAACAATCCTTCCCAGGCCTTTAACAACTTCCAACTGTTGTGGCTAATTGTTCTGTTGAAATAATATTCTTGATCATTCTTACTTAATTCCTCTGTCTAAGATTGTATTTACTTACTTATTTTACTTCTTAACAATTCCCATTGCTTTGGAGTTCATTTTTTCTGCAAGAAAATACTATATTCCTATGGGAGGGAAACACAGTACTTATGTATAATGCAGCTATGAAACAAATGTAATGCTTTATACTCTACTGCAAAGAGACCATCTAAAAATCTAATTTCCTAGGCTACTAGTGAATAATATCTATTTCTACGCTTAACAGTCGTTCAAGAAATTTATTTTTCCTAACAAAAATGTCTACCGATATTGGCACATGTTATGAAACACTAAGCATATTATCCATTTTTAGTACATGATTTTTAGTAGTAGTAATGTTTGTTGTATTTTTGTTACCACTACAAGTACTACTCCTATTTATAATTTAAAAAATTAATTTCACGAATGGCACAACTTAGAAATTTAACTTACAATGACTGACGGGTGGAAATGCTTAACCATTTTAACTCAACCTCAACATGGTGAAAAATAGCATTTTGATTTTTCTTCTGTGCCTTCTTTTCTTTCTGGTATTCCTCAATATACAGTCTTAAAGTAGTTATTTCCCTGGTTTTCCATTAGTATCTCTCTCTTTCTTTTTTGATAACATATTAAAACATCTGCTCAGTTCTAAGGCTCTTCTACAGTGCATTGCTTCCCACACTTGGGTCATATCCTCCTCCTTCTTACATTCTGTTGCTCAGAAAGACACTCCTTTGTGTCCTCATCTCCCATCTCCTTGACCTCATTGTCTAAATTCCCAAAATTAATTTTCTACTGCTCGTACAAGGTTTATTCTTTACTCAATTCTTATGTAATGTTCCCAATAATGTGGAAAATTGTAAGATGAACTCAAAATTATTTCAAAATTTACTAATTTTGAGTTCTGAAATGGAAGAAGTTATATTTTATTTATCTTGGTAATCTGGTATCTTGTGCACTACTGTCATATTGTAAGTTCACAAGAATAATAGCAATCATAGCAATAATGATAGCATCTAACTCTGAAAATACTTCACATATTTTTTTTTACTTCTTTTTTTACTTCATATGTGTTTTACACTCCACTAAGTATTTTTCATGGAACCCTTACAATGTCCTTACAATAATACTTGATTAAGGGACAGATAATATTGTTATTATCACATTTTGGATATGAAAACTGAGTAGATGAGTAACTTATCAAGATGGCAGAACTTGGTCATGAACCTGAGTAGCCTGATCCTGATCCTATGATCCATGTTTAAATTGCAACAAATTTTTGTCAGAGATGATGTTTAATTATTTGGCATACTTCTCCAGTCCTGCACCAAACTCCACCCTGTTTGCTTTGTTCATTGATTCTCATGATTAACACTTTTCCAGAAATAAATGATCCAAAGAAAGGATGGCAAATACATTTTGGTTGGGTTTTTTTTGTTTGTTTGTTTTTTGTGGGTTTTTTTTTTCCAAATGTACTTTATTGGCCAAAGGTGCTTATAAAATTTTATTTACAAGAATTCTGAGTTTATGTAGAATGTCTGAGGAAAAGGCACTACAGACATAGGAAAAGGAAGGGCCAACTATTTGCCTCCCTAACCAACATATACCTTTATTTCTTGGTAAGAAAAATCTACATATCTCTCTCCTCAGTGGAAGCTGGATATCAGTATATGTTAAACTGCAACCAAACTGAACCTGCCAAGATAAAACTAGTATCACATTAACATCTCTACTAAATTTTCAGATTAAATGTATTTTCCCAAGGTAAAATTTATAGCCACAGATGAGCAATAGGAAAATATGCTGATTACCTACTCTCCATGTGAAGAAATGCTAATATAAACTTTTAATTCTGCTTCTAATCTTAAATTTCCAAGGGCATACATACTTTTGTACTTGATAATAAACATATGACACATCAGCATAGATGCTGAATGTGGACATTTTCTATTCTAATTCTAATAAAATGTGACTAAGAATCTGGTTTACGGGGAGACAATTTAAAACCTAAAACACATCAACTATGATGTTGAAAGCATATTAAATATAACTTATCTCTGATTCAGGGTGTACTTTGTGACTTCAGGGTGCCATCTGTTCATGTTTATGAACACCGATTATAAAAGAGTCCTGAAACTGAACAGAGGCAGTATGCATAGTAGTGAAGAGTTGGTGCCATAATCCTTGGGATGGTTTCCTTGTTTCACAATCTTTATCAGCTCTGTGCCTCAGCTTCCTCATCTGAAAAATGGAGATGATATTACCTACTATTCTTAAGGCACCATATAGTACACAGCAAGGACTCCATAAGTATTATTATTATCATTGTTACAAAGTATAAAATTAACTTGAATTCCTTTGTAACTGGAAGACAAATATTGAAGTTTTGTGTGTCTGTATGTTCATGTGATAGAGTAGGTGTGCAAATGTGTTTATTTTATTTTGACAAATCCATAATTTTGTCTATTTTCTTATAACTAAAACAAAATTGTCTGTTTTTTTAAAGTTTTTATTTAAATTCCAGTTAGTTAACATGCCATGTACTATTAGTACTATCTGTAATTCCTGATATTTGAGCTGTTCTAGATATCTTACTGTTTAATTCAGTTTGCCATGGTATAGACTGAATGTCTGTGCTCCTCAGAACTTACATGCTGAAACCTACCTGCCCAATGTGATAGTAATAGGAAATGGGACTTCGGGGGAATAATTAGGATTAGATGAAGTCATGACACATGAGTGCTCAACATCATTCAGCATCAGGGAAATACAAATCAAAACCACAGTGAGACACCACCTCACACCAGTCAGAATGGCTAAAATCAACAAGTCAGGAAATGACAGATGTTGGCGAGGATGCGGAGAAAGGGGAACCCTCCTACACTGTTGGTGGAAATGCAAGCTGATGCAGCCACTCTGGAAAACAGTATGGTGGTTCCTCAAAAAGTTGAAAATAGAGCTACCCTATGACCCAGAAATCAAACTACTGGGTATTTACCCTCAAGATACAAAGGTAGTGATCCTCAGGGGCACATGCACCCGAATGTTTATAGCAGAAATGTCCACAATAGCCAAACTATGGAAAGAACCTAGATGTCCATCAAGAGATGAATGGATAAAGAAGATGTGGTATATATACACAATGGAATACTATGCAGCTATCAAAAGAAATGAAATCATGCCATTTGCAATGACATGGATGGAACTAGAGGGTATTATGCTGAGCGAAAGAAGTCAATCAGAGAAAGACAATTATCATATGATCTCTCTGATATGAGGAACTTGAGAGGCAGGGTGGGGGGTTGTGGGGGGTAGGGAGGGAAAAATAATGAAACAAGATGGGATCGGGAAGGAGATAAACCAGAAGAGACTCCTAATCTCACAAAACAAACTGAGGGTTACTGGGGGGTGGGAGGGTAGGGATAGGGTGGATGGGTTATGGACATTGGGGAGGGTTTGTGCTTTGGTGAATGCTGTGAAAGGTGTAAGCCTGATGATTCACAGACCTGTACCCCTGGGGCAAATAATAATTAAAAAAAAAAAAGATGAAGTCATGAGAGTGGGGCCCTAATGAATGGGATTAGTGCCTTTATATAAGTTACAAGAAAATTTGGTCCCCATCTCTGCTTTCCATCATGGAGATACAAGAGGTACAAGATACAAGAGGTGGGCAATACACAACAAATATGGAAGTGGGCTCTCCAGATCCTGCCAATGCTGGCATTCTGATCTCAGACTTCTAGAACTGTGAGAAATAAAATTTCTGTTGCTTATAAGCCACCTAGTCTATAGTACTTTGTGATAGTAGCATGAACTAAGATACCATATCTTTATTAATACTATCAGGAGACAAATATTTATTAAATAATATCATATCTTTAGCATAAACTCTCCACCATTAAAAAAAAAAACTAAGCAGGATGCTTTGGAATGACATCCACTGATTTTTATAAGGAAATTCTTTTTAAAAAGTCAATTGACAGTCAACACGTATATTAAAAGATGCTCAACATCATTAATTATCAGGGAAATGAAAATCCTATCAGGAGATGATACTCACACCTGTTAGAATGACTATTATCAAAAGACTAGAAATAACATGTGTTGGTGAGGATGTAGAGGTAAAGGAACTCTCATGCACTGTAGATGGGAATATAAACTGGTGCAACCACTATGGAAAACAGTAATGGAGGCTCCTCAGAAAATTAAAAATAGAACTACCTTATGATCCAGCTTTTCTACTTTTGTGGTTTTTATCCAAAGAAAATGAAACACTCTTACAGATATCTGCAATCCTGTGCTTATTGAAGAATTCTTTACAATAGTCAAGACATGGAAACAACCTATGTGTCAATTGAAGGGTGAATGAATAAGGAAATTGCAGTATATGTGTACAATGGAATATTATTCACCCATAAAAAAGAACGAAGTCTTACAGGTTGTAACGACATGAATGGATGGAACTCTGGGGAATTATACTAAGTGAATAAGTCGGACAGAGAAAGACAAATACCATATGATCTTTCTTATATGTGGAATCCAAAAAAAAAAAACATAGAACAAAACAAGGTTATAGATATGAAGAATAGACTTGTGGTCAGGGAGGGGTGGGAGAAAAGGTTGCAGAATAAAAAAGGAACAAGAAAAAATTGTGGGAGGTAGGACATAGCAATCCATGAAATAAGACTAGCCGTGAATTAATTATTGATGCTGAGTAATAATTAAATTGGATTCATTATACTATTGCTTTTTTTCTTAAGATTTGTATTTATTTATTTGAGAGGGAGCAAGAAAGAGAACAAGCAGAAGCAGAGGGTGGGAAGTGGAGGGGCAAAGTGAGAGGAAGAAGCAGGCTCCCCACTGAGCAGGGAACCCGACACAGGGCTATATCCCAGGACCCTGGGATCATGACCTGAGCTGAAGACAGATGCTTAACCGACTGAGCCACCCAGGTGCCCTTTATTTATACTGTTCTAAAAACAAAGACAAAAAAGAAAAAGAATATGAGTTGATCTCCTTTATAAAACTCTAAAGGACATACTATTTTCATACTTTTTTTCCTCATCCTGTGAAATATTGTTTTATATGTTCTACTTCAAGAGGAGAGGACTTTTATTTTAAATTTTGTGGTTAAGCAATGCATATGTAAGCTAAATGGAAATGTTTACCCTGCTTGGGCTCTTTGCTGAAGGGTGCTGAGGATGAGATTAGAACTGGATCATGAATGCCTAATGAGGAGCAGATTTTGATATAAAAACAGAATTCTGTATTGGGTTATCTTTGATCTAAGACCACTAAAAGGAAAAATAATTGCGGTTACAGGCAAGTGTCTGCTAAAGATGGGCAAATTAGACCTAAAAAGTAATCATGGACTCCAAATACCTAAATCAATTTTTAAAAAGAAATACATTATTTAAGTGTGAAAATATTCTACTTTTTTTTTCTGTTTGCCAGTGGTTTTTCTCATATCTGTCAGCACGAAAAGTCCTGACATGCTATAAAAGTCTGTTTTGTCAGTCTCCAATCCCACAGGAAAGAATGCAAGGGATCCTATGGATACTAAATTTATAACTCTAGATATGTAGGTTTAGATAAGGTTTTGATAAGCACTCAAGCATTTTGCTGATTAACCACAACAAATCAAAGCTGTGAATTTAGCCAATCACTAACGATTTCAAGGAACTTGCATGAGATCATTGCCTGCAGATCTCCAGGGGTTTAGGGCTTAACCTATGACCCTGGAAGGTAAAAGGCAAACCCCCTTTTGGCTGAGTCCGCTGATTGGTTTTGTGTAATTATCACATAGGCCTTGGGAATCTGTCCAGGAGTGGTCCAAAAGGGAAACATACGCACTTCACTTACAGCTAGCACTGCAGCTACCTTGGAACAGGAGAAAGTCAGTAGGTTCGTGCTTATGTAAAATGCTTTTAAACTTTTAACTCTGAACCAGTCCAACAACCTTTGGCATTGGGATTGTTGAAATGTCTAAGGGCACTTCACCTCCAAGTGCTGGTTCTAGGAATGGCACAGGAAATTAAATGAGGCAGTGGAACTCTCAGAAGCACTTCTCTTGGATATTGCATTTATGGGAGTGGGAGCTAGACATATCTAAGGGATGGGAGATGGAGCTCTACGGTGAGTAATGCTGTAACTCAGCTGTGAGCCATTAGGAGTCTTTCAAAACAAAGACTCTCCGAATTCCACAATTTCAAGCAGCAAGGAGCTTGGCAAATGTGCACTGGTCCTCCTACATGTAACAAGCTCCTGCTTTGGTAATTGAAAAATTGAAAATTTTTGTAGGAAAAATCATAGGTCATAGATTCAGAGTTTTCATTTGCACTTTAAATGTTTCATTGATGGACTATAAAGGTAGCTTCTCTTGATTTTTAATCCTACAGTAAGTCTGTAAAAATTGGACAGCTACCAATGCAAAGTAACCTTGTCCTCCTGTGTAGACCTGCGCACCAGTCTCATGATCATTATCCTTGCTCGTGTTCGAAACAAGTTTTTAATATTATTCAAATATCACTTGAATTTGACTTGTTAATGAATTACTTTTTAAAACACATTTTGAAAGTTTTTCTGCCACAATTTAAGGAAGAAATTCGTATTAAGCACTCAAGTTATATGATACATTTTAGTGAAGTGATGTGTCAACTTAAAACATTTATGAAGAATTACTTCTTAGTGAGTTAGAGATTAAGAATATGAGTAAAGCATAGCCACAACTTTGTGATCTGTTCTGAACTCCCAGGGGAAAAAAAGGGCTAAAGACCTCAAGGGCATTGGTTTATTACAGCTTTTCTTTAACCCAGCAGTTTTCAAAACTCCTGGTTTGTTTTAAATAAAACAGCACCACTGTAAGTGCCTTTTATTCCTCAATTTTTAAAAGAAATTCTGTGCTTTCCCACTAAACAACCCCCAACCCGGAGTGTGCACAATTCCTGCTAGGGCATGAGATTTCTCCCCAAAATATCTGAAAGACATAAGTGCTTTTGAACTTTTTCAGCAGAAATAAATCTCTGTCTGTCATAAAAACATCATGAGCTCAGCCAAGCCAGGGTCAAGAGCAGCTGCCTAGGGACAGGTGGATTAATCAGAACCATATCCTTCCTTCTACACCTTCAAGAGTACCTTCCATTTCTGTCAAAGTTAAACAATTTGCCTATAATATCTAAATAGAAAATCCTTAACATTAAAAAAGTGTTCCTTTTACAAAGATAAACTTTTTTTCTGTGTGCTTAAATATTCTTAGTTTAATTCACCTATTAAATTTGCTTTTTTCGAATAAATTATTTTTCAAATTTTTCAAATAAATTATTTAGTAGATACATTAATCTGAGCTTTTGTTTGTGTTCTAATGCTTTTCAGATGGGTTTTGCCTCTACAGATGCCCTTTTAAAAGCTGCATTTTGTGCACCTCTTTTAGATAACTCTTGATGTAACCAGAAGTAGGGATGGCTAGAATCAGTTGGAGATGGTCACCATCTAAGTGGAAAAGAACTAGCTTCAAAATTAACCTCTGATGCTTTCCCTGTCACTAACATTAATACTTCAGGGGCATGTGATGGTGACAGTGACATTAGGTAGCCCAAATTCTTCATCATTCAAAAGGCTACCAATAACAACTGATATGCCCTCTGCTGACTTCATTTTGTTCTTGTATGCTTACTCCTTCCCCATTGTTCTCAGGCAGGTGGTCTTACGGCTTCTGCTTTCCTTTTTCAATCTGAGTTCCTTCTATTTGATTAACTTGACCCAAAGAAGCTTAGGGTGAAACAATCCTATGATAGGCTGGAGATTATGGGAAACAGCTTTGTATACTTTTCCAAACTCCCAGACAGTAGTAAGGAGCATCATCTACTTGCAGTCATTTCTAGGGTTGTAGATGTGGACAATAATGTTTGAAAGAATAACAAACAGTTAGCAAACAAAACCAGTGATTGAGGTCAAGTTTCTATTCCTAGGATTTAGATAGATGGTACATACTTTTCTATATCCAGCCAGCAGACCAATCATGAAACTATTTTTACAATTCCAATTAGATTCATTCTGAGGATCTATCCTATGATCCTTTCTAATCAGAGATATTACTGGCTTATGTCACTAACTGAAAACCCCAAACCTTATATTTACTCTAGATTGCACACCTGCCCTTGTATCCTCCCATCTGCACAAAACTGAAGGCATTTTCTTCTGTTTATCACAACCTTTTCTTGTCCTTTCTTTCTAGTTACTCACTGTCTTTCTCCTGAGGTCAAATCTAAAACCCATTCCACCTACCCATTCCTTAATTTCTGAGTACTCTGTTACCTTAATATTTCAATGTTGTCTTCTTAATTTTCCTCACCTGTGCCCTGGAACCTTATTTTTTTAGGGGAGGGGCAGAGGGTGAGAGAGAATCTTAAGCAGGCTCTACACCCAGCATGGAGCCCAACTCGGGTTTCGATCTCAAACCCTGAGATCACGACCTGAACTGAAATCGAGAGTCAGATGCTTAACTGATTGAGCCCCCCAGGTGCTCCTGGAATCTTATTTTTCAAGTTTTCAACCATATGGATTATTCTATTAATCTTTCCAGTAACTTCAGTACAATATTTTGTTTGCTCACATGCCTATTATCAGTGTCATCTGGAGATTCACATTTTTACATCTCTGTCTACCCAGATTCTATAACTCAGTAAATACAGATTTTTTTTTGTAGACATCTAATCATGACATCACCCTATCTAGGAAATCCAAGAAACCACTTTACTGGACATCCAAGGGCAGGTACACAATTGCCACTAAAATTTTCCAAGCTCATCAGGACATAAACGATACACAACTCCTTGGTACACATTTTATAAATAGGTCACCCAGAGTTATTAATAGCATGGATGGAAGGTTGTCCTTCTTCCATGAAAATAATGGTATTTTTTCCCTGTGGGGATAGGGTTATAGCTCTTGTGTTTTTGTCTTTTTGCTTACAGGTGACCACCCCTCCCCTGAAAAAAATCCCCTATATCTCTGGTTTACAAATAGGTGTTTCTTTGCTTCTTAGTTATTCAAAATAATACTGCTCAAAGGCCTTTGGTGTGTCTTTTTTGCCTTGATTTCGTCTTTGTTTTTCCCAGTTTGAGACACACCTGTTTGCTTTTTAGGCCATATTTACATGTGTGTTCCAGCAGCACTGAATTGTTGACAGTATTACAGCAAGATTGGTAGACTGGCTTCATTCCATAGCTTTGTTGTGGGTGGCCCTGTCTTGTCATTGGCTGTTGAACATGACATTAAGATTATATTCAGAAAACTACTCAAGAAGCAGCGAGTGTTTTTCATGGCAGATCCAAGGCTCAAGTGCTATTCTGTAGAGCATGAGTTAGATGGCCAGTTAATGCTCACTGTTATCTCATTTCCTGCATGCTGGCTTGTATGATATAGTTTCCAAATTCTTTGTTCATATTTATAGATATTCTTCTAACTGTAGAATCTGTTAGTTTTAGATTCTTGTATTTGATTGAAGCAATGATGGATATTCATCTTTAAGCCAAGTGTGTGTCAGGTGCCAAGGAAGCGGAAGAGCTACGTTGTAAAGAGGTAGCCTCACCTTGGTGGATCCAGGAAGGTTTCATAGAGAAGACAACTGAGCTGAATCATGAAAAATAGGAGATTCAATGGAAATGGAAGTGGGGAGAGTGAAGGGAAATCTAATCACAGGAAAAAAGGATAAAAACCCATACATCTAAGGGGTGCATGGGTAGCTCAGTCGGTTGAGCATCTGATTCTTGCTTTCAGCTCAGGTCATGATCTCGCTGTTCAGTGGGGAGTCTTCTTGAAGATTCTTGCCCTCTCCCTGCTGCTCACTCTCTTTCTCTCAAATAAATCTTAAAACAAAAAAACAAAAAAACCCCCCCAAAACCCTCAGAGAGCATCACAAGTTTGAGGAATTACAAACAGTAGTGATTCCATTTGTTTATTATCTGTCAGGCTCTGTTATAATCACACTACCAATATTTTTCAGTCACATAAAACTGTGGGATAAGCTGGAATGTTGACAGAGTGGATAATGATAGTGAATGTATATTTAACTCTTACAATGTCCTTTACACTAAAATTATCTCCATTTTATAGGCAATAAAACTAAGAATCAGAGATACTGAGATACACATCTACCACATTTCTTTTTAAGATTTTATTTATTTATTTGACACAGAGAGAGAGATTGCAAGTATGCAGAGAGGCAGGCAGAGACACAGGGAGAGGAGGAAGCAGGCTCCTTGCCAAGCAGGGAGCCCGATGTGGGCCTCGATCCCAGGACCCTGAGATCACGACCCGAGCCGAAAGCAGAGGCTTTAACCCACTGAGCCACCCAGGCGCCCACATCTACTACATATTAAAACTATCTTCACTGTCCATGTTCTTATTCCTATCCCACACTATGCTTCTGTCAAATCCTATAAATATGACAAATCACATTCACAAGTCATACATGATAAAGCGAGTTACAGCTTCTTCAAAGGCAGTAACTGTATCTTGTAGTCCCTTTCAATTCTCATAGTGACTAAAACACGACACAAATTTAATAATAATACTATTTTTAAAACTGCTTTTTAGCTCTGGGTTAAATAAAATGATGTAAAAGTTTTAAGTAAGTCTTTTGATTAGAAGTAGTTTTGCTGATCTACTGATCTCACCCTAGCATCATCCCCACCACGCACACAAACCCAGATCAACTTTTACAGACAGATGAAATCTGGAAAATGAGGTAACAAGGTAAGAAAATTATAGTGGTACTAAAAAACATACCACAGACATGTAATAAGTGAATTCACTGGGCTAGATTTAAAAAAAAAACCCTAATTGGAATAATATATTNACTAAAAAACATACCACAGACATGTAATAAGTGAATTCACTGGGCTAGATTTAAAAAAAAAAAAGCCCTAATTGGAATAATATATCNATAAGTGAATTCACTGGGCTAGATTTAAAAAAAAAACCCTAATTGGAATAATATATTGGTAATAAATCCAAATACTTCTTGATATAAAATAACAGAATTATATAGGGATCCACTACTTCCTTTCTTGGGAATTTATTTTAAGGCTACGTCCCCTCCCAAAGAGAATAAAATCCTAATATTTATAATACTAAAATATTATACATAAATCAAATGTTTAACAATGAGTAAAAATTAAGTGATCACTTACTATCCCTTACAACTTGTCCCTCTTCTAGAGTTCACTATCTCAGTTTTTACAAAAATAAAATACCTGAAACTTGGTAATGAGAAAAAAGGGAGAACACCCTGTCCTTTCACTATAACCTGGGAGTATTACTGAAGATGCCTTTGTATGATTCATATCTGTTGCCTATAAAAGGCTCACATTCTGTAAAAGTACATGTTAACTTGAAGATTTTTGTCTTACCAAGATGCACATGCAAATAGTTATGATTTTATTGAATTATAGGTCATTAATGAGTTTGCTATCTAACTTAGTGATCCTATTCCAGTATCTTTTATCCACTCCTACATAACTCCTCTCCCTTGAATCCTCCTTCAAACCAGCTTTATCCTGCTGCTGATTTTCTCATTTACGATATTTGTATGAGTTGTCTAATGGCTCTTCCGACATGCCCTCTTGTCTCAGTCTCTGTGGCCAGCCTTCTGCAAAGCAGTCAACATGTAGGTCAGGTGAACTCTACTCTCAAACTTCCAAAGATTGCAACACTAATAAATACAGAGTCCTTACTATGTCCTCAGCTCCAGACCTATACAGTTTGGCCTCTTGTTGACTCTGACCTCGTTTTACACCTTTCTTTCATTTGATCAATACATTCCTCTTGGGCTGGCTTCCCTGAAGTTTCTTCAAACTTTAAACAGGATTATAATTCAAGGCTTTTGCATTTTCTCTTTTGTTTGCCTAACGCTTGTCCCCATGAGATTTTCGCGATTCATTCTCATCCTCTTCCACATTTCCCTAAATGTGTCCACCTGAGAGACATTCCTGATCATCTTATCTGACACAGCCTCCCATTTGGTGGTTTTCTGTCCCCTTTTTCTTGATTTCCGTATTTTTTTCCTCTTCAAAACATTCATCCCTACCTATCCTCTTATTACTTATTTATTTATTTATTGTCTGTGTTCGACACAAAAATATAAGCCATATGAGAACAGAATTTTGAAACCTACATTCTCTGCTGTATGCCCAGTTTCCAGCACAGTGTCTAGAATGTAGTGAGTATTCGATAAATATTGTTGAATAAATGACTGATAGGTTTAACATGATGACAAAATATTTTGCAACCATTAGAAAGTTTGAAGATGAAATGAAAACATGTAGACTTGTTTAAATGTAACAATGTGACTAAATGTACTAAATGTACACTAAATGAACACTAAATGTACATTCAAATGTAACTAAAATGATAATACTTTATCATTTTGAGTGAAAACTTATTTAAAAATTGTAAAGATCATATCGCGAGTAATTTGAACATACTATGCTTGCAAAAATAAAGAAAAATGCAAAAAATGAAAATTACTTCATAAGAATAGAAGTGATTCCCATTCTCTGTTTCCTAAACCTCTTTTTATTGTTACAGTGATTTTATTTTGTTTCAATACCTTCAGATAATCATTATATAATGCTATCTGTGCCTAACATCCAGGAGTTGCCCTTGGTAAAACTGTAAATCAGGGTAAGTTTCTCTCTTTCTATCTCTTTCTCATTCTTAAGCTCCCTTTCCTTGATACTAAGCACAAGATATTTATCCCTGCTCTTACTAAAGGACTGCATTCTGAAAATACTAAAAACTTAATTTATCATGTTTCCTAGTGGTATATTTACTTAAAGGAAAAAAAATCTAAATCTTAAAACAAAGTTCTGACTTTAAAAAGGTGAAATTTGAGGATTTGGGCTTATTAAAGAAAAAGCTTGATCTTCAGGTTATACTTTAAAGACACTACCCTGGTACCTGCACCAACGTCACAGTTTGCTCTTTTGCTAAAAGCCAACCACACTGGCTTTGTCTGGAATGTAAGCATGTAACCTGAATTGCCACTTTAGTCTCAAATTCAGTTGAGAAAGGAGTAAACTGAGCATTTTTTAGTAGCCATGGCTAGTCTCCCAATTTGTGATCCACCTGGAAGTTACACTTGAGGCATGCAAGCATGTCAAAATATTTCATCTTTGACAAGCAATGCTTTCCAGAGTGATGCCTAGTTCCAGCCAGTCAGTGTGGTCTTGAACTGTAGTGTCATTTCTGGCAAGAACTTTCAAGCCTGCTTAATGTTAACATCAGTTGCCATAATGTACTTTGACACTATTTGGGATTTTCCACTAGGTAATCTGACCTCTCTCAAGTCAAAATTGAAACATCCAAGAATACCTTAGAAATTGAAAAGTTCAAGTATAATCCTGAGTCTACTTAACCCATACCTATATGGTATAATCAATACCGTGAAAAAAACTCTGCAGCTCAAATATTTTCAAACCCAAATTATTGGGGAAGGAACTGATTTAAAAAAAATAAAGATCTGGGGTTGTTATTCAATTATATCATGCTTCATAAATTTTCTACATTCTTGTTTAAAATGGATATAAATAAATACAAATTCTCCTTTTTATTTATTTTCTGTGTTTCCATTACATTCTTTACCCCCATCTGTGTGTGTGTGTATATATATACACATTTATATATATATATATATATATATATATATATATATAAAAATGTGTATATATATAGATATAAATCTGAGGGTAAAGATTCTGCTCTATTCTTATTTAAAAATATATGGGTTAAGGGTCAAAATATATTGATGAAGCGCCTGTCTTCTGCTCAGGTCATGATCCCAAGGTCCTGGGACTAAGTCCTGCATCAGGCTCCCTGCTCAGAGGGGAGTTTGCTTCTCCCTCTCCCTGTGCCTATCCCCTCTGCTCATACTCTCTCTCCCTCTCTAAAATAAATAAATAAAATCTCTAAAAATATGTATGGGTTATTAGTCTCTGTGATAATATGTGTTTTCTCAATGAAACAGTTACTATTTCTAAGTACACCTCTTACAGCAGGTGATGAGAAACTTGATAAAATAGTTGATTTGATAAAATAATTGAAAAATGAAGCTTCTTTTTCCACGAAACAGTTTGGGGGGGGGAGGGTAGAGTGTGAGGAAAAATAGACCCGTTATTTGATTTATATACTCCCTTTTTATTAAAAAATTTTTTTAAAAGTCTTCTTGACTCAACTATTTATTGTACTAAAGCCCAACTCCACCCCAACTGCTACAAGATAAACCTTATGGCCTAAAGTCCTTTCCGTCTTTATGAATAAGTAATTCTAAGATATAACACATTTTTCTTGAATTCATTAAATTCAACAAGATGGAACTGGACTCTATTTGGGGGGAACTGCTTCTAATTTCCATATTCAACACCTGAGTGAGTAAAACCTGCCTTTGCACAACTTCCACCCCTACTCCTCTCCCTCTGGTACATCAAGTCATATTCATTTTCCTTCGCACGCTTCAAACTCGAATGGTTAATTTCAAGGCAGGTATGTGTGGTCGACTGGATGGGGAGCAAAGAGTAGTGAGAAACTGCAGAAGAACAATTTCAATACCTACCTATTTCCTGATTGGTATTCCATTGTATTCTGCTGAAACATATGGAATTATATGTTGAGATTTAGGGGCTAGTTTTATAGCCCCATCTGGCCTTAATTCTGCATATACCATTGTACATCATGAACTGGTCTACAATTTTGGTTTATGTCCCTCTGTTTCTGTTTGATCTGAAAATGAAATTTTACTCTGCATTAACTGAAGAAGTTGGCCACAAGTCATCTTTATATTATTTTGAAATGAAACAGATAAAATTTTAAATCTTTAAGATTATGTCTGAAATAAAAGAAGATTGTCTTTGGAAACAATGAATCATATCTTCCAACATGTATCCACCACAGGATTTTCTCAAAATCAGTTTTTCCTTTTTCATTTATTATTAAACTTAGCAGTATTAATATTTATTAAACACCTGTGGGGTGCCAGTAACAATTTAGAGCACATAAAAGAGGTGGTCCCTAATATCAAAAATATTAAAAAGCTGTTATATGCTATTGTGCTTAATCACATGCTGGTCAGAGAGGAAACATTTTTATCATCAGCCCTCAGAGCTGTTGCTTTTTTTTCTTTTGTCAAGATGTATCCATCCTAACAAGTGTAATTCTAGTTAAATGCTACAAAATCTGTATCAGGGTGCATATCTACATCCAAACAATCATTTTTTTTTCTCAAAATGAAATTAAATTTAAAGAAAAGAAAGGAAAGAAGCTGAAAGCTAGATAAAACAATAGCTAGAAAGGAATGAATCACAAGGTTTGGTGTAACGGACACTTCCTGCTATGGAAATGACACACAGGACGTAATTAAAGTGCACAGAATCATACGTGTAGATGATGTAGGTTACTTTCTTTGAGCTTATACAGCACAAAGAGGATTTAATGAAAGCTAAAGGAAAATAAATTCAGCATAGACATAAGGAAGCACTTTTTCATTCTGCAAGTAATAAATGTTTGGAATGGCCTTCCGCACAAGGTCTTTGAGGTGAAGGACACTGGGGTTATTCAACAATTGGTGCCTTGCTGTTCTAAATTCTAATTTGCTAAACAGTTTTTCTCATTTCTTATGTTAGATTAGTGTACAACTGAACAATAATTTTCAGTCCCTAACTAGAACCAAACTTAGACAAATGATATTCATAGGGAAGTATATGGGGCAAATGGCAGGGCATAAAAGAAACTGTCAGTGCATGCCTCAAGTCAAATCACTCTTCAAATCTCAGTTACTAGGAAGAAGGTATACTAATTCATTAATTTTAAGTACCACTAGAGGAACTACAAGTGTATTGATTTTTCATCCTTCAATCTATGGATTTAATACAATTTTTTAGGCATTGGTAATTTGGTAATTATGTTAACACTAAGATCTATCCCTTACTTGATGAATCATATATATACATCTTATATACACACACATATACATGTATATACACATCCAAATTAACAACAACAGCAACAACAAACAATTCAAATGCCTGTGGAAAAGGAATTAATGAAACAACAGAGTTGAAACAAGTCCCCAGAGGTCATATTTGCTATGCAATGCTCCCATCTCCCACCCCAACACACATACACATACACATCCACGTAGCAGGACTTCACTGTACAACACAAATAATGCTTACTTTTTGTTTAAAACCAAAATAGAGAAGTTTTCATCCCCATACTTCTGCTTGGGCAAGTCTACATTACATGTAACAGCATGTAATGTTTACCCACAGCACCCTGATGATGCAGCTTGTTTTCATATGGTTCTGGAAATTTCTTTTAGGTCTAAGTAGTAAAGATTTCATTCATTCATTCATTCATTCATTCATTCATTCATTCATTCATTCTTCCTTCTTTCCATGCATGCTGAATGAACATTGCCAGGCTAGAAAGTATGGATATAAAGATGATCAAAACACCATCACTGACCTTTAGAGTTTAATTGACAATATACACAAATAAGACAGTATAGACAGATAAATAAGAATGATAATGCAGCAAGATAGTACAGCATGATGGAACTATGACAGAGATCTGCACACAGTGTCACAGGAGCATTAAGGAGAAGGATATAAATCACACAGGAAATTCAGGGAAGGATTTCTAGCAAAGAAAATGCTTGTGCTGAATCTTAAAGGATAAGTGGACATTAACTAAATGGAGACTGTAGCCAAGAAAATTTGAAGTGGAGGGAACAATATGTGAAAGACACACCATGGTGTACTTGGCAAACAGCATTCAGAATAGCAGGTGCAAAGAATCCACATAGGACAGTGGCAAGAGACTGGTCTAGAGATACACACAGTGTATAACAATGTATGGCATGACGCGAGACTCTTTAGTTGACCTTTCTCCTGGAGACTCCGGGATTCTTGGAAGGACATGGGGCATGCCCAGGTGTGTATTTGTCTCAGATATAAAGGATAGCTTAGAGGAATGTTAGTCTAAGTCAGGGAGGTTATATCTATGTGCCATAGAGTAGTAATGAAGAACAGAAGTCTTACTGGCAACAGAGAAAAGCAGACAGACCTCCTGAGCTATAATATATAAAACCTGGTAACTAATTGCATCTGTAGATTACATGATGCGAGGAGATCTGGTATTACTTTTCATCTTCTTAGATGAGAAATACAGGAGAACAAGAACAGCTTTGGGGGAGAAATTACACATTTCCTGTTCCATTTAACATTTTTGTGGCATGTCCAGATAGAGGTTACCTATGAGAAGATAAATGTGAAGCATGCTGAAGATTTTGGAGTCAGTGATAGTTAACACCATGGCTTTGTATAGGAGACTATATAAAATGAGATAAATTAAGGGCTAAGCATGGATGACTGTGCATAAGGTTACAATGTATCAATATGGTAGACTATTTCATAGTAGGAAAAGAAATATTTCTACACAGTGCACCCCAAAATTGAAGATCATAGGCAAAGGAGAGGTTTCTGAAATACCTAAAATGAAAAAAAAAAATCCCTGATTGAAGTAAGTCATACCAATTCTGAGCTTCTAACTAGATGGAAACTACTCACAATCCCTTAGAAGGGGAATACTTTAAAAGGTTTATAATTCTTAAGAATTAAGGATGCCCACCAAGTGAAACAGTTTTCTTGTTTTTATATTCTATAGAATGATGATCCCCTATGGTTCAAGACTTCAAGGATGCTATATCTAGAACATTACTGAAACACCTATGCTCTCTGTGGTAATGGTCTATTTATGTATTCATTAATTCTACACATATTGAGCACCCTTTGTAGCCAGACACTATTTTCAGTGCTAGAGACTGGCATTGATCAGTGATCAGTGGGGAGGATGGCATGAAATCCTGCCGAAGTCCATACTATGTAAGTCTTTGGGAGATGTGGGGAAGACTTTAAACATGCCAACAGATAAAATATCTTTGGAGAAAAGAGTTCAGGAGAACTGATATTAATTATATCACTCTTGCTGTTGTGTGTAGAATAGATTGCAGAGAGCCAAGAGTGGAAACAAGAAAAATAGTTAGTAATCTATTATAGCAGTCTATACAAGAGATAAAATATTCTGGACTTGGATGGTAGCAGGTGTAATTAGCAAGAAACAGCTAGGTTCAAGATATATTGCAAAGAGAGAGAGACTGGCCAGAAGATGACTTAGCTGTCCAGTAGGAGAGGAAGTTAAGAAAGATATGAATACAGTTTATTAATTTTAATTTTTCATTTTCATTTTTATTTTTTTTAGATTTTTAAAATTTTATGACTAAACTGGAGCCTAGAGGAAAGGATGTGTGCCACAGTGTAAGTGAAGTCATTCTATATCATAGCAGACATAGATAATGACTAATAGTTGATAAATCAAAGAAGGGGAGTATAGGTATACTTTAATAATATGGAAATAATTTCTAGAAGAAACAGCTGAAAAAATTTAAAATATTTATCTGTCAAGTGGGAATAGATAAGTTGAAGATGGAAGAGGGAATAGAGGTAAAGGTTTTATAAGTAAATGTATAAAACTTTACAGTCTTATGAATCTTTTAATGCTAGCTGGTTTTAAAAATTCTTGAGTATGTACTCACTTAAGAAATGATTACATATGCATGTATAATGATATAATCTATATCTGTACTGATATAAAATTAATCAATGATCAATGGAGGCAGCAGATGTAGACCACATATTTTAAGAAGTTTGATAGAGATAAGGGGAAAGACTGGATGACAACAACATAAAGAAATTAGGGTGGACTCAAAATGGCCAAAACAATATTGAAGTAGAACAAAGTTGGAGGATTGACATTACCCAACTTCAATACTTACTATATGGCTACAGTCATCAAGATAGTGCAGTATTGGTGAAAGAATAGATAAAGAGATCAATGGAACAAAATAGCCCAGAAATAGACTCCTATAAATATAGTCAACTGGTTTGACAACTCCTTTGACAAAGGAGCGAACATGGTCTCTTTAACATATAATGCTGGAACAACTGGACATTCACATGCAAAAAAGTGAATCTGGACACAGAGCTTACACCCTTCACAAAAATCAACTCAAAATGGGTCATAGACATAAACATAACACATAAAACTATAAAACATAGAAGACTAGGAAAAAATACTTGCAAAATATGTATCTGATAAGGGATTGTCATCAAAATATATGAAGAACTCTTAAAACTCAACAATAGAAAACAATCTTATTAAAATATGGACAAAAGATCTTAACAGACGCCACACCGAAGAAGGTATACAGATGGCAAATAAGCATAAGAAAAGATGTTGCTCATCATTTGTCATCAGGGGAATGCAAGTTATAGCAAAAATGAGATACTACTACACAATCATGGCCAAATTTAGAACACTGAAAGCACCAAATGCTGGCAAGGACATAGAATAATAGGAACTCCCATATATTGCTGGTGAGAATGCTAAATGGTACAGCCATCCTGCAAGACGGTGTAGTAGTTTTTTTTATAAAACTAAGCATAGTTCTATTGTACAGTCTAGCAATTATGCTTCTTGGCATTTAATCAAAGGAATTGAAGGCCTATATCCACACAAAAACCTGCACATAGATGTTTATAGCATCTTTATGTGTAATTGCCATAACACAGATAAAGACAAGATGTTCTTCAGTCAGTAAATGGATAAGCTGTGGTGCATCCAGACCAGGGAATATTATTCAGCACTAAAAACAAATCAGCTACNTCAGTCAGTAAATGGATAAGCTGTGGTGCATCCAGACCAGGGAATATTATTCAGCACTAAAAACAAATCAGC
Organism: Ailurus styani; assembly: GCA_002007465.1. Taxonomy (NCBI): domain Eukaryota; kingdom Metazoa; phylum Chordata; class Mammalia; order Carnivora; family Ailuridae; genus Ailurus; species Ailurus styani. The sequence goes on along the minus strand of LNAC01000043.1, from coordinate 6,871,828 downwards.
TACGGGCACCTGGGTGGCTCAGTTGGTTAAGCATCTGCCTTCAGCTCAGGTCATGATCCCAGGGTCTTGGGATCAAGCCTCGTGTCAGGCTCCCTGCTCAGCCAGGAACCCTGCTTCCCCCCTCCTCTCCCTGCCACTCCCCCTGCTTGTGCGCTCTCTCTCTCTCT